>JAECXR010000055.1:7957500-8317500 GCA_018153035.1 Drosophila pseudoananassae pseudoananassae
ACTGCTTGTACTGTCTCTCGGTAATTTCCATGGCAGCCACCATCACGTCCGGGAGAATCTTTATCACTTCTCCATTGAGTCGTTTCACATTGGCCATACATACTGATACCTCATCAGTGGTGTTTGGCAATAACTGGGTACACTGCAACTGCTGCAGTGCCGCTGTGTATTTCTCCTCATCATAAAGATTGAAGAAGACAAGCAAATCCAGCAGCAGCAAAAAGCTAGCCTTCATTTTGGAGTCCACTTCGAATTTGCCGCTGGCCAGGAGCTTGCTAAATCTTTGCGCCTCGTGCACAAGGCGCACCCGTAGCGACCCGTCTAAGGTAGGCAGCTGCACCACTTGGGCCATTAGAATGGACATGTGCTTTATAGCCAAAGTGTACTTTCCACCCAATTCAAACAGTCGTACAGCCATCTCAAAGTTTCCACGCGAAGCCAGCTCCTCTGCCACCAGGACGGCAACAGTGCAGGTGTCGAATTCCGGACAATCGAACTGACGGAATATACCTCTGAAAATGGATAAAAATTAAGTTTAGAGATGCCTTTAGAATCAAAAGAAGAATAAAGTAACGCCAGAAAAAAAAAAAATTACTAAAAATATTAATAGCAATAATAGTAAATACCTTCAATTTTAAACTATTAAAACCATCTTTCAGCTTACCCTCTAAGATCATCTTCATCATCGGTCTGCCGCTTGCCAAATATCATATCGAATATGCTGGTATCTAGGACACCACTTTCCACCAACAAGTCGCAGACGCAGGAGACAAACATATTTCTTCCTTTGGAATCTCTGAGACAACGCAATGTAAAATAGTAATGAAGCGCTTCGATGGTGTCTGATCTTTCGAATCGCTGCGTATACTGGCGAATCAGCCGGGCCAGATTAAAGCGTCTTAAAGGCGGAGGATCAGCGATATCAATAGATAGCAGAGGTTGTGAAACGCTTCGTGCTCCACCGAGCAAACCCAATTCATGTAAAGATATGGCCATGTGAACTGCATGGACACAGGTGTTGTCCCTGCGGGCCAAAAACTCAATGGCTGCCTCAAATTGTCCCGTGAGTGCCAGCGTGGAGAAGTAGAGATGCCACTGCTGGGTAGCATTAAAGTACTTCTCGCCATACTTTTCCAGAATGAGTGACTGAAGCTTGCCGTAGCCAGTCGAATCTCCAGGCTTTATCATGGCCAGCTTAATCCATAAAAAGTCATCAATGGTCTTGGCCACCTCCCCGTGCACTTCGTTGGCATCGCAGCCTAGCAAGATGCAGTATACTGCCTTTTTGTACGCATCTGTGGAATTTCGTATCTTATTCGCATATTGCAACCGCAACTGGCTTTCGATCTTATTGTTAATCTCTCCTGCACTTCTATCCGAAATAAGCTGTGCGAATTCTTCGTGACTGGGTCCTGCTTCTCGAAGGAAACTCACTGCTGCATCGGCAGCGCCGCAACGGAGTCCATAATAAACCAAGGGCCACAAAGGTTTTCCGCCAACCGTGTCTACCAGTCCAATCGTCTGCTGTGCGCTAAACCGGTGGCTCACATATGCTAATACAAGTTGATAGCTGTGTTTACCATATGACTCCCCCACTAAAGAGGAAATGTACGTCTTGTAACGTCTTTCGAGGTAAGATTTGGCATGAAGTATAAATTCCGGTCTTTCTTGGCGAGTTTTGATAGGGTCGCAGCACTGTGGCTCGTCTATTTGAGTAATACAGGCCAATAGAGTCCACATGTCTGTCAGCCGAGAATCAACAAAACTGCTAGATAGCTGAGCAAATTTTTGGACAAGATTTGGACGCTGACTCCCTTTTAACAGCAATTCGTTGTACTGGCGCAGCTCCTGGGCGTAGGTAAGCTCCAAGTTGTCAAGACTACTGCGAGGCTGGCAGAAGGCATGAACAGATGTGTGTTCAGGCAGACGCTGCAAATCGATGAAGTTTTGAGAAGGAGCTATAAGAGCATCCAGCAGACGCGTCTTCTCCTCATTCCAGGCAGTATTCAGGTGCGACCATTTTTGTTTGCTTACCGTGTCGCTGATCTGTGAATGAGAACACGTGTTATTGAATGAAGAAATACATTTTTAGAAACCCACATTCTTATTTGTGTCCTCAATCACCGAGAGTATTGCATTTTCGCGCTCACTTTTAAGAAAAGTACACACATCCGTATCCGCCTTAATAATATCCAGGGGCTCGAAGGTTTTTCGAGTACTAAGGGCTTCTAATTTCTGGTTCAATTTTGGCAGGTCAACGCCTTTGGATCCCAGCAGTATGTGCCTGCGATAAATACATTATAATTTTTTTATTATTAAATTTCGCTACTTACGCTTGGATGTCTTTTCCACTGCCGCCGGTTTGGGTGACGCGGGAATGAAGCTCTGTGGTAGCCTGCAGTACCTGTTGCAGGGTCCTTTCCACCCGGGGAAGCTCACACTCCGCCTCGACCTTCTTTGTCAAGTTTTCTGCCCGCTGCAGCAGAGTATTAAAATCCATTTTAGCAACAAATAAATAATAATAAACAATAACACCTCAAAAACGCAGCGACACACGAGAAATTTTAGATCAGTGTGACCAAGTGCTTAAGCAACTTCGAATTCCATATTGAAATCGAACTTATTGTGAATGGTAATGGCGGGAAAAAATGTAAGTTTAAATTTAAAGTCGCGCCCTTTATACCGTTATGTCCAGATAGAGCTGAAGTCCATGTTAGGTCCATTGGAGTTCAAATGGAATTGAAAACGGTTCTTACTTTACATTTAATAACTGTTGGTGACAGTCTTCGTTGGTAAGAAGCGTGCCTTAGCGTGCGCGAGCTATGTAAATAATAGCCTCGGGCTCACTGAGACATACGGTTTGTCACCTCGGAAACTGCCGCCCGTAGTGATATGTACATACATATGTTTATTTAACTAATCCACAAACCGTATTTAATTTTAGACCATGTAATTGGAAAGTACAAAGATCCCAAAAAAAAAATCATGTTGGGGTGTAAGGGTATTATTTAACCGTGATGTTATTTGAGGGGTTATAGAAAGAGGCATATCCAAATATATATGATACCATCAGAATATATCGACGCATTTCCACGAAAGTATCGTAAGTCGCTTTTTTCGAAATTGAGATTTTAATGCAAAATTGTTAGGCACCTAATGTCTCACTACCCTGTGAAATATTAAAACTGAAAACCCTATAGTTCCGATAAAAATTAAGTTTCAATTTTATCGAATGAACTTTAAAAATGAACTTTCGGGGCGGAGCCGAATATACATATATACCCTTAGAGTTAGGTTCATCGCAAATATCGAATATGGTGTTATTTTTTAACTAATTATACCCTTTCAGAGGGTATTATAATTTTGGTCAAAAGTGTGCAACGCAGTGAAGGAGATATCTCCGACCTACAAAGTATATATATACTTGATCAGGATCACCTCCTGATATGAATATATGTGATATATAAAGGTCCTCACCTGTCTGTCCGCCTGTCTGGCCGTCTGTCTGTTTCTACGCAAAATTTGTCTCTCAGTTTTAAAGCTATCGACTTGAAACTTTGCACACAGGAAATGATATAACTGCCGTGGTTTTAGAGTTAGTTCGGATTTTTTACGAATTCTATTTTTGACAAAATAATACGATCCACCAAATTTCATAAGGATCGGTCGACATGACCCAACTTTCGTGTTTTTGAAGACAGAAAGTTGAAACTTCGTACAGATTTTATTTTGGCTTAGTTGATCCCACCTACCCAATTTCATCGGGCCGACTATATCTTATAGCTGCCATATAACTGAACGATCGAAAATGGTATTTGGTAAAAATACCAACTTTGGTGTTCTTGAAGATAGAAGTTTGGGATTTTTTTACATTTTGTATTGTAATTAATTGGTTAGATATATTATGATATTCTGATAAGGATCGGACAACTATATCCGATTTTAGCGAAATATATCCGGGCTTAAATGCAAGGCTATATCAACTTCGGCTCCATCCGAAATTAGCTTTCCTTTCTCGTTTTTTTTTTTTTAATATGTGAAAAGTATGCTTTTATCTTTAAAACCGATCGTTCGATATGGCAGCTATAGAGTATAGACTACCGATCCTAATGAAATGTTTTTAAAATTTGTCTTAGCCCTGTATGTAAAACGGAAACCCAAAACCCACAAAGGCAAACTCTGCATTGTATATTATATATGTATGTATATTATTTAAATAATTAAATTAAGTTTGAGGGACATACATTTACATCCTAGCAAATTATACACTAATAACTACACGTTATATATCGATATCGAGATGCTGAGTTATAATATTTTGTTTGCAAACAACTACACGAATACACGTATCAACAGCGGCACTTTCCTAGTACCTCAACTCCAAATATTCACTCCCTCCTCGGCAATCCCAGAGATTCTGGAGGATTATGGATGAGATGCTAGAGAATCTAGGAGACAGTTCATGTTCGTTCTCTCTTATGTAGCACGTTAAATATTATGTGTAAGACAGTTTAGTATACAAATTGGTGCACCCATTTGGTTGGTTGGGTTTGCAATGTTTTCCATGGGTTTTTGTTTTTTATAGTTTCCTAACGTCAAGCTTTATGTTGAATGTGTTTTGTTAATAAGTCGTTTTGCGTGCTTCTCTACAGCTTTAGTTCGATTTGCTTTGCTTCGCTTTGTTTTGTAGCATTTTATGGTTTTTATTTTTTGTTTTCTTGGTTTTATTTATTCAATATTTTAAATTAAGATTAAGATAAAAACCTAATTATTTATCTTGTCATTTACGCCTTAAGTTCGATATAAAATAAAGTGAAGCAGCAGCACTTCCAGCAAATAATACAATTAACATAAAAAGTACATTAATAGGGGTGTTTCTTTTCAATTTTTTAGTTTCAAATTTGCTTTTGCAATATGTATGTATATGTTATGTATATTTATAAGTTTATATCACCTAATTTGATTTATTTTTGAATTATTTCGTTTGCATTAACTTGTTGTTTTGTGTACAGAACTACAGTACTCTCTTGTTTCGTTTCGGTTCCGCGGCTACAAGGATATACATAACCAGGGAAATGGAATTTTTGCACTGTCCAAACACATACATATACATAGACACATACATACAAATAGGTGTTAATATTTATATATAATACGAAATGCAGTGCTGCCACTTACATGTGCCTTGTAACATTGCGTAAAAAAAAACAAAAAATACAGTGAAATTTACATAATAGTTAAGTATGTACAATTGTTTTAATGTTCCACCATCGTATATCTATGGTCCGTTGCTTCTTTAAGACTTATTCCACATAAAATCCATTCAACTGCAATGCAATATTTGTTAACCCAGCGAATTGGGTTTTAATGTCTCGGATCTTCCTTCTGATTCTGCTGTTCAGTTTGTTCACTATGAGTTTCTCTGCTGCACACGTTTAAGATGTAGGTATTAGTAAATGGTAGAGTTAAAAACTATGTTCTATGTATTTATATCAATGTCTATATGTACGTCTGTATGTATTCATCCCTTTTACATACTTTACTCTTCCTCGTGTAATTTTATGTTAATTTATGCATTTATTTATGTATATATATTTAATATATGATAAACCATAGCGTGCGTATGCATATGTATGTGTTAGTTATTCTTCCTCCGGATTTAATGTTTGCTTTCTAACGTCTTAATCCTTTTTGTTTATTAAATTTAATACAATAAGTATGCTGTGTGCTCGAATTTTGCTTCTGTTTTTGCTTGTCCGCTGATCGAATTCCAATCCCCTGAATTCCAATGACCTGTTAGTTTAACGATCCTATTGTTATAATGATTCTGCTGCAATTGCGTAATTGCTTAATTCTTAGGGCTTATTTCATTCCGTATTTATTAGTTTTAGATTTGAGTGAAAAAATATACAGTTGTTATTGTATTGACTGTTGCAGGAACGGGGCCTGGCACTTGACCAATCTTCCCATTCCAGACATCTACTTTTACCACCGCTACTTCTTGCTCCCCCTGGGCGCCTCTCTTTGAACTAAATTTACATGCTTTGAATACAGATCTTAGCGCCTCCATATTCGTGTGCACTTTGGAGCTCGCTTCTGATCGTCCATCTTCGCTTCCAGTTCAGTCGACTGCCCCTCTTGGAGTACGTGGCCAGTAGTAGGACGCTGGCATCATTGTCGTATACTACGCAACGGCCGTAGTGGTTCCGGTATTGGTTGGAGGAGGTGCCGCTGGCTGTGCCACTGCTGGAGTACTAGGTTGGGTTGATGAGGCTGAAGCAGCCGCTGCTGCCACCGCCGCCGCTGCAGTGGCACTGCTCAGAGCTGCAGCTACTTTGCTCACCTGCTGCTGATCATTGACAATCGCAGCTGCTGTGGCTGTTGCTGCCGTCACGGATGCTCCTCCTGTCGCCGGAGGACATGTAGTGTTCGCTGACTGACTGCTTACCGCACTGCTGCTATGGGTGCTGGAGCTGTTGTTGGTTTGGTTACTGCTGACTGTGCCGCAGCTGTTGCTGTTGGTGCTGCTGTTGCTTACATCGTTGAAGGTCGCTGCCGGCGGTAACTGTTGGCTACTGTTGCTGTTCTCATCATTTACCACCGCTGGAGGCTTTGTTTCAATTGGTTCCGATGTCACCGCTGGCTCTAATTTCACTGTAGTCCCCCCGGCTGCACTAGCGCCTGCTGCGGTGGAAACGGGCTTCTCTGCCCCGCCAGGTCTTTGAAGCTGCTGCTGGCGCTGTTGCAGTAATCTAAATTCCACGGAGTGCATGGGTCCAGCTCCTCGGGAGACCTGATAGAGCACTCTCGAGATAATTAAAGCCACCTGTTGATCCAAAATGTGTGACATGACCAATCCCAGGAGCCTTTGTTCCTGCTGCATAAAAAGTGACCTGTTGTCAGGATGCTTGGCCAGATGCAGTAGAGTGCCGGCCGCCCGCCGTAACATGTCCAAACTGGTGCCCATCGAATCTGGGTTTTCTCGCAGGTAGTTGATTCCGTGCTGGTTGGCCACTCCCAGAGCTGTCTGTTCCGCTTGCTCAATGAACGCCACCAAGTAGGAGATGCAGGGGGACTGCAGTGCCACCGTGCGAGCCATAGCACTGTCGGCAGCTGCCAGGTAATGAAGCAAATTTACTGAGAACTCTCTCAGTACCTGATCCTCATTGCGACACAGGTGACGGGTTAGCACTGCGCATAGCTTCTCCAATCGTGAGAACGGAGGCGTTGCTATCACCAAATCGACGTTGGCGTCCGTCACGCACAGTTTGCAGAGTGCCTCGAGCGCTAGACGTTGCGGCGACAGCGCAGAGTTGGGACCACATGACGGGAAAGGATCTTGACCGTGGGCACTGGGACACACTGCCCAGTGCAGAAGCCCGTCGATGAGCGGGCGAGCAATCAGCTCGTCGTAGCGTGACAGCTCTAAGTGCCCAGCTATGTTGGCCATGGCCACTAACATGTTTTCACGAATAGTGATCAGATAATCCCACCACCATTCACGTTCTCCTTGAAGGGAACTGCACGAATCACTGAAGTCGGTGTCTTCCTCCCGGTCGTAGTTTCTCGTTTTGGGAGTTCGCCTCAGATGCTCATGATTCAGCAAAAGCAAACGACCCAGGACAGCCAGGAACCTGGTCGACTTGGCCAGTACCGTTTCGTTCCCAGGCACGAAAGTCAGGTTGCGGAAGATATTCGACAATGCGATGCAGCGACGCGCCAGCGAGTCTTGGCTTTCATTAACCAAATGCAAAGAAGCCTCATCTCTCGTGTAGCATTCGTCTTCGTAACTGGAATCCCGCCTTCTTTGCAAAACATGCGCAGCGTCTCTTACGGTTGCTCGCGGATCAAATCCAGCAGGTGGCGTAGATGGAGCCACGCCGTTCGTCAGTCGCTGTGGTGACTCGTCGATCTCCATGTCGATGGTCCGACAGTCGCTGTCGGCCGGCTCCTTCTTCACCTCAGCATTCGGTTGGACAAACTCTTCGCTGGACAGCTTGGATTTCTTTCCACCATCATTGCTACTACCGCCACTAACCAAGCGTCGCTTCTTGTACGATTTCTGTTCCTCATCCGCGCTGTTGTCCTCCTTTTTGATCTCTGGTTTCTTAAGCGCATTCGTCTTCTTGTCAGAGCGAACGTAGCGTGCAAATGGAATGTTTACAATCTCCGATTTGAAGACGTCAATTATGCCATCCAGAGGATCTGGTTCTGTAAATCCAAAAGTCCAAGCGTCGCTGCCAACAGGCTCCAGCTGCTCGTAAAGCCGATTCGTGTCGATATCCCACGCCTTCTGGCGCTCGTCTACAAATATATCATGATCGGCGGGATGAATTCGCACGGGTACACCCTTTCGCGTTACCATCGTGTAGTTGGGAGTAAAAGAAAGCAGCAGTGAGCGTTCCTCTGGATTAGGTTGTACTCGCACCTGTCCAAGATCAATGCCCTCGTCGGCCTCCTCAGAGTCGCTGGAATTTCCAACTCCTTTTGCTCCACGATCCATGTTTTCATAGTGCCGCTTGCGGTTGTAGCTGCAGATACTCCGAACACATCGTGACTGACGGTTGTCACACATCACAGTCCCACTGTCGGCGTCGTCATCAGCCGCTTCAGCCTCCTCACTCGCTTGCTCTTCGCAGTCCCGCTCGTCAAACATCTCGGCAAGATTTTTTTGGAAATGCTCCAACAGCAGTGTAAGCAGGCCGGGGAGGTTAGAGATCCCGAAAAACTGCACTGTTGTGTCATCGAATAGCAACACATTGAGTACATCGAGGGCCCAGGTGCACTCAGTCAGCAGACCAGAGCGCATAGCCATGAATATACGCCACGGGTCCACCGGACACACGTCGGCCTTGGTAAGACGCTTTCTACGGTACAAAACGGGTGTTGTGGACTCCACACTATCGAGGGGGAAAATCAACTCTTTCTTGACCAGCTGGGCTCCACCGCCACCAGGCATCATAATTCCTCCGCCGGGCATTTGTTGGTTTGGTGGCATTTGGTGTGGATGCGGGTGCTGTGGATGCTGATGTGGATGTTGGTGAGGGTGTGGGTGCTGATGTGGTGGTTGTTGTTGCTGTTGCAAAGGCTGGGGCTGCATTCCTGGTTGACCCGGCATCGGTACTTGCTTTTGGGTCATCATTCCGCCAGGTGGCACACCCACCTGGCCCACTCCCGGCTGACCTACTTGCTGAGAGGGCGGGGGAGGCATCGCATATGGCGGCTTAACCATTCCGCCGGGTCCCACCTGCGGGATTCCCGGAGTCGCCTGTTGCGGCGGAGGTTGCTGTCCTCCGACAGGCTGCTGCTGGGATTGCTGCTGTTGCGGCAATCCGGACATACGCTGCTGCTGACCGGGAGGGCCCGAGGGCGGGCGCAGAGGCGAGCCTGGCGGAGCAATACCGGGTTGTGCCGCCTGACCAGTGTTCAGTTGCGCCCATTGTGGTGGTGCCTGTGACGGCTGCTGTCCTGGAGGACCACCAGCCTGCTGGTACGGCGGTTGTTGCTGCTGTTGTTGTTGCTGCTGCTGAGACTGTTGCGGTGGCGGAGGCGGAGCTTGCTGCGGTGGATATCGGTGCTGGTCCCATTGAGCAACACCTGCAGGCTGCTGGATCGGCGGACCATGAGGGGCGCCCGGCGGTGGGGCAGCTCCTCGCGGCGGAGCGCTTCCCCAGGTTTGCGGAGCTGGTGAGGCTGGATACTGCGGTCTAAACTGCTGATTACCGCCTGGCCAACCGCCTGTTCAATTAAAAATATATTTAGTTCATCTTATAATCAGTAGATAGTAGTTGAGCACTTACCATATATTTGAGGCCTAGCATTGTAACCTGGATAGGGCTGTGAGTCTTTAATGAAATCCGGGTGCCGTCGCGGTTGTGGACTCTGAAAGAAATACCATTTGGTTAATTTACATTCATTTTCAAAATCGTACTTTACCCGAAACCTACTTGATCTGGTGGTGGTTGATAGTATTCCTGCTGTCCAGGCCTATTAGTGGGGTACGCGCCACTGGGTGGCGCTCCAGGTGTTCCGGCGGCTGGTGGCCCACCCGCCACAGCTTGTGAGGGGGGCTGAGGGCCTCCTGGAGGTGGCTGACTATATGGTCGGCTGCCATAGGGTCCGTACTGATTGGCACCAGTTGGAGGGCTGTGGAAAGAAATAAAGAAATGTGTGTAAGTAAAGCTTCTTGATTCATAAACCTGCTACCAAGCTCAGTAAGTTTTTGGCCAGTTACAGTACTACAGGTTTGGGTGTAGGTGTAGGTTTAGACGAGGTGTTCTGAGTGTGGTAAGATGTGTTTTGGAGCTGGTAGTAAGATAGGAGGCACTCACGCTTCCCCCTCCGGTCCGTATGGAGGGTACATATTCCGGTTCTGGGGCGGATATTGTCCGGGCCCTTGTCCAAATGGCTGACCCGGAGGCCCACTGGCGTTGTACTGATCGCTAGACCCATACTGCCCATAAGCTCCAGGCTGCGAAGGATATGGCGAGCCTAAAAAGGATACAAAAGGACAATGATTTCGGTAAGTCGGCCGACGCAGTAAGTAAAATAAACATTACTGGAGAACTTTAAACTAAATTAACGGATAGCATTCTTCACAGCTCAGAAATGTTAGAATCAAATCGGAGTTAAAATGTTCATCACCAAGCGACAGAGCATTGACATATGTAGGTTCGTCCCCCATGTGGACTTTCGTCCAACTGATTCTTTAATAATTTAATGTTGTCTTAATGAACATAAATAAAACATGACTGCAGCCAAAAGGTAATAAGCAAAATAAGAATAGCTAAAAGTCTGGACACAGTTGTCAGTTGGAAAATCAAAAGCTGTGTGAAAAAAATCAACCGAAAACGGCATCTTAGTAGAACCCTCCTTTTAAAATATCTTGAAATGTGGATAATTACTTGGTGAACACCAATCATGCATTTTCTATTTATTATTACTGTTAGAAACTAATAAAGTTTTAAAAATAAGGCGTAAGTTAGCAACAGAAGGACAAAGTGTGAACGTCGGCAAGAGAGGAAATCGATGAAAATAGGCGAAAGAAAGAGATGAGGGAGGAAAATAAAAGATGAGTATACCTGGCGTTCTAGCCACAGGCGATGGGTAGCCGGAGCCACCTGGCGGATAAGGTGCTCCGGCGGCTGGGCGCACATGCTGCTGCTGCGGCTGCGGCGACGGCGGCACCTGACCAGGCCCATGTTGCTGAGGTACTGGTGGTGCTGGTCCACCGCCCACCACCGGTGGTGGCTGCTGCCCTGGCTGCTGCCCCGGCTGTTGCTGCTGTGGCGGAGGTGGTCCCAGACCCGGGTGCTGGGGATGGTGTGGGTGCTGTTGTTGTTGCTGTTGAGGCGGTGCGTGCGGTGAATGGGGCGGTGGTGGTGGTTGGCCACCGCCGACAGCAGAAACAGCCCCAGCTACAGCACCGGGACCAGCAGCAGGACCGCCACCTGGACCAGAATCCTCGAAAGGATTGATAACGCTTATATTATCGCCTGCTGCAACAGCGGAGGCGACGCCTAAGGGGCGGCAAGCGGCGTTTAGATGGTTTGGATTGGATGAATCGAAATGAATGAGTCAATGAGTTACGCAAATGAATTTTTTCGATGTTGTTTTTGGTGGTTTTGTTGATTTTGTTGGTGGAGATACATGTAAGCATCGTTGTGGTGATGGTGGTGGTTGTGGTGGAGTTATATATTTTAGTAGTGCGCCCACACAAACGTAACAAAACATAAAAATGAATAAACAAAATATACACATAAAATTATTTGAGATGGTTCAACATAAAAATGTAAAATGGCTTAGTTATTTACACACAAATCGGAAGGATAGGCAAACGAAGCACTAAAAAAAAGCATGGTCTGTAAAGTAGTAATTTAGCTTAAATAAAAAACAAAGACACGAACACAAGATGGTTTCAGGAAATAAAATGAAATTGTTTCGGTTCAGAGTGGTCATCGTCCATTTTACTTTGGGTGTTAGATATTAGGAAATATTATAATTTAGAATTATAATTTAATTTAATTAATTTCAGTCCAAATGTTACTTAATTTAATTCAAAGACTATCAGTTGGTTCTGGAACGATCTGATACCACTCTGAGAAAGAGTAGATGTATAAACAGACTTGATTGTATACAACTCTTACCGGGATGAGGTGTTTGCGGGTTGCTTTGAGAAGGCGGGCGCTGCATCTGCCCCGCGGCCGCATAATCCGGCTGAGGACCGCTGGCACCCGGATATGGACTGCCACCTGGATATCCGGGGTACCCATCGATTGCCGCATTAGGAGCTGATCCTGGCGGGGCTGGGAACGAGTCCTGTGAGTTCGACGAGCCTGTGGAGTTCGTGGTTCCCGCATCCAAATGGCCACCACCGATTGGTTGTAAGCGGTTTGAAGCATCGTTTATTTTTCCGGTGCCATCGTTGATGTAGATCGAGGAGGATGTGGTGAAGAGCAAATTGGTGATAACGTTGGGAAACGTTAACAAAAAAATAAACGAAAGAAAGTTTAAATTAAGCATCGAAAGTAAAGGTAAGTCTAAGAGATCATAAGAGAACCAGCTAATAAGAATGTTTTTCGCTGTTTCTAGCACGCGGTCCCCTTGTTAGAGACTTACCTGGCGAAGGAACCGACGCTGCTTTTGCTGTTTTCTTCTTGCTGCCTGCCTCC
This sequence comes from Drosophila pseudoananassae pseudoananassae, assembly GCA_018153035.1. Lineage (NCBI taxonomy): Eukaryota > Metazoa > Arthropoda > Insecta > Diptera > Drosophilidae > Drosophila > Drosophila pseudoananassae. The sequence continues at coordinate 7,970,172 of JAECXR010000055.1, forward strand.
ACCTGCTGAATAATCGGGCCCGGATCAATGTCGCCGCGGTCGAAGTGGCACTCGAAGGTCAGTAGGTTCTTGGTATAATGCTTGCGCAGCGTATACGCCGCACTGCTGCTCGCTCCAATGCCCAGGAGCCCGGCAATGTCCTTCCAAGTCTTGCTCTTAGTCACCTGACCGAACGAGAGGAAGAGCAGTTGTTAGCAAACAATTCGCAGTACGGGCTTTCAAAAGTTCATGACAAAAGTGTCGATCGAAAAAGTTTATAAAAAATGTTGCGAGCACAAAACAGATGTTGTGTGGATGCATTAAGGAAGTGGAAAAGCGAAAAAAGTGATATGGAAAATGGGGATTAAGTCTTGAGGAGTAAGGGGTGGAGTTGGAAATCACTACAGGATTATGTTAGTTTTCATAACAAAAACCAATCATTCGAATAAACCAATTTATACAAACAAAATACAATTTGAAGGATGAAAAAAAAGGTAAGTTTCAATTTTAAATTATAAATTGAAGCTGATAATAATTCAAGCATAAAAAAATGATTCAATCGTGGATGCAAAAACTGCTAGTACACTCGCCCGTTCGAAGAGCTTGAGAAATTCCTTTCAAATGAAAAATTGTGTTTAAATTCATAACCGAAAAAAGGCCAAACTGACCACTGCACTAATTGAAGGAAGCACTACTGAACTATACAAAATCAAATCTGACGACATGCCTGGACATATTATTCTAGGAAAAGCTTAAGAGTTTAAGACTAAATCAAGTTGTGCTTGGATTCGGCTTAGAGCATGCTGTCTAGGGGAAAACCAAGGCTGTACAGCGAGTTTGATTGCTTTTTCCTAAGGAAAGCATCCCCGAGGTTAGCTAAGCAACGGGATGCAGCTACAATTGGGGCGCTTGTTCGGATCGGATCGGTTCGGCTGGTACTGGGTGTCTAGGGGTAGGCAGCTTTACTTTTGGCTTGCTGTTTACTGTAGCCGAATCGAAAGACTGGGTTTGTTTGTATACATTTATGTGAACAGAGATCTTTGATTTGGTTTGGTAGGTAACTACATTGGTGGTGTTTTGGTTTGGTTGGTTGATTTGGTTTGGTTTTGCTAGTAGTAAATCTAAAAAGAAGTTAGTAAAAGGAGTTACTACGGCACCTTGCATACCTCGACGAATCCGCCACGTTCTTTTACATAAATATATAACCTATATAAATCGAGTGGCTGTTTTGAGATGGTGGGGCAGGCGGTGATTGGTGTCCGCCGCTCCTCCATGAACGCCCGCAGCTTGTCCAGCCAGCCGCGCCGGTCCGGATTGTCGTCCATCTCGTACAGCTTGCACAGCGAGTCCGACTTCTTAGTCGTGGTAATAGTGCTACGGAAAGGCTCTTGTTGCACCGGAACATGGTTGAAAACCTGCTGCAAAAGTCAATTAGGTATTGCTTTCTAATTGTGATCATTTTATTTCTTACCGGGCTGCCAGCTGGGCGCGGCCAATTTGGCGGCGAGCTTATGTCGTATTCCTCGACGGGCCCACCGCTCCCCGGGTGCATCACAACCGGATGTGGCGATGTGCTTGGCGGAGGTAAGTGACTTTGGCTATAGGGATCGTTTTTGCGCGACTTTGGTGTGGTGCACTGAGGATCTTCGCCGGATGCTGTACAAAATAGACCACACTATTAGTCTCTACTGCCACTATTTTATACACTTTTACTAACCCGCTGATGCATTCGAAAGCGTGCTCTGTTGACTGACTTCGTCCATTGGTGTGCCATCTGGGCCGGTGGTTACCACCGCAGTAACCGCATGCATCCCGCCGGCACCCGTTGGACCCGATGAACTGATACCGTTATCCTGGGATATATGCTCCGGCCCACTGCCTTCCGGCCCGCCCCCGGCGGTCTGCCCTTGTCCCTGTAGCATCTGCGACTGAGGAGGCGTGCTAGTGGGTGGACCCATGCTAGTTGGCCCGTGTGGAGGGCCCATGTGATGAGGTGGTCCCATCGGCATGCCGGGATGCATTCCGGTCGGCCCGTTACCGTATCCTTGAGGTCCCTGTGGTGGCGTTGGACTACCCCCATAGCCGCCTTTGTGCTGTAAATGCTGCTTTAAATAGTTCAGGGGTCGGGGTGACCCGCTTCCTTGCGGCGGTGGAGGTCCGCCCACCACTGGCGGCGGTGGAGTTCCTTTTCCCTGCACATGGTTACCCATTTGTGCATTTCCGGGTGCTCCGCCGGGCACAGGTTGCTGAGGTGAGGGCGGGACCCACTGGTATGGCGGATACTGACCACTGTGATTGGGCATGGGTCGACCTTGGTAACCACCGGCTTGGGTACCTGATGGCATGCTATTGGCCCCGCCAGCTCCAGCCTGACTCGTGGGCGGCGGCGGAGGTCCTGTGGCATATGCGCCAGGCGGATACTGTGCTCGTGGCGGGTAGTTGCCTGAAAAAAATAACCAAAATATATTATTGTGTTAGATAATCCCAAAGGAAAGGTTTTCACTTCAGATAATGATTTGATGATTAGCTATCAAAAAATAAAAATGTCTATGACTATTATGATATTAATTTTTGCTAAATCACAGCGTTATTTCCTCCAATCCAAAATAATCCAAGATGAACCCTCCGAGAAATGAAAATAAGAATTGTCTAACCTGGCGGATATTGCTGTGGTTGCTGCGGCGGATAGCCTTGGCCACCAGGACTCTGCCCGGGTCCCCCCATTTTGTATCCGTGCATATGTGGCGGCATTGGGTAGCCTCCTCCCGATGCTCCCTGCGGCGGTGGCGGGGGCGTGGCCATGTTGTTGATACTCTGATTCGGCGGAGGGCCCGGTGGCGGCGTCTGCTGCGGGGAATTGCTCGCCGATGACGCCGAATTCGATGCCTGTTGCTGCTGAGATTGCTGCTGCTGGGGTGGGACTCCTGGCATTCCGGGGTGTGGTGGCATCTGTGGCGGACCACCCGCACCAACAGGCGGTTGCTGCATGGGCCCGCCGCTGCTCGACTGGTTGCTCGCCGGCCGAGAGATCGGATGATTTTGGGCTGCAAGATAGGAGGTTAGCATAGTTTCCAATAATGCGATAAGGCGGATTACTTACCAACTGCTGGGGACATAGAACGCGAGCCGGAGGATCCTGTGGGCGAGGGCGTGGGTCGCATCACTTGCTGGGGGTTGGGGGTGCCGGGGGGACCGGAGCCCATGCCACTGTGCGCCCCGCCGCTGGAGCTGTCGTTGCTGTTCTGTCCAATTAGCTCCTGAAATGGAAAAGAAGGCCGGAACCAGTTCCGATATGAAAATGCATTCAGCCAACTAGATGAGGAGACAGCAAATGCCGGCCGGCAGGTGGCATTTTTCATGTTGTTTTTATTTATTTAAATTAAAGTGATAGCAACTATGAGTTAGCCCAGCGGCAACAGCAATTAGGCAACTGACTGCTCACAAACACACTCAGGCACTTGCGAGTACAAGCATATGATTGAGTTTTTAATCCGCAGTAAACACATTCGTGGCTATCAGATGTTTTGGTGGGTTTTGGGATGCATTCCCGCATTTCGTGCTCTTGCTGCCAAATTACTCCGGCAATTGCTCCTTCCCCTCGCCCCGGGCACCGACCTTTTCTGACATTGCCAAAGGAATTTTCGATTCCTTCAGCTGGCTGGCTGCTGGCTCGTCAGCTCGAATCACCCCGTCCACTTACTCGGCTCGCAATTATAACCCGGTCAAGAAGGAGGGGAAGGAATTCATAAACGCCAACCCGCCCGAACAATAACAACTCTTGAAACAGTTTTCAGCACCAGAAACTCGGTGCGATGCGACACGACTTTAACTTTTTGCCGCCTATAACTTATAAGAAAATCAAGAAAAAGCTCAACACAAACACACACACAGTCAGCAGTCAGCACACCGACATCCATGTTCACATACAGAAAGCGGCAACAACAACACCAGCAGCAGACGTGCACATAAAGCTTAAGTCGACAGCAATTCGAAACGCACACATACAGGGCGATGGTAAAACCCCAGCGGAGAGAGCCCCACACGAAGGGCGTAGCAAAGGGGGTTAGCATGGTTAGTGTTGCATGGTTAATTCCGAGTTTGGAATTATGTAAATGTATATGGTACAAGCTCCAGCTGAATCAAAAACCTAAAACCTAACATTCAAAAATAACTTGTATTTTATTGTTTTGGAAAAAGATACTTGAATCTGTTTTCGTGACGGGGAAAAGGAACATATGAGTTTGTCTGTTACCCCTTCGTGAACTAGCTGCTACGCCCCTGAGGAGCCACCACGGCAGCAGCAAGAAAAATACAACGAACAAACGAACGAGCGACGAACGTTGTTCGTTTTGGTATCTGAGAAATTAAGTGAAGTGAAATGAAATGTACGACGACGAACTGACGGCACAAGGCAGCGGCTGGCAAGTCAGGGTACGGGAACGGGTGTGGGAGATGGGATATGGGATGGCGAGGCGGTGTGGGGCGCAAAAGCTATGTGGAACGAACCAGCGAACGACTAACGAACCAACCGACGAACGTCGGACGGCTGCAACTTGAAGCGCTCAAAGGGGAGGCAGATCCAGAGGCAGGGGCAGGGGCAGAGGCAGAGGCCGAGCCATAACCAGAGTCGGGAGCAGAGAGATGGTGTGGCAGGGGGGAGAGTGGCAACCGGGGGAACGGGCAAGTCGCTCTGCTGGGTTGTGCTGTGCTGTGCTGGGCTGTGGTAGTTATGGCGCGCTCGAAACGAACAGCAACGGCAAAAACGACGGCAACTGCGAACGTACGATGACAAAGACGTAGATAAGGAACAGAAACATGCACACACACACAGATACACACCCATACTGGCACTCTAAATGTCGGAATATAATAAAATGGAATAAGCAACGGCGTCGCTGCTGGCTGCCTGGCTGGCAAGACCGGGCCATTCGTATTCGCAAAACACGAGGGGGACCAATGAGGGGTTTTGGCGAGGGGTGCAGCGTGGGCTCCAGGGAAGGGAGACGGGGGCCAAGGGCGGCGTACACTTGAGTTGCGAGACGATGACGAGAATAGCAAGCAAGCAAGCAGGCAGGCAGGCAACGCAAAGGCAAAAGCAAAGCTAAAGGCCAGGCCGGATAGAATGGTTGTGCGACGAGCGAACGGAGAGGTGGTGGGAAGGGAAGCATGGCGGCCCACGTTTGTAGTTAAGTATGCGTATCTGTATCTGACGAGTGTGTGTTTGCGCTTCGAGTTCGCTTGTGGCCGCGTAGAAAAATTACTTGGAAAGAAAAACAGGCGCTGCGAGAACAACAACAATGAAATCATTTATAACGAAAATAATGCGAAGCAAACACAAGACCAAAAAATCAACAATAAAGAACAGAGTTCGCACTCGAGGTCCGAAAAGGGGAAAAGCGGCCGCCCGCACAACTTTTTTCCAAGCCCCCTCCACCCCATCTTCCTCCCCATCCATTATCCAATAACCGTCTTCCGTCCAATAAAGTTTCGGCAAGATTTGCGCGCCAAAAAGTGAAACAACCAAAAAAGAGTTGAACCCGATTTTCGGGCCCCGATTTCGGAGAAGGGGCACTGCCTGCCCTTGGACCCCACTTGAAAAACTCATCATCTCTCGGTCTGGGGTCTGGGGCTGGGGTCTCCGTCTCAAGATTCGATGATGATTTAGCAGCATTGGCCACAAGTTCGACTTTTGGCTCTCCAAGGCGCACTTCACCGCTTTTTATGCAGTGTCATATGCGAACGGACGTTCATTTGAATAAAGAATATGCCATGCAGATGTATGTACGTCCGTCCGTGAGTCCCTGAGTGGGTATGTTTATGTCTGGCTGGTGGCTGTTGGCTGTCAGCTGCTGCCGGTGGGGCTCCGTCGTGCACTTTGCTGGCATGGGCCCGGATGGGGGGACCTTTGTGGCTTATCACCTTAAAACCTTTAGCGATGAATGCGGCAACAGCGACCGTTGCAAAAACGGAGCCCGAAATCCCAATACAGACGTACATGCGCTTGTTATGCGGCATGCGAAAAGATAAAAATAAAGAAGAATTAAAAGCACAAAGGAGCGGCACACACGAACCAGAAGACCCAGCGAATTCATAAACACAGCAATGCCAAAAAGAAAAGGTAATAAACACAGAGATATCAAAAATGAAAACACGGAATGGGTCTCGGCACTGCGATTGCCGGATACCTTTCCAGAACCTTCATTTCTTCAGATATTTAAACGCTTAGTACCTCAAGTGATTACGAAATGAAAAGTTCCCAAATGAAATTACATAAAGCAAAGTTTGGAAAGCTTCAAATTCTTCAATCCGCAGCCCAAAACTTCTTCACCGGGATTTTAATTAGTTTTCTTTAGGACCCCACAGCCATTAAAGTTTTCTTTTTCATTGCCATCAACCATTCGGACTATAATACCCACTGCAAGTGCATAAAAACGAAAAAGCGGCACATTCGAAATGTGAAGCAAACGAAAAATAGTTCGCCACATCCCACATGGTAGTCGCAGGCAACTGAATCGGGGGGGCTTAACCTCAGACCGAACGGGAAAGAAAGGAGCATAGCTGAGCGACAGGCAGACAGGCTGCCGCTCATTAGATGTCCACAAAATGTGGGTCTGGCTCTGAGTATCATCTGAACCCGGATCGCATGAGAATCGGATTCTGAATCCAAGCATTCGCGTTCGAGTACGCAGTCCTGGGTGATGTCTGTTTGTGTTTGCCTCAAGTTTTACGAGCGAATCAAAAGTTGCGAGTGTGCATGAGCAATGGCACAATGAAGCCCAGTCAGACAACAGCACGCAAATGAATAAGCAGTCAAGCTTCTGCAAGTGGGATTTTCGCATGGCGAATCATTTATGAGTCTATAAAACTAATAGAAATCAATTGCAAGAAACCAAATGTGAATTTTGCGAAAGGAACACATTACACATTATTATTGTTAAATATGTAAAGCCTTACCCATCTGTTCTTATGTGCAGTTCGACATTGCGGAGCTGAACTGTATGCAAGAGCAGACATTCTACTTGAAAATTCGTATGCCAGCGACCGGCAGTAGCAATCGCCATGAATCTGCTCGACTCGGTTAGGTTGGCTCTGCTTCGTTCTCTTTGCCAGCGAAGCAGTCTCTGAAGTTCCCCGCCGCCCTGCCCTGACCACTTACAACATGGCACAAATAACAGCCCAACAGACTGGCAGACTGACACTCCGACAACCAGACAGTGCGCCACTGCCAGCAGTAAGAGCCAAAACAACAGCCAAGGCAAGTCAACCACTCGTAGAGCTCAGACAAATGTTCCGTGAATCGCATCGCATCGCACATTGGGCTCCAACCGAAGTCCAAAAGAGCCCGAGCGAGCCCGAGCCCTAGCCAGAGCCAAAGCCAGAACCGGCAAAAGCAAAGGCAATGGGTAAAAGCCAGCGCTCCGAACCGATCCAATCCAATCCGACCCGGCTCGACTCGTTCGTGGCGTGTATCCAAACGAGTGAACTGAAAAACAAGCGCACACCAACACCCCGCTATATATATTTTATAAATATGTATGCATTCAAAACGAACCATCCTACAGTGGAAAAAATTAGTTTGCGGCAAGTTAGTTGGGAATCTAAGAAAACAATGGGAAATAAAAAAATTTTCTGGTTTACTTGAATCTACTTGTGCCGATAATATTCCATGGCTAGACTTATTTAAATATAAAAAAATCTTATATTTCAAAGAGTAGGTTTTAAACTCGCACTTATTTTTCCCCGTGCTTGAGCCACAACTGAAATGAATGTTGGTTCTTTTATTTTTTCCTTTTTTCTGGCTGCGCCTGTTAAAATGAAAAACGATGATGATGCCGCCGTCGCTGCCAACAACAACAAGGGCCCGCGGTGCTGCAGAGCCCCAATGAGTGGAGCACTAAAATCCCAGTAACAACGGACGGAGGAAAACCAGCAAAATTGTTCATTGGCAGTTGGCAGGCCAGCAGACAGACAGACAGCTTTGGGGGCTCTGGGTTCGGTCTCTCGTATTCGGACTTCGAATCGAGGCCCCGAAAACCCCAAGCCCTAAGCCCGAACTGTGGCTTGCACCACAATTTTTGGCAGCATTAAATGAATGCAGCCGTTATGGCGGGGATCGAGCTTCAGATGCTGATAGGCACACAGAGATAGTCACGGCAATTGCCCAAGGAGAATATGACGCAGAACAATCTTGAAATATGTCTCTGAAGTAGGACACATGATGGGTATCGGGGAACGGATGGAGATGCCTCTTTGGGAGTCAGTGGAACTGTCACTGGAACGTCGTTAAGCGTAATGGCATATGCAGGTGTGTTTTTGTTTGCATTAATGCAACGATTGGGGCCGCCGGGATGCGCAATATTTACCGCAGCAAGCCATTGGGCCGTTGGAACGTTTAGCAACCGAATGATATTGCAGCCAGTTGGTTTTTGTTCTGCAACACATGACACGCACACTGCGAGTTTAAAGCAGCTTACAGAATTCAATATGAAATTGAAAAGCTTAAGTAACAATGCGAGTGGACTCCTCCGAGTTGGGTCGAATTAAAATGGGAATCGGCTGTTGGCGGTTGGTCAGTCCTGATTGCAGTTTTCGTTAGCTTACTGTGCTTTTTTGCGGCCAAAGCACTCAATTATGGCGGAGGGCGAAGCGGTTGAGTAGTTTTGATCGAGTGATTCCAGAGCGCGGCTTTTTCTTTAAAAATGTAAAATGATCGACTTTTACTTTTTTTACAACAGCTGCCACCAGACAGCCAACCACTTCCCCCAAAGGACTTCAATACAGGGCCTGTTCCGGTGAATCAAACCCCAAAATCATTTGTAAGAGAACTCATATAAAATGTAAACAACCCGCTAAACACCGACAGCAACAACGGCGGCGACAAGGAGATGGAGAAAACAAGAACAAGAACAACAATGACCTTGGCATTGACCCAAATATATGGTAACAGACGCTTTGTGTGTGATCTTGAGTGTTGTCATGATGCCAGTGTGTTGGTGCATATATATGCCACATACCAGATATAAAGGGAATGGGGCAAAAAATACAAAAAAAAAGCCAAAATACAAAATAAAGAAATGGTATGAGGCACAGGAGGATTGTCGGCAGGGCCGGGGGCGCAGAATAAGGGGCGGAGGAAGGCAGGGGAGCAGGGTAGCAGCCTCGGCCGCAGCGGGCACGCTGAATGAATAAATGGGGTACAAAGCAAGCGCACACATCCGCAGGCACAGCCACTTGCACAGACATGGCCGTATTAACAAAGCCCCCGATGTCCACAACTTTGTGTATTGATGGGACAGATGCAGGTTTTTTATCATTATTTTATCCAGAATATTTAGCATTTAAGGATATGCGGTTAACGGTTATCAGTATACATACTAGTGCTCACTTGCGGGGAACATGAAACAGAGTGCCGGCAAAGCGAAAAATAAATCAAAATACAAGGGGAGAAAATGGCATGCCGAAGCGCTAAGAAATAGTAATCAAAACAAAATAAAAATCATTAAAATTCATAAAAACAAATCCAGACAGCCGCGACTGCTACAGCAAAAGCAACCACGGCAACAACGATAAGGCCAAAAGCAATTTTGAAGCCAGGGCCGGGGGGTGGCGATGGGACCGGGATGCGATAGCGGTTCAAGTTCGGGCGATAGACATGTGCATTTAAAAAAGAAGGGAGAAGGTGAAAAAGCCCATACAATACACCAAGAGCGCAGCAGTCCACGAATGGTATTGGGGTGAATGGGAATTGGAAGGGTGACGGGAAAGGGACGGAAAGGAAAGGAGAGCCATCTCAACCCAAAAATGAATCTGAGCAGTGGCGGGCACATGAACGGGTGCAAGTGCCACGGCCAGGCATAAACATTTGACCTGAACAACTTTTGTAGACTGCCTGCCTTGTTGCCGGCTGGTTGCGTAAGGTGCACAAAGTGAGGGGATGGTACAGGTGAGTGAAACGCAGGCAGAGTGCGCCGACGACGACGTAAACGTATGTGTGACGTCACGAGTCAAGTTCACGTGCTGTTCACGCAGCACAAGCACAGTTTATTGACCCACTTTCGATGTTTATTATCTAGAAAAGCGGCGAACACGAGTCGGGAATTCTCGGAACCGGGTGCTGAGGCACAGGGTGAGCCGTGGGCTCAAGGCAGAAAGTCCAATGAGTGTGCAAATAGCAAGGGTACTTGTCAGCCTCGAGACCCAAAAATCGTCAAAACATCCTCTTTTCGCGACCTCAAAACAACTGATGCCGAGGATGATGCAGAGATGGATTTTTCACAACTGGTGTTTTTTAAATTCTTTACTAACCTGGTGGGGCGAAGGCGACGCCTGTGAGGGCTGTGGAGATGGACTGGGCGCATGGCCCGGACTGCTGCTAGGTGGCGGGCCGCCAACGGCGCCGTGAGGAGGCGGTGGAGGCTGTTGCTGCTGCATCGGCGGCACATGGTGCGGAGAAGCGGGCGGCAAGGGATGTCCGGGACCAGGGCTTGGGGAAGAACCACCTGGCCAAGGCCGATTGGGTTCAGGATACTGTAAAGAAAGAAACGTTTAACTTGAAGGTTCTTCTCTAACTTATAGGACACCTAGAAAGGTGGACTTCTAACCTGATGCGTCGAGTAGGCAGTTCGATGGTTGGGCCCGCTTGACGGGAGGCCCGGCGGAGTCGGATAGCGTTGCGGGTACGGCGAATATTGAGATGTTGGCGGTGTGTTCTGCTGAGGCGGCTGCTGACCCGCACCAGGCGGTGGTCCACCCGGCACAGGACCGCCGGGCTGCTGTCCCGCCTGCTGAGGTTGCTGCTGCTGTTGCTGTTGTTGCTGCTGCGGCGAACTAGGATAGGAACCTGAATTTTGACCATGGGCTGGCGGATAGGGTGACTGACCCCTGGAAGTATTTGTCTGTGAAAGAGCAATTCAAATTAAATCAATACTATCCCAGCGGAAACTTAGTCTAATGAGAGCCTAATCACTAAAACTAGAAATGTTGACGACATGAGATTCCAGTAGGATCGTACAGAAATCCTGTGGAAAGTTTACTTGCAGGGTGTTAATATGTCACGTGCGCCTGCACAGGGTTAAAGGGATGGTGCAAAAGAGACAACGCATGGGTTTTTAATTACAGACAGCTGGCTCGCTCTCTTCGCTTCTCGGTTCATATCCTCCCACACCCTTCCCACTGCAATTCATCAATTATTTGCGTTTGGCTCTGCCATGCTGTTCGTCTGTGTGTGGGGAATGCACATTCCGTTTTATTGTATATATCATGTTAATCGATATTCCCCAACCAATTCCCGCAACGGCGCGCACCAACACATACAGAATCCCACACCAACACGAAGCATAGTGGATGTCCTGCGACCGGATTCCCCTCTTTAAGGGTACCTAGGGTTATAAATGTAACTAATTCTTCAAAGCAGTTAGGTGGAGTCTGGGGGAACCTCACTGCGGAGGAAAACTACACTATATTGGTCTTTGACCCAAGAGCCTTTCTAATTATTTGGCATCCACTGTAGATCCTGGCAACAAAATAGCCCTATTTTTCATAGTTTAGGGAATAAATTATAATTTAAAATAAAATTAATTTATTAATTTATTGATTTTACTCTGAGCAATATAAGCAATATGTTAAAAAAAAACCCTCAAAAGTATGAAAAATATGCACAGCTGATTATAAAGCCAGGCTGGGGTAACATGTAAATCCCCTTCCTAGAATTAGCAATGCTATTCTGGGCACCGCGATTGTGTATATCCTACCCAATCAGTTCAAATTACGGAGCTCAGTCCTGAAGCAAGACACATATCTTGGGGAAAAGGCACAGGCAGGCAGGCACTACGAGTCGATTGCCTTCCGTCCCTGCCTCCTGTCTCCGTGACCCGTCGCAGCTACAGAAGAAATCCACTTGAGTGGAATATAAAGTGAAACCTATGAAGGCACACACACAACCATGCATGCGCAGGGACTCGACGACAAAGTTGCAACAAAGCATTGGAAAAGGAGCTCCGAGGCGGGGACACCTCGCTTCGGAACGTGGCTTCCACAGACAACTGGAGCAGGACGGGCCAAGCAGCTCGCGCTTACGTGTGTGTGTGTGTGCGGGTAAGAGCTTTGGATGCCATTAATGAAAGGATTTTCAACTTGACGTGGTGCGACAAGGCGAACACACACACACATACACACACCCAAGACCAAAAGTCTGACATGGCAAGTGGAAAGAAGAGGCGCTGTCGGAGCCCAGTTCGCCCTCGCAAACACAGAACCCCACAGCGGCATACACACAAATGTTGCTGGGAACAACATCGCTGCGAATGCCACAGCCCGGAGTAAAATGTGGCAATAAATCTAATGGAAACTCACAGCAATGAGGGAAAGAACGAGCCAACTGGGGACGAGTGCTGCCGGTTCAGCTGTTTTATTCTGAAATGCCAACATTGACTAACGATAGTATTTTTTTAGTTTTTCAAAGACATGACGCCTCAATGACGACAAAAAACGACAGAAAGATGAAATCTTACGAACAGGATAGCCAATATATCTTCTAAATATCTATTACTGGAGTTCAACAAATAAAAGCCAGTTACAATTTTGGCTTGGTTATCTTAAATTTTAGCCTTTTCCGGCTAAATTCCTGCTGCGGCTCGCACAGTAGAACAGAACCATGCTCAGGGAATGGAAAGACAAGGAACGGCAAACAAAGGAAAGGCATGGGCATGGAAGCCGGAGTCAGAGCTCGAGCCGGGCCAGATCCCGCCATCGTTCGGCACCAACAACATCAGCACATCGGCAAGAACAACAACAAGTAGAACAGCAACAGCAACAGCAATCGACGACGACGACGACGGTCGGTCCACTGCAGGGTGACAGGAAACATGAATGGATGGTTTTCGTATTCTGTGTGCGTGTGTATCTGTGTGCAGGGCGAACGATTCAACGATCCGGCGACGAAGGAGCGAAGCCAGCCAGGCAACGAGAAGTAAAGGAAAGAAAAAACAAAAAAGGAAAACTCATCATGGATGAAAATCAAAAGCAGGAACGGCAACGGCAGCGGTGGGTAGAAGCTGAAGTGGAATTTGAATTAATGCAGCAAGGGTCGTACGGTGGCACACACACACCGGTATAGACACACACAAGCACAATGAGTGTAACGAACGAGTGACGGTTGGAACGTCGGTAGGAATAACGTTCAAAAGTGGATAGGAGGAAGGCACGGGAGTGTGGAGGGCCGGGCAGGGAAGAGTCCGGGGCAAACAACTGCCTGATGGTGGTGCTGCTGGGACTGGCACTGGTAGTAGAATGGAAATGGCAGTGGTGATGATGGTGGTTGGTTTTCCAGCTAAAAGCCGGCTACATGTATTAAAATATCGCGGGAACAAAAACAAAGCCCAGCACAGCAGCCAGAGGAGTGGTCCTGTCCTGCGCCTTTTCGCCCCTCCTATTCCCGGGTTTATAATTTCATAACCAACAGACACGGATACATACAGACGCGCACACAGATATAGCGACACACCCACGGACGAGGACAGGCCGGCCAGACGGACAGGGCGGCGGCGGGACGGACGGGAGCGCTTGCATATAAATTGTGCGAGGGCAAAACGTGGTAAATACGATTTCGCAGAAAGCAGCAGAAGCAGAAAGGTAAAGCCGGCAGCAGTTGTAGGGGTTGTGTGTTGGCGCAAACTTGGTTGGTGGAGGAGGTGGACGAGGGTGGCATTATAAGAGAGGGGGATTGGAAAGGGGTGTCCCTGAAGGGTGGAGGAATTACGTGCACAACGCGAACGAGCGTAATTTTTAATACAATGTCGCACTCTCCGCACGCCCATTCACAGCAGTGGCGGAAAGATAAGCAAGGGTACTGGAACTGGAATAGACTGTAATCCTCGCCTGCAACTGTCGCAAAATATCACTCTAATGTGGAGTGATTGTTTGGGATTGTACGTCTCCGAATTTGAGAGACTGAGGCCTTCATAATTGCAAGCAGTATCTATCTATATTTTGGGGAAAACTTTACTTTTTTTTTACAAAGAGTATGTAATACCTTAATATTTATAAAATAAATGAAATAAGAAGAAGGATGGTTGGAGAGTGATAGACCAGAAAGAACAGAGTAGAGTAGGTGGAGCAGGGGCAGCAAACACGGGTCTTAACAGTTGAGGCAACGGGTTGTGTGCTCCACTTTTTGTAGGTCAAACTTTAAAGGCACGCCAATACAAGCACGAACCGAACCCAAGCCCATACGTATAGCAGCACAAACAAGCCGGCACAGACAACTCTCTAAAAAAAAAAAAAGAAAAGAAATATAAACAAAGAGGAGGTGGAGAGGGAGAAGGCCCAAAAGGAACAAAGGCATAAACACGGAGAACGGCAAGGCAAGCCAAAATTGTTTAATGCAATGGGAAGTGGAGGCATTGCCTTTCCTCGTTCCCTCTTCCCAAGCCAAGGGCATGGGCCAAATACTGAAAAGAAGCCTTCTCTTTGCTTTAACTTCTTTAATATATGCACGGCAGTAGAGCTCTCTGGGCACCTGTTGACCAAACGGAGAATTCTTCCGTTTGTCAAACGATGGATTGTCAAGGACGTGTGAGAGAAATACATTCGCCATGAATAACGGAGTGCAGCAGCAGCACACTAAATGAGGCGAGAGTCGCCGACAGAGCCACATTGGAGGCATGTCATCATCATAGTCGAGCCCTCTTCTTTTGACTGCGCGGTTTCACTTGATTTTCATTTATATTTTTTGTTTTGTTTTGGTTTCTGCTTCCTCCACAGCTTGCCGGCTAACCCCTCCCCTTCCACCAGCACCATCGCAGTCAGAACCTCCTCCTCCTACCAGCTCAAGGGGAGGGCGAGTCAGCTGTGACAACAACAAGTTTCTCTGTTATTGCCCGTGATTACGGTGCCTACTTGCGTTGGAAATTGTTGTTTCTGCCGATTCGGTTGTACCTATGCGGACGTACATATGTATGTACATAAATGTGTATTTATTGCATGCACGCGTAAGTCACACTCGGCCAGCCGGCACTTGATTTCTTTCTTCCTCGGTTGTGCGCACCAACAAACGCACACCGTCATGACATCGGATAGCAGCGTTGGATAGGCCCTGCTTTTTTATCTCAAACAGAAAATACCCACACACTCGTTCCCATAAATAAAAACTCTCGAAGGTCGCATCGAACCACACATGTCTAACCCTGGCGGATTGCTTTGATTCGTGTATTCACATAGATTTGTTTATATTCTCTGGCTAATCGTTGGCATCAAAGTTCGTTGACTTGTACCCGAGACATCTCTTTCTCTGCCACCATTCATGAAAACAAAAGCAATCAATTGCAGCAGCGCGAAATATGCGAGAAGCAGACCGATGACTAGATACCGGGACGACTGATATGAGTAGGTACGGCTGCTAAAATATGTATGTACATATGTGGGCAAGGCCCTCGCTCACTACCTCACCAACAAAACAATTAACCGGTTTTCATTTAAATGGAAACGTGAAGTCGCATCACGTGCACCGACCAGGCCAATAAACCAAACACCATACACAAAAAACCACAGCCAGCAACAACTGATAACGCACTCTTGGCGGGCTTTACCAGATAGCACTGATTACGAAATCTCGCAAGACCTGGGAAAAGTGTTCAGATTAGACCCAGTTAGTTATTCCTCGGGTCTTTGAAAAAGAATACATTTTGGGCGCCTCTGCCTGTCCGTTTTGAGTTAAAAAATAAAAATAAAAAAATCATTTGGAAGATCGGAGGCTTTTATTTCTGCCATGTTCGTGTACGTGTAAGTGTACCTGTTAGTATCAAGGATTAATATTCCACGAGTAACTGTCATATGTGCATAGATAGATGACAGAAAATCCAGACCCCAGAGCCAAACCCCAAAATGTGAATGAATGCCTCAACATTTTTGTGTACAAACTCTTTCTTGTTGTTTTCCTCTTCCTTTCACCGTTGCGTTGCGGCCTTTGTTGTTATTGTTTTGTGGCGGCAAGTGCCGGTTCTCTCGGCTTTCTGTCCCTCTGTCCGTCTCCCTCTTACTCGCCCAACGCCCTACACCCGGCACTTAAACGGCAAAATGTCAAGGGGAGGCGATGGGGTGGGGGTTCCCATGGATGGGGGCAGAAAAACGCGCGGAATCTCGGAACAATGTTTTATGTGTGTCAGTGTGTCTGCCTTCTTTCCAACCGCCTTCGAGTGGGACTTGGCAAATCTTGACGGAACTGAATGAAGTGCGACCAAGACGAAACCCTAAAAAGTAACAGTAAATATTGCAGCTTCCCTCCCACACAAACACCAATACAGCCCTACTTACACCCATGAGCACGAAACGTGACGAGCCCCTCTGAAGAACGAGTGGGTGGGGGTCGAAGGCGCCGTACAGGGGGAATGAGATGCCTAGCATAAAGCGACGACAGCAACAAGAAACACTTGCTCAGCATTTAAAGGCCTGCATATAAAATTGTGGGGGTGTGTGTGGAAGGTCGATGGAATCAAAATCAGTGTCAATGTCAAAAAAGCACTAAAAAGGAGGAGACTAAAAGGAGGTATTTGGCTCATAAATTATAGTGTACCCTGCCTTAACAAACACATATGTGTTTAAATAAATCAAAATAACTAAACCATTTCATACATTATGAACACAGTAACTCTTTCGTAAGCTTACAATTTTTTGAATATCTGTGACTGCTTCACAGGTTTCGTATTTTCATTTCCACTTACCGGTGGTGGCGTCCTGTACTGCTGCGATGGTCCTAGCTGTGGACTGTAGGGCCGCGGCGGAGGCGCCCAACCTCCTTGTTGTGCTCCATACGGTTGGTGCTGCGGCGGTGGTGGTCCATGTCCTGGTGGCGGCGGTGGACCTCCCGCTTGCTGCTGTGCTGCCGCTGCTGCTGCTGAAGCGGCCGCTTGTTGGGGATCGTAGCTATTGGCATAACGGTGCTGAGGCGGAGGCGGCGGATTCGAAGATTGCAGGAGCGAATTCAGCGTGGGTGTGGGTCCCTGCGGTGGCTGTCCGGGAATATAGCGCTGCTGTTGCGGCGGGCGACTTGGGGAGCCTCCTGGTCCTGGCTGCTGTTGTTGTTGTGGCGGTTGCTGCTGCTGAGGAGGCTTGCCACCTGGCATCGGTTGGCCGTAACGGTAGGGATCCATGTTAGGATCGCCGTGGTAGCGGGCATAAGCAGGATGCGAATGCGGTGGCGGCAGGTGAGCGTACTCATCTTTAACGCCGGGCGCATGCTCAGGTGCTCCTCCGGGCGGTGGAGGCGCTGGACCGCCGTGGTGCGGCTGTTGTTGTTGCTGCATGTGAGGCGGCGGCGGATGCTGCTGCTGGTGCAGGTGATGATAGTGCATGACAGCAGCCGGGTCTGGGGGCCCTCCGGGTGCAGATCCGGGAGGCGGTGGGGCGCCATAGGGGTGAGGAGCTATACTCTGCTGCTGAACGCTGGGGTCACTACCGTTGTTACTGTTATTATTGGGAGTGGGCGGGCCCGAAGTCGGCGGTGTGGCACCTGCAGCCGACGGGGGCGTGGCAGAAGGGGCAGGAACTCCAGCACCAGTGCCACCAGGCTGCTGCTGCGACTGCTGCGTTTGTGGAGACTTTATTTTTTCATTCATGGTTTTTCATCTGCTGGTGGTGCTCCTGATGGCTCAGATGAGGTGGCGGCGACTGGAAAAATCCAGGAACCACCAACAACAACACTTGACGCTGATGACGACTTGTCCGACTGCAGCGGTGATTTTGAGGTTATGTTAGCTGCAATCAAAGAGTTCTATTAGCATTGTGCATTGGAGTTAAAAACTTTAAAACTCATTTTATAAGATAACCTCACGGAAAAAACATAAATAATTTGTACTCGTTCATTACTGTTGTGTATTGAAAAGTCCGCTACTAACACACACACACACACACTCAATCACTCATACTACAACAATTATTTCTGCCGCGTGCATTGACAACCCTGCCGCCTGGCTCTCATGGCTTGAGCGCACTCGCTCTAGCTAACACTCTTTCTCTCTTTCTCACACTCGCTGGCTCTCTTTTTACATTTGGCGGCTATACACGCACACGCCGTATCCGTCTCTATCTCACTTGCACTTGCTGCATAGCAGTGCTAGAGGCATATGCCGCTCTCTCTCGCACTTATGCGCCTCCCTGGGCAGAGGCTTTATTAGTTTTTGTGTGAAACAAAACGAACGGGCAGTAATGATTTTTCGTAATTATTTTCTATGCCGAATTTTCGCGTTTACACAGCACTGGCACAGCATTGGCGTATCTCACAATTTAATTTATAATTTTTAAACTCCGCTTTTAATTACTTTTTCGGCTTACAAAGGATTTGGGGCTAACGATTTATAAATAATTGTCAGCCAGCCAGCTAGCTAGCCGCTATGCTTGCTTCGTTTGATGCGCGTTCACTTTGCCTCTGCCTCCGTCGCCGCATTTGCTTTTGCTGCTGCTGCGGCGGGCGCTGCTGACGTTTGCCTTGGAAGTTTTTGCGTTTTTCTGCGGTTTTTCGCAAAGTGTCGCTGGTGATGCAAGGATCTGAAATCCTCAACATTAGCATACACATCTATGCGGAGCACTCACTCACTACACACTTGGGCTTGCTGCAGCGGGATAACCCCCTCCCCCAACTGCAATGAATTTTTCACTAGGGCGAAAGTCCGGCGGCAGATTGAATTGTGTGGCTTTGGATGGCTTTTCTTAACTAGAAATCTACATACACGCACACCCACTTACACATAGAAAAATATTCACGCATTGACGACCGTCCACAGACTGGCTATATATGCTATATATACTAAAAACGAACTCGCAGCAAACTCGGTACACGAACGGAAAACGGAATACAAAACGAATGAAACGAATTGAGTTGGGCAGCCAGCAGGCAGAGTTGAAGTGTATGCAAGTCTTGTCTGTTCTGTCTGCGCTGCGCTGCGCCGAGTTTTTCGGTTTTCGGGCCTCGGTTTCGGGCTTTGGCTTTTTTTGCCAGGCTCTGGGCGCTGCCAAAAAGACACTTCGGCAGCCAAACTCACTCGCGGCTGATCGCCAGAGGGGCCCTGCACAGGCTGCACATACTTTTCACTATTAATGCGCTGTATTTCACTTAATTTTCCAACAATTTCGCAGCATGACGACGAAGCGACTTTACAATTTTTGCGGCGTTGCCAGAGTGGAGTTAAAAATGGCGGCCCAAACGGGCGAGAGATAATTAGATGTGACCAGAGTTCCTCATTTTCAGTATTTTTTTATTTTTACAAAATTTTATCAAGTATTATTATTGGTATTATTGTAGGTATTATTGTTGAAGTATTAATACCAGTAATACTAATATTAGTATTATTATAATCTCTTTTAATTTTCGGAATTAAAAATATTTTTAAGAATTGAGAAAGTTTTACAGGATAAAAAGTACCAATTGCCACTCACTAATTACAATTTTTGTTTAGCAGTACTGGTCAAAATTAAACTGGTTGGCAGCTTGACGTCCAAGGCGCAACTTGGTTTAAATTTTCATACATACTTGTGAAATAAATTTTAGCTAGTTTTAGGTGTAAAATAAACTTTAATGAAATATAAATATAAAAATAAGTAGTATAATTAACTGTGGAGTATAGGTAACTAATACAGTATAAGTATAATTATAAGTATAACTGTATAAGTAGTACTTCCCAAGTACTCTCTTTATCACAAAACGCTTAAAAGTATGTGATTTTTTTTGTCACTTGTGTACTTTTTTTGGGAGCTTGTTAATATCTACTAAAGGCAAAAAGTATGTTATTGTTTTACACAACTGTTTGTTTGTTATTTGTGTTATTATAAAATGTAATAATTTATTTCCTACCAATTTATTTATTTCAGCTAACCTTTTGCATCTCATATGAACTCATCTAAACTGTTATTAAATTTATAAATAATTTAAGTGTAAATAACTTGTTAACACACTTGTAAGTAATTGTTATTTGATATATAAGCAAATAATATTTAATATGTAATATATAATATTTAAGCAAATATGTAACACACATTCCGGCCGAAAGCCACCGCTGCTATGGCCGTTCCCCATCTCTACCTAAAGTTTGCAACTTTTGAGTGCAGAGTACAAAAATTAAATAAATAAATTTATTAAAATAAATATTTTTAGTATTGGTCCCTGTTATTGATGGCCTAATATATTCAAAATCAGGTACACAAAAGTTAAGTACTATATGGACGATTACTGATAAAAATTGGAGCAATATACATAAAACGTAAACTTAAAAAAAAAATTTGTAATTTTATTTAAAAAAATTGGATTTTAAATTTTTTTTTAGTAATTTTTTGGTTTGTTAGTTATGTCTTTCGCTTTTTTTCATCTGTTGCTGAACACTTAAACTTTCCCGCCAGCGTCTGAGTATACAAGCGTGGAGTCAATCGAAATTTTGAGAACTATGTGCTCCGGTTGTACTTTTTAATATAATAAGCACGTGAATTTTTTATTCATTTCGAAATGTGTCGCATGTTATGTGGATTGCTGCTATTTTGGCATATATTAATGTGCACACAATATCAGGGATCGAGTGCCGCAGCATTTACACCGCGGCAAAACCGTTTTGAAAAAGATGACCTTTTACGAACGGCTGCGCCAACGACAGAACGCATTAAAACGAATACCAAACTTGAAAGTGGTAAGGAAAAGCATGGGAAAAAAAGATGTTAATGTGCTGAAATAAGTTACAATTCGCAATGTCGTTAACAGTTAAATTGAAAAAAATTGGCATCTCGTTTTTCCACCATTTTATTATTTCACCTACGTTTTGGTTTCTAACGGCTCATACATACATACGCTTAATTATTAGGTCTTTTGAAAAAATGTCGCCCATGCAATCAGGGTATCAAATGCGTACCTCAAATTCAATGCCCCGCCCATGTGCGCATGGAAAGCCACGAAAAGCCGCAGATTTGTGACCTTCCTGTTGGTAAGTTTGGATATTGTTGTCAGACAGG
This sequence comes from Drosophila pseudoananassae pseudoananassae, assembly GCA_018153035.1. Lineage (NCBI taxonomy): Eukaryota > Metazoa > Arthropoda > Insecta > Diptera > Drosophilidae > Drosophila > Drosophila pseudoananassae. The sequence continues at coordinate 7,991,133 of JAECXR010000055.1, forward strand.
GCAAAATCACACTTCCCAACGGGCCGCGAGCGCCAAAGAGCGGCGATCAGGGTTGCCCGCCATATTGTCTCCATCAGTTTTGGAGGAGGCGCGTCGGAACTTTGAGCATCTGATGCACGGAGTGGCTCAGATTCCTGTGCGACGAGGTTTTCCTGATTTCGCCCACGGATTGGTGTTCCACTCAACCGGCAAGGATGATTTGCACAACTTTGTCATTTCCAATAGTGCCATCGAGCAGGTTATCACCACCCAGCTTTTTGGCCAGAAAGAGCAAGTACCTCTGGACGATTTTATCACTAATAACGTGCCAACCAAATTCACGGAGACGCCGCTCGCCAAGCACTGCCAGCCGCCGCCTATTTGCCGTGACATTAAATCGGTGTTTCGCAGTTTGGACGGAACATGCAACAATCCCCTGCCTCAGCGTTCGCTATGGGGAGCTGCTGGCCAGCCGATGGAACGACTCTTGCCCCCTGCGTATGAGGATGGAATCTGGACACCGCGAGCCCACTCTTCCGATGGCACTCCACTGCAGGGTGCACGTAAAATCTCGCGGACTCTGCTGGCAGATGTGGACCGACCCCATCCCAAATACAATCTCTTGGTTATGCAGTTTGGACAAGTTTTGGTATTTGCGTTACATTTATATGATGGAGCAGCAACTTACAATTTTTTTTTACTTTCTAGGCCCATGACATTTCTCAAACTTCGTCTGTGAGACTGGAGGATGGCAATCTTGTACAGTGCTGCTCCCCTGAGGGGAAGTTAGCGCTCAGTTCGCAGGAAAGGCACTTTGCCTGTATGCCAATCCATGTTGATCCAGAAGACGAGTTCTTCGCGCCTTTTGGTGTACGGTGCCTTAACTTTGTGCGTTTGTCTTTGGTGCCGAGTCCCGACTGTCAACTAGGTTATGGCAGACAGCTTAGCAAGGTAACGCACTTTATAGATGCCTCACCGGTTTATGGATCCAGTGAGCAGGCATCCCGTGACCTTCGCGCCTTCCGAGGTGGACGTTTGGAAATGCTCAACGATTTTGGCAGGGAGCTGTTGCCACTAACCAATGACAAGAAGGCTTGTCCAAGCGAGGAAGCTGGGAAGTCTTGTTTTAACTCGGGTATGAAAAATTTTAGGTTAATTCGGCGACACCTTTTCAACAATTTGTTTGAAGTTTCTAACAGCGCAAAAGCCAAAAATCAAGCAAAACTAGGAATTAGTTGAAGAAGTAGTGTTTTAAATTGCATGACGATTGGTACTGTAGATTTTGTGTAAACTGGCTTTTAGTATGCCGCTTTAACGTTTGCTCGGTATAGGAAAACTGCCTTTAACGACGGATGTTCCACTCAGGTCAATGTAATATTTTAAAGCAAAATATATTTTGATGTATTTTTTATGTTAAGATGTAAAATTAGAAAAAGAAAAAATGCGTCACCTTCTCTTAAGATTTCTTAAAATGTTTTTACTCTTTTTGAATTGATTCTGCATTAACTCTAAATGAATATTTAAATCGATTAGTATTTAAAATATATATGCTTTTTCGGAAATATTTCTTTCAAAATTTTGAAGAATGGCAACAAAGCTATATTTTTTTAATCACCATAAAAAAATATGAATATGTATACGTCTAGTAAAAGATGTTTTACTAGACGTATACCATAAGGACTATTAGTCAGAATTTGTTTTAATCAGCAATAGCTATTCATTTACATTTTGTTGTGGAAGTTGCTCTATTCTTCTCCTAGAACATTTTAAATATTCCATGGACACGACAATACGAATAATACGATATAATCACAACCTTTTTCTTCGTTAAAACTTCTGCTTTCCTTTGCAGGCGATGGCCGCACCAATCAGATCATTTCGCTCATCACTCTTCAGATTCTTCTTGCTCGAGAGCACAATCGTGTAGCAGACGTTTTGCAGCAACTGAATCCTTCAGCTACTGATGAATGGCTTTTCCAAGAGGCACGGCGCATTGTCATTGCTGAAATGCAACACATAACATATAATGAGTTCTTGCCCATTATAATTGGACCGAATCAAATGAAGCGCTTCGGATTGGCTCCTCTTCATGAGGGATATGCTCGAAGCTATAATGTTGAGGTTAATCCTGCCATAACAAATGAATTTTCGGGAGCTGCCTTTCGCATGGGTCATTCGAGGTAGGATAAATGAGAGTGTGCTGCCCTGCCTATAAATTAAATTACACTTTCAATAGCGTCGACGGCAAGTTTCATATTAGACAAGAACACGGCCACATCGACGAAGTGGTTAATATCCCAGATGTGATGTTTAATCCTTCCCGTATGCGAAAACGCGAATTTTATGACGATATGCTGCGAACTCTCTATACTCAGCCGATGCAGCAGGTGGATAGCTCAATCACACAAGGAGTAAGTACTCTACCTCTTTATATTTTTTGTTCAGAAATCAGAAATGCTTTCTCTCTGAGCAGCTTAGTCGTTTTCTTTTCCGGGGCGACAATCCATTCGGCCTTGACTTGGCTGCTATCAATATTCAGAGAGGTCGCGACCAGGGTCTTCGTAGCTATAACGATTACCTGGAGCTGATGGGAGCGCCAAAGTTGGAAAGTTTTCAGCAGTTCCCCAGCGAGGTGAGTAAATGAAATTTGTGTTGGGCGGCAACAAACCAAATACACACGGCTATTTAAAATTTAATACCAAATATAAAATATTGAACTAAGCACCTATATTTTGAGAACTATGTGCTCCGGTACTTTTTAATATAAAAAGTAATAAGCAGGTATTAAAATTAATACCTTTTATTATTAATTTAAAAGGAAGTGCTTAAGTTTTTTCATTTTATGGTAATCAAAGCCTTTTTATATATGAATATGTATGTATATATAATGTATTTTTCTAATAGATTTTTTTTATTTCATAGATCGGGCAGAAGTTGGCTCGTGCCTATCGCACTCCCGACGACATTGATTTGTGGGTTGGTGGCTTGCTGGAACAGTCCGTTGAAGGGGGCGTGGTAGGTGGGACCTTTGCAGAAATAATAGCCGATCAGTTTGCGCGCTTCAAGCAAGGCGATCGATACTTCTATGAGTACGACAAGGCAACCAATCCCGGGGCCTTTAACCCACAACAGCTGCAGGAGCTGAGAAAGGTGACATTGGCGCGAATTTTGTGCGACAATTCCGATCGTTTAACACTGCAGGCTGTTCCCGTTGCTGCTTTTGTCCGGGCGGATTACCCAGAGTGAGTTAAAAAGGGATAACATTTACCATTTTAATGCTTAATATTTCCTTATAGAAACCAAATGATTGGCTGTGACGATCCGAACTTGCCTTCTGTTAATTTGCTTGCATGGCGCAATTAAGATAATGTGCAAACTGATTTTTTTAATTCGTTTATCGAGTTTTTAACTGTATTTTTATATGCGAATGTTCCAATGAATTGTATATCCCCGTTTTATGTAACTGCGGCTGAACAAAGCAACCAAAATAAAGGCCAATCAAATTGGATCCAGATATACATAAGGCTGATTTCCATTGCTAATAATACACAAGTTGCTACTGAAGAACTGAAAACTCTCTTTTTTTTATAGAAGCTCTTTGATTTTCTCGTCCTGCCTTACTCTTTTAAATATTGCATTGTTGGCTAGGAGACAAATATTTTTTCAGACAACAGAGCTGTATTTTTTATATGGCCTCTCAAAAATGTATTAATTAATTCTACTAATTTGATTTGCACTTTGGCTACTGTTTCTCTTATGAAATATAAACATACATATGTTAATATATTTCGGTTGAGTTTTATTGTTTCTGGCGTAGATTCGCTCTTGGATTATCTAGTCAATTAGTGGATGTTCGCATTTGTAAATATCATGATATGCAAATTTCAAGCTAAATTAAAATGTATAACAGAATATTATTATACGTCTATATCGATTCCGCTCTACTTCGCGAGCAGGTGAGTGTCAACATACAGGTATCTGTGAAGTCTTGTTTAACCGTAGGTATTTGTTAATCTATGTACTTAACGTAAGTCATGTGAACTAATCAATTTTGTCAGACATAGTGCTTCCCTTTGAAATCTGTGCCTAGCCCGGCTTTATCATTGGAGGCTTCCGGATAATTTTGATTGGGTGTTTTCTTATGTAATTGAACATCGACAACAAAAGTTAAACCAGACATAAATAGTTTGTAGGCGTCTGGAAGTATTCCATCAATATTTCTATGGTAATAAATTTAATTCAAGTGTCATGAAAAGTTTCCTTTGCTAATTCAGGTAAGCGGTGTCAATTAAATTGTCAATAAACATTGTTTTGGTGCACCGCCAAATCATCCAAACACTCTGACCACAATTTGTCGAATGGATGCCATCGAATTTTTATTGCATGCTTTTGGAGCACGCTTTTGGCACAAAAAACTGGTTTCATGGATATATTTTCACCAATTAGTAAACCTAAGTAAAAAGGAAAAAATAAAAGATGCCTAAATTAAAATTTGTCGGCACTCCCAATGGTACAGGCTATCGATTTGTGAATTATAATTAAGCCGTGAGTTCACTACATGTTTTGAAACGTTAATTTAATTTCTGTTTTTTCCAGAGAACCCAAAAAGTCAAGGGGTGTATTTAGATGGGCTTAAGCAGATGTAGCACTTGCCATAGCGGAAAGCGACACCTATGCGCCGCATTAGGTAGGAAGGGGCGCCATCTGTGGGAGATAATGGGTTATATAGAATTAGGAGGCGCCTGGAATAATTAAATCCAGGAGTTCGCCATTTGTGGACTCCAGGAGGCTGCCCGCCTTAAATCCCGCGTCGGTCTGGCGAGAGAGATTTGGGGAGAGCATTCCCTAACCAGCCTTACATAAGAGCAGACGGTTATATCAAGTAGTGGAAGGAAAAAAAAAAAACCCAATCTTTGCAAGACGTTTCTTTGTTGGATTCGAGATCCGAGTTCTAGTGTCAGCTTCATAAAACCAGAGTGAGTGTGGAAATGCGAAGATAATTAAAGGGCAGTTTTTATGTGGCGTTTATGTTGGGTCTATTACTAGGTGGCCGGCCAGAGCGGAAATACCAGCAGACGCATTGGAGGCCGGAAGAAAAAAAAGAGGACTCCGGGCGTCTCGGTGGGACCGACGGCGCAGATCAGAATCTCCGGGCAGATCAGCATATAGTAGCGACCAGCACCTTCGATCGGGTACCGCCCGCGAGTTCGTTTGGGGAGACAAGCGAGCGATCGGACAAGAGAGAAGAGTCTTTAGTACATCGCGACGAGGGGCTCCGAGCGGGAGTAGACCGGCGGTTGAACCGGCGACAAGGCCAGATGTAAAAATCTAAAAAGCATATATTTTTTGTTGTGTGGTGTGCAGTGATGGTTGGTGGAAAATTATATTAATACTGGTGCGGCAGAAAGCATAATTGTTTGACCACCAAGTTTTGTCCCCAGTCCCCAGTCAAATTGCGTGAGGTATAGTCTCAGCCCACCAGCCAACCAGATAAGCGAAATGTGCCCTAAATGTTTTGGTCCCCGACCTCACAGCCAAGAAATGTTAAATTAAATAGCAAAGGATAAATTGATGTAAAAGCAAGAAAAACAAAAAGAAATATTTATAATACTTTTAAGTTCGGAAGAAAAAAAAGAAAAGGAAAAATTTTGGTTGATGCTAATATTTTAATAGATAATTTTTAAACCTTACGTATCCATCTAAATCATGCCTTGTTAAATGTTGTATAAAATAATTAGGTTTATAAAAAAAAAATATTATTCTTGTGAAATGTCCCCAACTTTCCCTTTCATCACCGACGAAAGCGCTTTCGACGAGGGATGCTGAAGAGACAAGTCGTGAGTAAACCTATTTATGCATTATTTTATTTTATGGCATGATCTCCCGAATATAAAATCGTATATATCTATTTAGTCAATCAGAAGACCAAAAAAAAATTAGTTTCCTTTTTTTTTTCCCTTTACTTTTTATTTGTTGTTGTAATTCCTTAATTTTAATTCGCCCTAAATGTCTTTTTAATTTTAATTTTAATTTTCTGAATTAGTCTGATAATTAGGTGTAAGTTCCGAATTTATATTGTTGTCGTCATTTGGGTTATGCGTTCGAGGTTATTTTATATGATGTTTATTATTAGTCTAATACAATAAATAATTTATAATGTTCTAAATTCAGTATTTTAGCCGCAGCGGCAGTTTAAGGATGTAGGGGAAACCGGAAGACAAAGGGGTCACTCGCATGGAGCGGGGCTGAGTGACCAAAGGTAGGGTGGGCAAATATGAGTCGCCCCTAAAACACCTGGGTGACTCCGGGATAGTCGAGGAAGGGTAGAAGCTCCATAGCCATAGAGGGATTTCGGGGCTCATTACCGGAGCATGTCTTGTCGCGAGCACGCAAATTAAAATAAAGATCCTTAAATGTGGAGGCCACTGCTGGGAACTGGCAAATAACACCCCCCTTGCCGACGAGCCGAAGCCGGATGCCATAGCGTGCGCTGGCTCCCAGCCGTAACACCAGCCCTTCCCCATAAATGATTACTACCGTAGCAATCGTTACAATTATAATCATTTAGTAAATATGATTTAGGTTATTATTTTTGGCGCCCAACTTTAAGGCCACATTTTCGTTGTGACCCAAGCTCCCGAATTCCCTTGTTTCAAATAGAAAGATCAAAAGCCAGGTGGTGGGTTATGTAGTCAGCCATAGCCACGGTTGCCGCCGGTGGTGATCAAAACAGATAATTGCCTTCAACAGTAGAGGTCAGTCGCATAGGACCACAGATCAATAAATCTTGATGATTGTTATCTGTCCACGGAAGACCTTAACGTAGGAGGTAGAAACTATATTGACCATAAAAATCCAGAAAAATACACCGAGCTGTACTTAATCAAACGCATAGGAAATGCAAGCGTAAATTTTCCTGGGAAAAGACGCTTGACCACGGTTGATTAAGGCAGTTGGGGAGTTATATTTTCATCCTTAGAGAGCATTTTCGCTACATTCGCAGAGTATGCAGCGGCGATCATTTTTCAGAAAAGAGCACTGCAGATCGCGATTGTCATATTAGCGAATATGCTCAGCTGCAAACATAGGGAAGTGTTAACCGCAGGAATGCAGGAAGATAGGCCTATGCTAATGAGGCAATTATTACATATTCCTCGTTTGTCTGTCCGCGGCTTGACACTTGTCTTATGGTCGTAAAATTGCGATAAGCAGCAGTTCAATTTTTTTTTGTTATTTTTCATATTCCTTTCCTCAGCCTATTCTCGAAAAAAAATAATAATCTTGGGTTTCGCCTATATCACTTAAATCTTGCTTGCTTGCTGGCACTATTTAATGATATACATATAAAGAAAATTTTGGTGATCTTGGAAAAATTTGCATATTTGTTTTGTATTTTTCATATTTTTTTGCATATCTGCCATATTTATACTTTTCCATAGTACAAGTTGTTTAAGTCATTTTATAAAATTATTTAAATATTGTTTATATAATACGTATTTTTTATTTAATTATTAGTTAAAGTATTAGGGTTTTAGGTAACGCACGTAAAGTAAACGAGTTGTAGCCAGACAAGGGGAGCACAACAGGAAGTGCGGATACCAAGGGAAAAGAGTTCAACGACCTCAAAGCGATAAGCTTTGCAGGTAAGGTGTAAGCTAACTAAGCTTGTGAGAAGGAAGAAGAAATAGGGAAGAATTTACATAACCCGAGGTCATTGACTCTGGTGCTGTGATAATTAGTCACACACACTTGTTGGGGTTAATATTTATATTTATTATTTTTTGGCAATTACTTATCTATCTTAATTTGATTATAGATTAGTTATTTTAATTATTTTATTCCTTTAGTGTTATTGATTTTATATAGTTAAGTTTTAATAGTTTCTGTTTGGTGTCAAGAGTGGTTCGAAATTTATCTGAAGCGTGTGTCAAAGTTTTTTAGGTTGTCCGAATGAGTGTTGTCCGAATGGATGCATCAATGATTGAAGGAGAGGGGCCAAGTACCTCGAAATGTGTCCTGTGCGACAAGTCCCTGGCAAGCGCACCATTAGCCAAAGCTAATTGTGGGCATGAGTTTCACAAAACTTGTCTCCAGGCTCATGCCAAATCTAAGGGCTCGTGCCCTAAATGCAAATCGGCAAAGGAAGCTGCACTACCTCAAACCACACAGCCTGTAGCTCCGGAGCCAGTAACAAACATTGCTCAGACCATTGAAACCGTAGTCTCCCAGCAGCTACAAGGGTTGCAAAATGAATTGCTCACGCAGTTGGCGGATCAGATGCGCCAATTGATTGAGGTGAATGTCGCGGCACACCTACAGCATAATCGGCCGACCGAGTTTGGCCAGAATTCAGAAACTAGATCCGTGTCGTTCCGCCAACCAGATGAAGGGCCAACTGTGAGTCGACCAATGTCTGCTTTTTCTAACTCCGACTTAGCGAGTCGTCCAGATAAAGTTGGACATATAATTACCAGTTGGAAGCTGCGTTTTAATGGATGCCCAGAGGGATTATCGGTTGATAATTTTCTTTATCGGGTGGAGGCTCTAACGCATCAGACATTGGAGGGTAATTTTTCGGTACTGTGCAGCAATGCCAGTTTATTGTTCGACGGGAAAGCCCGCGAGTTCTACTGGCGTTTCCATAGGACAGCTGATCATTTGAGATGGGATGAGCTGACGAAAGCATTAAGGAAACAATTTCGTGATACCCGGACCGATGTAGATCTGAGGGAAGCAATCCGAGACAGAAAGCAAAAAGACAGGGAAAATTTTGATGCGTTCTATGACGGGATAGTCCAACTGACTGACTGTTTAGAGACTCCTATGACAGAAAAAGAACTTATAGAAATCCTACGGAGGAACTTGCGTCCCGAAATTAGGCATGAGCTGCTGAACATTTCCATCGACTCCGTGCAGAGATTGCGGGATGTGTGTAGGCGAAGAGAGAGTTTTCTAGAAGATGTCAAGAGAAGCTACGGGTATCTAAAACCGGCTCCCTTCCGGAAACACGTCGCCGAGTTAGTCGAGGAGATGGCTTCAGATGAGGCGACTGAGTTCTCGGATTCAGAGGCAGTTCATGAGGTAGATGCTCTAGCGTTAGTTTGTTGGAACTGCAGAAAGGAAGGGCACCGCTACCACGACTGCGAGGCTAAACGCAAGATCTTTTGCTATGGGTGTGGCACTCCAAACACTTATAAACCTTCTTGCAATAAGTGTCAAAAAAACGGGAAGGTGAACACACGACAAAATACGCAGTCGTGTGTTCCACGTCGAAACGGCGAAAGCTCAGAGAACCATTGAATCTAGTGTCCAATCTGTCCGAGTCCGTAGTTCCGAAATTGTCGGGTTCGTCCGAGTCCACAGTTTCAAAAGTCTCAAATACGTCCGAGCTCGATGCCTCAAAATTGGCAAGTCCGTCTCCGTCCATTGTGTCCGTTTCGTCCGAGTCAGAGTTGGAAAGTCAAACTTTCTGGCCCCAGAGGGTAAAGCTCAATATTCTCCCAGATATCTCTCCAGTTAGGAAAAGCGCGCCAACGCGAAATGCCAAGCGGATGAAGGAGTTTTGGAAGGCTACCAAAACCATTAACGCCATTAGACATAAACAGTCGGATCGTAGACCGTATGCCGAGGTACGCTTGTTAGACCAAACCGTACTTGGTCTATTGGATACAGGGGCTTCCGTCAGTGTCGTAGGGGGAAAGTTGGCGGAGCACATAATAAAAAAACGCATACCGTTTAAGCGTAGTTTTGGGCCGATTTCCACGGCGGACGGTCATAAGCAAGAGGTGGTAGGGCGTCTCAGTATCCCAATAGAGTACGAGAATATAACAAAAGAATTGCAACTCTTCATAATCCCGTCGCTGAGTCAGGATCTTTATTTGGGAATAGATTTTTGGACCACCTTCGACCTTTTACCACCTATTATGGAAGTAGCTGAGTTAGCGACTGATGGACACATCTTAACCGAGACCCAGAAATTTGCGCTCGGAAAAGTGGTAGGAGAGTTTCCATCCTTTGCCATTTCTGGATTAGGTAAAACGGGACTCATAGCGCACAGTATTGATGTGGGTGACGCCAAACCAATTAAGCAAAGGCATTTCCCGGTCTCTCCTGCCGTGGAAAAACTTTTGTATGCGGAGGTCGATCGCATGCTGAAGCTAGGAGTGATAGAGGAGTCCGATAGTGCTTGGTCATCACCAGTGGTCTTGGTGCAAAAACCGGGCAAGGTCCGTTTGTGTCTAGACAGCAGGAAGGTCAATGAGGTTACGAAGAATGATGCATACCCATTACCACAAATTGACGGCATCCTCAGTAGGCTGCCGAAGGCAAATTTTATATCCAGTTTGGATTTAAAAGATGCATATTGGCAAATACCCCTGGACCCATCATCGCGGGATAAAACCGCTTTCACTATTCCGGGTAAACCGCTATACCAATACAAAGTTATGCCATTCGGACTGTCGAATGCGCCGCAAACCATGACCAGACTTATGGACAAAGTAGTCCCGCCAGAGCTGCGAAATGAAGTATTCGTATATCTAGATGACTTACTAATTGTGTCCGATTCTTTTGATAGTCATCTTAAGGTCCTTAGTGCGATTGCGGGCCGAATGAAAATAGCGGGGTTAACGCTTAACGTGGAGAAAAGTAGATTTTGTATGCGCAGCGTGAAATACCTAGGGCACATTGTAGGCGAAGGTGTGGTACGAACCGATCCGGAAAAGGTCTCGGCAATGGTGGATTTTCCCTTGCCGAAAACATTGAAAGCATTGCGACGGTTCTTAGGGATGGCCAATTGGTATAGGAAATTTATTAGCAACTTCGCAACAGTAGCCACACCGTTAACGGATCTGCTGAAACCCAAACAAAAATTCGCCATGACCCCAGAAGGACAGCTAGCATTCGAAAACTTAAAAAAATTGTTGAGCTCGGCACCAGTTTTGTGTAGCCCCGATTTTAGCAAGCCCTTTTCGATCCACTGTGATGCTAGTAGTACAGGAGTGGGAGGAGTGCTAGTGCAGACATCGGAAGAAGGGGATGAATGCCCAATAGCCTTCGTATCAAAAAAATTGAACAAGGCTCAAAGAAATTACACGGTCACCGAGCAGGAGTGTTTGGCTGCAATTATTTGCATAAAAAGGTTCCGTCCATATATTGAGGGCCATAAATTTCAGGTGATCACTGATCATGCCTCCTTGAAGTGGCTGATGGGCCAAAAAGACTTACATTCGCGCCTAGGACGCTGGGCCATGTCGCTACGGTGTTTTAAATTCCATTTCGACCATCGTAAGGGAAGCCTAAATGTAGTCCCCGATGCGCTCTCGCGAGTGCATGAAGAGGAAGTGGCAGCGTTAGATGCAAAACAGGGGTTACTGATAGATGTGGAATCACCACATTTCCAAGATTCAGAATATGTGAAATTGATGGAGGGCATAGCTGCTAATTTAGAGAAATTACCAGACCTAAAAATAGCGGATGGGTTGCTATTTAAGCGAACCGAACATGCGACAGGTGAACCAATCCATGATAGCTTTTGCTGGAAACTTTGGGTACCGACAAAATTGGTTCCGGAAATTCTAAGGAATGCGCATGATGATCCGTTAGCGGCTCATGGAGGCACCCATAAAACCCTTGAACGGGTGAGGAGGTACTATTTTTGGCCAGGACTGGTAAAGGATGTAAAGGAGTACGTGCAGTCCTGTGAACTTTGTAAAACGACCAAAGCCCCTAACCACTCATTGCGACCCCCAATGGGAGTGGCTCCCGAATCCCAACGACCCTTCCAAAAACTGTATATGGATTTTTTAGGACCTTACCCGCGATCAAGGAGTGGTAATGTAGGGATCTTTATAGTTCTCGACCATTATACAAAATTCGTCTTTTTAAAAGCGGTAAAAAAATTAACTGCCGACACTATTGTCAAATATCTCCAACAGGAAATATTTCATACTTTTGGGGTTCCTGAAAACATTGTTTCGGATAATGGATCGCAGTTCCGAGCGGAACTGTTCCAAAGGTTGTTGCGCGATAACAAGATTGCGCACACCCTTACAGCCGTACACTCGCCTCAAGCAAATGCGTCCGAAAGGGTTAATCGCTCAGTGATTGCCGCAATTAGGTCCTATGTACGAGAGGATCAGAAGGACTGGGATGAGCAGCTCAGTAGCATTTGTTGTGCACTCAGATCCGCGGTTCACGCTAGCTTAGGGACAACCCCTTATTATATGGTCTTTGGGCAACATTTTATGACCTCAGGGGCGACGTACAAGTTACTAAGGGCTCTGTCCTTACTAGACGATAAATCGGCAACGTTCGCAAGGCAGGACTCCTTAGAGATAGTGCGAGAGCAGGCTTTAAAGGTCATGAGGCAGCAGCAGCAAAAGAATGAGCGGAATTATAATCTGCGCTCTAGATCGGTGGCCTACAACGAAGGGCAAGAAGTGTTCCGGAGGAACTTTAAGCAGAGCAATTTCCAGGCGGGCTATAACGCGAAGTTGGGACCGACTTTCGTGAAGGCCAGAGTGAGAAGAAAGATTGGGAATGCCTATTATGAGTTAGAGGATCTCCAGGGACGACTGGTTGGGAGGTTTCATGCGAAAGACATTCGGCAATAGAAAAAGCAAGTGCTGTGTGGATCATCCTTGGGAAAGTTAATCCCCAAGTCTGATCTTGAGGGGGGGGTATTTATTGTAGCACTTGCCATAGCGGAAAGCGACACCTATGCGCCGCATTAGGTAGGAAGGGGCGCCATCTGTGGGAGATAATGGGTTATATAGAATTAGGAGGCGCCTGGAATAATTAAATCCAGGAGTTCGCCATTTGTGGACTCCAGGAGGCTGCCCGCCTTAAATCCCGCGTCGGTCTGGCGAGAGAGATTTGGGGAGAGCATTCCCTAACCAGCCTTACATAAGAGCAGACGGTTATATCAAGTAGTGGAAGGAAAAAAAAAAAAAACCCAATCTTTGCAAGACGTTTCTTTGTTGGATTCGAGATCCGAGTTCTAGTGTCAGCTTCATAAAACCAGAGTGAGTGTGGAAATGCGAAGATAATTAAAGGGCAGTTTTTATGTGGCGTTTATGTTGGGTCTATTACTAGGTGGCCGGCCAGAGCGGAAATACCAGCAGACGCATTGGAGGCCGGAAGAAAAAAAAGAGGACTCCGGGCGTCTCGGTGGGACCGACGGCGCAGATCAGAATCTCCGGGCAGATCAGCATATAGTAGCGACCAGCACCTTCGATCGGGTACCGCCCGCGAGTTCGTTTGGGGAGACAAGCGAGCGATCGGACAAGAGAGAAGAGTCTTTAGTACATCGCGACGAGGGGCTCCGAGCGGGGAGTAGACCGGCGGTTGAACCGGCGACAAGGCCAGATGTAAAAATCTAAAAGGCATATATTTTTTTTGTTGTGTGGTCTGCAGTGATGGTTGGTGGAAAATTATAGTAATACTGGTGCGGCAGAAAGCATAATTGTTTGACCACCAAGTTTTGTCCCCAGTCCCCAGTCAAATTGCGTGAGGTATAGTCTCAGCCCACCAGCCAACCAGATAAGCGAAATGTGCCCTAAATGTTTTGGTCCCCGACCTCACAGCCAAGAAATGTTAAATTAAATAGCAAAGGATAAATTGATGTAAAGCAAGAAAAACAAAAAGAAATATTTATAATACTTTTAAGTTCGGAAGAAAAAAAAAGAAAAGGAAAAATTTTGGTTGATGCTAATATTTTAATAGATAATTTTTAAACCTTACGTATCCATCTAAATCATGCCTTGTTAAATGTTGTATAAAATAATTAGGTTTATAAAAAAAAAATATTATTCTTGTGAAATGTCCCCAACTTTCCCTTTCATCACCGACGAAAGCGCTTTCGACGAGGGATGCTGAAGAGACAAGTCGTGAGTAAACCTATTTATGCATTATTTTATTTTATGGCATGATCTCCCGAATATAAAATCGTATATATCTATTTAGTCAATCAGAAGACCAAAAAAAAATTAGTTTCCTTTTTTTTTTCCCTTTACTTTTTATTTGTTGTTGTAATTCCTTAATTTTAATTCGCCCTAAATGTCTTTTTAATTTTAATTTTAATTTTCTGAATTAGTCTGATAATTAGGTGTAAGTTCCGAATTTATATTGTTGTCGTCATTTGGGTTATGCGTTCGAGGTTATTTTATATGATGTTTATTATTAGTCTAATACAATAAATAATTTATAATGTTCTAAATTCAGTATTTTAGCCGCAGCGGCAGTTTAAGGATGTAGGGGAAACCGGAAGACAAAGGGGTCACTCGCATGGAGCGGGGCTGAGTGACCAAAGGTAGGGTGGGCAAATATGAGTCGCCCCTAAAACACCTGGGTGACTCCGGGATAGTCGAGGAAGGGTAGAAGCTCCATAGCCATAGAGGGATTTCGGGGCTCATTACCGGAGCATGTCTTGTCGCGAGCACGCAAATTAAAATAAAGATCCTTAAATGTGGAGGCCACTGCTGGGAACTGGCAAATAACACCCCCCTTGCCGACGAGCCGAAGCCGGATGCCATAGCGTGCGCTGGCTCCCAGCCGTAACACCAGCCCTTCCCCATAAATGATTACTACCGTAGCAATCGTTACACAGACTGGGGAAGTACCGCCAACGGAGATGATTATTTTACCCAGCATGAGCTATAACGATGTCGACATTTGGCTGCTCATCTGGTTTAGCGCCAGTCATTGGGTTTTATTGAGGAACTCGCGAATGGAACAAAGTGGCTACTAAATTTAACTCGATTATTGATGCCCATGCCCATAGACATTCTCATCGGAGTAAGAAATATAGAGAAAGTAGTCCTTGTCCTTATGTTCCTGGTACAGAGCTCCCATAGTGGCCGACGTTGGAGGTATAACGTTGTTCACGAAAAAGAAGAGTGCGTCGTCCGGGCGAAGGTGGATGCGCTTGCGGATAAGGAAGTAGAACTGACCCACTGTCAAGTCAGCTGGCACCAGGTATTTCTTCTTGTCCAGCTCAGGGTGGCGGGTCTTCGGCGCCTTCTCGACAATCACTGGAACACGGTCCGGGTACTTGCGTCGGATTTTGTCACCCTCGTTGCGACGCCTGTCAAACGTGTGATCCTTCTTGTACTGAAAGTGCATGTCCATTGGATACCGACTTGTTTGAAAAACGATGTGGTGCGAAAAAATAAACTCGGTTTTGGATTTGGTAATATTACTGTGCCGGCTGAATTTTTTTCCCAATGAAGTTTTCGATTTCTCTTCTCTAGTGCCACATATGGTTTTGGCAATTAAGAAAAGGCCACCTTTGGCCCACAATTAGACATATGTATTTTAAAAACGTCAAAACCAAAATATGTTGTCAATATATAAGTTAATGTTGGTCGCGGCACCAGGAAAAAATAATGTATACAACATATAAGCTTTAGTGCAATGTTTTTCATAAGTTAATAACTGTTACCTATTCGTCTAGTGGTATTCGTATTTAATGTATTTAATTGTATTTCTGTTCTATCTTATACAAGGAAAAATGAACTCCTCTTAAAAAAAAGATAATGGTAAGATAATAATTTAAAAAGGAGGTCAGAATAATTGAAAAATGTTCTTATTTATATAACTTATATTTTATTGTGTGACATATATTTTTGTATGCCATTATACAATTTTTTTATTCAGTGTACATTTTGCTGGTCCGCAACAGATTATTTCTGCCAACGCTCAAACCTGGGCTCTGCTTCGGAGCTCTCATTCCTCCATTGG
The DNA here is from genome assembly GCA_018153035.1 of Drosophila pseudoananassae pseudoananassae. Classification (NCBI taxonomy): domain Eukaryota; kingdom Metazoa; phylum Arthropoda; class Insecta; order Diptera; family Drosophilidae; genus Drosophila; species Drosophila pseudoananassae. The sequence goes on from JAECXR010000055.1 coordinate 8,006,853, forward strand.
TTCTGGAGCTGTCCGGTTCTTCGCACTCGTACGCTGATTCATCCAGTACCTCGGATCTACCCGGCTCGGTTGCTTCGGCTCGACTCGTGCGGTGTCACACAGTTTCGGTTTTGTTGGAGGCGCATTTCGTTTTTGGCTCCCAACTGCAACAGGTGAAATCTCTCCGAATCCTTGTCGCACAAAAAGTTGTTGAATATCCTTGTCTACTACAAGAAAAAGAGTGGCAGAAAATGCCCTAATGTGGTGTTTGGGTTTAAGGAAATAAAATACACCCTGGTGAGATGTGTTGTGAGGTGAAAAATTAACCGCCTGACTAAAATACTTCAAAATATACTCGTGCTTGTTATTGTTTTCTTTATTTCATTGCAATTGTTTATTACATGAACCAAGCATCGAAATAGAAATGTGAGTGTTTGTGCAGAAAAATGATCAAAGTTTATTTGCCCGAACATACACTCCCGATTTTAATGGGCGATAAGTTTTTATTCAGTTCGTTAATCTATGTATGTATCTGTGCAGCGAGCGTAAATAGCAACAGACGAAATTACTAATGAAACTCACGGGTGCGAAACAAATCACAAATATTATTCCATAATCTGGAAAGTAATCTTCTTGATTGTATTGTGGGAGCTAATTAAAATAATCAGTGAGAAAGCGTTAGCATATGACGAAATGTTAAAAAATTCGGAAAGCTAATGAAGCTAATGTTCATGTCCTATCGAACATGAATCCGTTAGGACTATTTAAAAATGTCGACGAATTTTTAGTATGCCTATACTATACTAAGTACCTAAACAAAAGTTACTGTACACGACAAACTTTGAGTGGGCACCTAAGTGTGTCGATTCTCTGCTGTCCCTAAGGACCAAGAAGAGTTTCCAACTTTGTGTAATTTTTTTAATAGTAATTACAAAAATTTGCTAAAAACGACACTAGAACCGGCCAAAGACTAGTTGCTGGAATATATCGTGAGTATTGGGCCCAGACCCAAGTGGAATTAATCGAGTATGCGCCATTAGAAGCTGTAAGGGAGCAGAATAATCATATTAAGGAAAATTAGTTGTTGTTCAGCGAAGTGTCATTGGTGCGGGCCATGTGTTGGACTACATTAAATGGAATTCAAAACTGCTAACTATCTGGATTCCGGGTGCCCGATTTTAATGCAAACAATCAGTCCCAGCTGCCAATCAAGGAAAATATTGTGCAAATAATTTGTTTAACTCATTCTATACTGCTTCCTCGGTGGCACAATGTATACGCGAATCATTTTATTATTAACATTAATTTTTTCAAACTACGTATATGTATATATTGTGTTTTATGACGTGATTGGCACCTCATTTTTTCTTGGATTTTTGTCACCATTGAAGAATTACGGGTAAAAATTGCCCCGAATCACTTCGACATAGTTCACGGCAACTCGATCATTTAGTGGGGTGGTGACCTAGCCGAAGGTGTTAATTAATTTTTTTTAATATTTCCCTTTCGGGCGACTGTCGAATTGTGCATTCCGGCCGAAAAATTCGAGACAATAATGCTAGCTGGAGCACATGCGAGAACAAATATTTGTTAATTAAAGGTAGGAACCCGGCGCACACCTGTCGGCAATCTTTTGAGGTCCAAAGAAACAGATAAGCATTTCGAGTTTAAGTATGTAGTTGGATTCCAGAGTCTAGGAATAGAGATTGGAACGGCTCTCCTGTCCAATCTCTGTTTATAAGAGCTCTAATTACGCAAAACTGAATATTTCAATTAGCTGGTGAAAACTAAAATAAAGATCAAACAGAGGAGTAAAGCTGTCACGGCTCGTGGGGCATTGAATATAGATATAAATGCATGCATACGTATAGGGCCTGCGAAACGTGATGTGTGGACTTGGCAGGCAAACAGGCAGAGATCGAAGCATTGTGTCTAAAAATAATAGGTTAAATATGAATTTTATGCCTGTGATAACATATGTTAATTAGTAAACTCAACTCATGTGCACTCGATCGCCTTCTGTTTGCTCTGAATCTGTTTATCTGTCCTGTTTTCCGTGTCAGCGTCCTCGTCAAGTGTGTTTCGGGTTTCCTATCCTGCTTCGTTTAACCTAAGGCGACTCTTAGCGACGCTGATTGCTGAAGAATGTCGCTGTCAATAGTTGCGGTTGATTTTCTGATTTGTCATTTGCTTTTGTACGGGTTTGAAAATCAATCAAACACGCATCCCCGCCACCAAACGTGACTGTTTAATTCACAACCTGCCAAATATCACCAGATTGACCAGCGAGTCACTGGCTATTTATCTTTATCATTCCTTAATTTGTCTACAGATGATGACTTTATTGTGCATGCCTTCCCGCAACATTTATTTTTTGTATTTTTTTTTCCGATTCCCTGCAGTGTCTCTTAAAAATGAGCCGATGCAGCTGAAGGGCAAAAACATGCTAAAGTAAAAAGTCCATCAAATGAAAATGAACAGCACATTTTCCTCTTAGAGGCGTGTGCAGAGCCGGAAATCGGAGCAAACGTGGTCCGGCACAAAAGGCAATCATGAAGTGTGTGTTACCCAAGTTCGTTTTTCGCTTGCTTCTCCACCACCTCCTATTGACAAAACTTTGTTGGCCCCACGGCGTATACGCGACTTCTGCCATCTGCCACGACAGCCATATTGGTTTCAATGTCTTTCCCAACGGCAGTTCCAATCTGCGCCCCGACCCCAATCCCACCAATGTGTCATCGGGTCAAGTGCCCCCGCCGACATTGACAGTGCCCCCGTGGAAGTGTTGCTGCTGGAATGCAACTAATCAAGTAAGTGATTGATACAAATATTTCGCCATCACTTCTATGTTTTCCCTCAAAGGGCAGGACACACAGGTTGTTCGTTTGCTTTTGAGAGATAAACAGTTTTTGCCTCATTGTTCGAAAATTAAAGTTTGTGGAGTAGAGCTTAGGGACTTTACTTAATGTTATTTTGGTATTTTTTTAAGATAAATATTAAAAAAGTTCCGTTTAAAACTAGTTTAACTTTTTACGAAAATAAATTATTTAAACAATTTTTAATAATCTGTTTTACATTGATATAATATTGAAAATTGGGGGAGAACCACTTTTATAACCGGTACTCGTAGAGTACAAGGGTATATTTTAGTCGTGTATGTACCATAGAGAAGGGATCATCTCCGACCCCATAAAGTATAAATATTCTTGATCGGCATCAACAGCGGAGTCGATATAGCCATGTCCGTCTGTCCGTCCGTATGAACGAGTGGTTCTCAGGGACTATAAGATATAGAGCTATTGGATTTGCCATGGAGACTCCTACAATACCCACGCAGTTCAAGTTTGTTTCAAATTTTCGCAACGTCCCTTTCCGCGAATTTCTGTAGCGCCAGTACAGAAAAGTTGATTGCCAAACTTCTTTATGTTTTTGGAAAATATTCTAATGCCAAACTGTTCCAATGGCTAATCTACAATTAGCCAAATCGGATAATTTTTTAAGAAGTTATAGACTTTTTAGTCTCCTTGCATACTGGAATCTGTAGTACGGACGTAGGTTTGTTATTGTTGTTTTGCCAAGCACAAAAGTATGCAACAACAATTTGTTGCTAAGAATCCATACCATAAGTTTAAACTATAAAGGTTAGTTACATTGTGGGTGGAAGAGATCAGTACCGGGTAATTTATTTTCTGAAAGGTAAAAATACAGATTATGCCAAAAACAAAATGCCTAGATACAGCCGGCTTCTTAAATAAAAAGTTTACTTTACATTTTTTATACCCTTGCAGAGAGTGTTATAATATTTATTTCCGATCCGAGGTTTGCGATATATATCCGGTTTTAAATGCAATGGTATATCAACTTCGGCTCCGCCCGAAGTTAGCTTTTCTTTCTTGTTTTTTATTAAAATTGTTTATTTATTATACCATTCAAAAACGTGGTGATATACCATTCGGATAGCATTCGGCAAACATCGGATATAGTTGGCCGATCCTTATGAGAATATCATAATATAACCAATTTATTGTAATAAAAAATCTAAAACAAAGTTTCATGCTTCTATCTTCAAAATTACCAAAATTGGTATTTATCCCAAATATCATTTCCGATCGTTCAGTTATATGGAAGCTATAGTAAGCCGAATATGAAATTTGGTTGGTCGGATCAAGCGACCAAAAATAGAATCTGTACTAAGTTCCAGCTTTCTATCTTAACTGAGAGACATAGAAACAGACAGACAGACGGACAGACAGACGGACAGACAGACAGACGGACAGACAGGTGGACATACTGACGGACTGACGGACATGCTCATATCAACTCAGGAGGTGACCCTGATCAAGAATATATATGTATACTTTGTAGGGTCGGAGATGTCTTCTTCACTGCGTTGCACACTTTTGACCAAAATTATAATACCCTCTGCAAGCGTATAAAGAAGATGTAATATTTATTATACATACATATGTATATACGACATATTATGGCCTTGACAGAGAAATGCTAGTTTTCCAAAGGAAAACTTTATAGGTCAAAATCAATATAATTAGGACAGCAATTTTGACTGAGTAGCATATCCTTTGGTTGCCTACTATGTGAGGGGACACTAACCACATTTTACTCAACATCCAGGGCGAGGAGGCGGAGTGCCGCTGCGAGGGGGAGGCGCTCACCCGAGTACCACAAACATTAACGATGGCCATGCAGAGACTGACAATTGCGACGGCGGGCCTGCCACGCCTTCGCGCCACGGGCCTGAAAGTCTACGCCCAAACGTTGATGGATGTGTGAGTAGTTGCGGTTATCCTATGTGCGAACAGTGCACATGTATATACATATGTATATTCAGAGACATATCCCCATGTTTATTTTCAATCGACTTCGCAGCGCCTTCACCGACTGCTTACAGCTGGAATTGATACAAGATGGGGCTTTCGCTAATTTAAAGCTCCTACGCACAATGTAAGGCTTAATGATAATTGGACTTCACAAGGCCCTTTAACAAGTTACTTTGGTTTTTGAATTGCAGCTACATTGCAAATGCTCCCAAGTTAAACTTTCTATCCAAGGACGTATTTTTCGGAATTTCAGACACCGTGGAAATAATGTAAGCCTTTTTATTTGCCAAAATCTTTTCAATTAGATGAGTGCGGAAAAAATAAAGCCATGAGAAACAAACTCTTGCAACTTTCAAACAGGCCCAATTCCATAGGCTGCCGGCTAGCGACGGTAACGAGTCCTAGTAACGAGCTATGATAGGTAGGAATTTTTTTAAGTTCTCTGCAGACGAAATTGGATCTATTTGTTTGCTGCCTTCCTCGCGGGCCATCTTGTCAAGTTAATTTACACTCTATAGTTACTATATACATAAGTCCCAGTGCTTAGATCCACACATATAAAACAGTTACTCCATAAGTACGTAAGTAATTTAAGCCGTGGTAAATGCTCCCAACTTTTCGCCAAAAAAACCTAAATTTCATTTTTCTTCAATATAAAACACATACCAATAAATATGAAAGGTCTCAAGTTTACATTTCCCGTTTTGGCCTTTAGCTTAAAAATCCTGTTTACTGCGCGACAGAAAAATAAGTTTTTATAACAAATAAAAAGCTTAAACGCAGAAGACAAACTATTTTTTCCTCTGTCTCACGAAGAGTGCAAACTATTTTTAGGATTAGCACGAAGAGTGTTATATGTTATATATAATATATATATAATATATGTTATATATAAAATGTTAAAATTGCAACATTTTTCCTTGCAGACGCATCATAAACAGTGGTCTCACCAGGGTTCCGGATTTAACTCATCTACCCCCCTACAATATTCTGCAAATGATGTAAGTGCAAATTTATAAAACTTGAAATATTTTATTTCAAAAGTTTTGAATATATAAATCTTTGTTTTGTCCCAGCGATCTCGATAACAATCAAATAACTAGAATAGATGCAAAATCTATTAAAGTAAAAACTGCACAATTGTATGTATAAAAATTGTATAAAATTTTTTTGCCAACTTTGAGTACTATTCAAAAGCTCTGACATTTACAGAATTTTGGCAAACAATGACATTAGCTATGTTGACGACTCGGCGTTCTGTGGGTCGAAGATAGCAAAACTGTGAGTACATGTAAACAGGAAGCACAACATAGGTGGTTCTAATACGAAATAATGATTGTTGTTTATTTTAAAAGCTCATTAAAAGAAAACCGAAAGCTAAAGGAATTGCATACCAATGCCTTCCATGGAATCATCGATATAACAGAATTGTCGGTATTTCAGCATGAATATCAAACTATTTTAGAACCAATGTTTTTTTCAGAGATTTGTCCAGTACTTCGATTGTCGAAATGCCATCCGCAGGACTCCAAACAATTGAAGCTTTGTATATACTAAACACACACACTCTGAAGACGATACCCTCAATATATAATTTTAGGGTGAGTAAACGATTTATTCATGCAACATTTTATATTATTACTATTTAAAGATTAGTTTTAATTAAAATTAAAACTAATACTATTTGGTAAAGCAATGGCAACTTAATAATTACGTATTTACATTTACATTTTATATATTTTTGTTAATTGCTTAGAACCTACAAAGGGCTTACCTTACCCACTCTTTTCATTGTTGTGCTTTTCAATTTCCATCAAGGCATGATCCTCTGCGACATGCTCAGAGGATGGATGAGATTGAAAAGTGGAGGACACAGTGCAAAGGTGAACGAATTTCTCGAAGAGAGAGAAGTATAGTTAACAATTTAAAAAGGTAAATCGGCAGGTCAGTGATTTAGTGGCTTATTTTAGGATTTTTATTTTCTGAATAGTCAACCGAACGATTTTGGTACTTTTGGCTCAGAAGCATCGCCTTCAGACATGGTTTCTACCCAATTCGCCTCCGTTGACTACATGGCCGATGCGGCCATGAACCTAGGATACTTTCATGAAGAAATAACCCTTAATCCGGACGATGAACAATTCGCTGAGTTTTGTGGCAATTTTACATTTAGGTAACCATACTTAATTACTTTATTTAATATTTTGATAATAATTTTTTGACACGTTATATGCTCTAAGAAAACCAAATGTGGAGTGTTATCCCATGCCAAATGCCCTTAATCCGTGTGAGGACGTTATGGGTTACCAGTGGCTACGCATTTCCGTATGGGTTGTGGTGGCTCTGGCCGTTGTTGGAAATGTCGCAGTGCTGACTGTTAATCTATCGATAAGGTAAATTGAAAAGAATTCTATTCATCGAAACATTTGTACATAAAGATTCAGCATTTAAGAAAAAAGAACTTCATAAACGAAGTTTAAAATCATCATTATATGAATCATTAAACCCCACAATCCCGAGATAAAATTGGAACATTCATTGTTTGCATTTTCGGCATTTAAATTTTTGATTATGCATTTCAGGCCTGAAATAACGCCTGTGGCGCGCTTCCTAATGTGCCACCTGGCGTTTGCGGACCTATGTTTGGGCCTCTACCTCTTTTTGGTGGCCTCCATTGATGCACATTCCATGGGGGAGTATTTCAACTACGCTTACGATTGGCAATATGGTGGGTGTCTCAAATTTTCCACGGAGGCACGGATTTGGTTTTAATTTTCTTGCTTTTTGTTTTTTCCAAAGGGTTGGGTTGCAAAGTTGCCGGTTTTCTCACTGTATTTGCCAGTCATCTGTCGGTGTTCACTTTGACCCTGATAACTATCGAACGCTGGGTGGCCATAACCCAGGCCATGTATCTGAATAAACGCATTAGATTGCGTCCTGCGTCCATAATTATGTTAGGTGGTTGGATTTACTCGATGGTCATGTCCTCGCTGCCTTTGTTTGGTATTAGCAATTATTCCTCGACCAGGTGAGCATTTGCAACCAACTTAATTACTTGATGAAATGACGCTTCGGGCTACTGCAGCATCTGTTTGCCGATGGAAGTTCGAGATTCTTTCGACACGGTGTATCTGATTGCCATTCTGGGATGCAACGGAGTGGCCTTCTTCATCATTGCCGTGTGCTACGCCAAAATTTATTTGTCTTTGGGTAGGGAGACACGTCATGCACGTCAAAACAATCCTGGAGAGTTGAGCGTGGCTAAGAAAATGGCTCTCCTGGTAAATGGAAATTCACTTCTTTTAAATAGAATCTATTTAATAGACATTTAATGAAAGTATTGTTTTACAATAAAATTTCGTTCTCGTTTTTAAGGTATTTACAAACTTTGCTTGTTGGTCACCAATCGCATTTTTTGGACTAACGGCATTGGCAGGTTTCCCGCTAATCAATGTCACCAACTCAAAAATCCTGCTGGTGTTCTTTTATCCATTAAACTCCTGCGCAGATCCCTATTTATATGCCATATTAACAGCTCAATACCGACAGGATCTCTACACATTGTTGAGCAAGTAAATATTATACTTCGCCATTTTTTGGCTTTGAACTTTCTAAAATCTTTTTAAACTCAGATTGGGCTTATGCCGGAAGAATGCTGTTAACTCTAAGGACAACTCCTCAGGAATGGGTACAACACGATTTACAATACACCGACATTCCTCCCTCACCTGTAGAATACCACCCGCTCTAGAAGTCGAAACCCAGAAAATGCTGACTTGCAGCGAAGATTATGTTTAAATTAAAGTTTATGTATTGTTGTGATATATCTATAAACTATAACATACTAACTTAGCTCTCTCTTGTTAAATTATGAGTTTCAGTATTGTTACCATCCAAGTTTGATGTTAATTTGAACCTAAAGATTGTTAAACAATCCTTGTCATAAGTTTACGTTAGCAGGAAATTTTTATATATAATTTATGAATATGAGACGAACATTTTTGTATACGAAGTTCGTATATAAGTTACGAACCATGTACTTATACTGTAATTTGTTAAATGTAATGATTAAATTTAATAATAAATGTTAAATTTATTAATGTAACCTAAAACTTATAATGCAAATTAATAATTACATTTTCTCAGTCTTCGCATATTTGTTTCTTGTAAACAAGGCTCTTGGTAAGCTTTGATTTTTTTGATTAATTTTTTATATATTTTTTCCGAAAAACTAGTTATTATGGTAAAAAATAATATAGTAAAATTATTCCTTTTGATCTCGGCACTTCGTGTGTACCACTCAAAACCGTATGGGTGCGTACAAATTACTGACATGACTCGTAAGAATTTTTAACAACATTTTATTCAAAATTATTCAAAATTTATTCAAGATCCTGCTGAGTTTAAAACAAGAAAGGAAAGCTAACTTCGGGCGGAGCCGAAGTTGATATACCCTTGTAGTTAAAACCGGATATATATCGCAAACATAGGATTAAATTGGCCGATCCTTATGAAAATATCATAATATAACCAATTTATTACAATAAAAAATCCAAAACAAAGTACCAAGCTTCCATCTTCAAAAATACCAAAGTTAATATTTTTACCAATACCATTCCCGATCGTTCAGTTATATGGCAGCTATAAGATATAGTCGGCCGATCGTTATGCAATTTGGTAGGTTGTATTAACTAACCAAAAATAGAATCTGTACGAAGTTCCAACTTTCTATCTTCAAAAACACGAAAGTTGGGTAATTTCCGATTGTTCAGTTATATGGCAGCTATAGGATATAGTCGGCTGACCCTTATGAAATTTTGCTTGTTGTATTATTTTGCCAAAAATAGCATTCGTACTAAATTCGAATTCTCTAGCTTTAAAAACACCGAAGTTATAGCATTGCCGATCAATCAGATATATGGCTGCTATATGATATAGTCGGCCGATCCTTATGAAATTTGGTAGGTCGTATTATTTTGCCAAAAGCATTCGTACAAAATCTGAACTCTGTAACTCTAAAAACACCAAAGTTATACGATTTCCGATCAATCAGTTATATGGCAGCTATAGGATATAGTCCGACTTATATACTGCGTGCAAAGGAAAGAACGGTGTGTGCAAAGTTTCAAGACGATAGCTTTAAAATTGAGAGACTAGTTCGCGTAAAAACAGACAGACAGACGGACATGCTCATATCAACTCAGGAGGTGATCCTGATTAGAGGTTTACGCCGATGGTTAAAGGCTTCAGCGGCGGCGTAGAGGTCAAAATGACTCGGCGGCGGCGGCGTAGTAGTCAGAAAGAACCGGCGGCGGGGGCTGCAGCTAAGCCGTCAAATTTGTCGGCGGCCGGCGGCGTACAGAATTTTTTCAAATTAAATAAAATTAGTATTTTTGTATTATTTTAGTCTATAACGCCTTTATTAAAATTAATAAGTAAATGAAATAAAAATAAATTTAAATTAAGTAACAAATAAAAATAAAATTATTAGTCTTTTTCCTTGACTTGATTAAGTTTCATTCAGTATGCGTAAAAACGCTTTTGATTTACAAGCTAATACTTTTCCATAGACATAATTAAAATGTAGTTTTCAATTCAGTTCATTTTTATCTCTTCAATTTGTAAATTTAAGTTAAACTTTCTTTGCAAGTCTCGTAATTGTCATGTGAGGACTGAGCTGCGACCGTTTCTGCGTAATTGTAAGACCACCAATAGAAAACACTCGCTCACTTGGAGTGCTCGTTGCAGGAATACATAATACTTTTTGTGCCAGCTTCGAAAGTAAGGGCATTGCAGGTGCCTTTTCCTTCCAAAATGTTAATACGTCTTGGCATGAAGACAAACTTAAAAGTAGATGGCATTCAGCTTCCAAATTGCTATTTTTGGTATTTGTCGAATGCCGTTGAGCAAGCTTTAAGATTTTGCTTGCAGAATGAGACTCTTGCTGCTGATCGCTGATCGTTTCTTTTTAAACTTTGTTTCTCGCAATACTCCAACACACAATCAAGTGAGCTGAATCGTGGATCTAATAGGGATGCGCAGACTAGTATATCCGATATCGGGAACCTTGAGTCTAATCTATTTTTTATATTGCTTTTCATAACAGTCAAAGCAAGCGGCTCATTGTTCTCAGGTTCTTCCAATATTGAGACGATTTCTGTTCTTATCACTAACGCAAGACTTATTGATGGATACAAATCTCCAGACAAAACGGTGATTTAAATTTTTTTAAGAAGTCGCATAATTTATATAAAAGTTGCGCTTCATTTTCTAATAACATTAAATGAGTCTTATTGCTGCTTGTGAGCAACTTATTTAATGCGGCTCTTTGGCACCCAAGACTGTCTAACATTGATAACACGCTGTGCCACCTTGTTGGGACCGAGTTCTTAAGAGAAACATTTCTCTTGTCCACCAAACTACTTTGCAAGTCATTAGGGTTGTTTATATTCTTATATGTTTGCAATGGAACATCATCTAACGGACCAAAATCATCATCATAGTCAACCCATTCATTATCTTCGGATGCCAGCAATTTTTCTAAATTGTCGATATTTGACAAAACTTCATTTTGAAGTTCGTCAGCTTGACATCTCAAGACATGTGTCTTAAATCGTAAGGCACTCACAATATTTTTGCACTTCACAATTAAACTTTTAATTTCCGGCTCTGAATTGTAACCATCTACATTTAGCAAATTATGTAGTCCATGTCCAAGGCAGAAGTGGTGTTTTATACACCCCAAATTAATAGCTTTTTTTATATTGCTGCCTTGGTCGGTTACGACATAATTAGATCCCATTTGCAAATTATACATTTGAGTAACTTCTTCCACCTCTGTTAAAATGTTACTTGCCGTGTGTGATTTTGACAAGTATTTTATTTCCAGCGTTAAGGGGTTACGCCACCCTGAAATTTTCAAAAAATCGATTTTTTGTTTTTTACTTAATTTAAAAGACTATATTCTCACGCGTATTTTAAGACGTCCCCGAAGACAATATCTTGATAATTATGGAAGTTATGTTCATTTGAAGTCGGCGCGGCAGGAGGGCACTAAGACACTTCTTATTCTTCTTTTGCGTTTTTCTCGAAACCACTTTCTTCAAGACGGTGGGCATGATAACGCAAAAACTGTTCAACCGATTGACTTGAAAATTTAAACACATCCTCTTACATAGATTTTCCACAGAGTGACGTAGGATTTTTTCGATCCAATGGATAGAAATTTTTTTATGCAATTTTTAGTACAAAATTTTTTGCCAAAAAAAATGGAATAAATTTTTGAAGTGCTCTCATTAATTTTGTTTTTTTTTTTTCTAAAACGGCTACGTCACTCTGTTCCAAATTTATCACTTTTTAAAAAAAATTTTGTTTACTTGTTTCTGATGAAAATTGACACGTGAATCATGCCCACCATCAAGGAGCACTCTGGAAAAACCGATCATCGCCGATGTTCATATCTCCGCCATTTTGAATTGAAAACAAGGTTTTTTTAGAATTAATAAAGCTCATTAGTTGTATTGAATATAAATAAAAGTGGAAAAATCCTATCTCAACTAGTTTAGTCACAAGAAATTCCTGAAAAACCTTCCCGTTTTCACGCGGTCAGGGTGGCGTAACCCCTTAAATGCTTCATCTCAAAATTCGCTGACAGAAAATGGAAGGTGAACGTTATATAACTTCTTCTTCTATAGTTATATGTCCACAAGTCGAAAGTTAAGGCAAAATGTTTTTGTCCAGATACTATCCGTGTAACTGCTTTTCAGAGTACACATTTCGAGTACACATCGTCTAGTGCAGTTGTTGACAGCGTTTTGTAGTGTGGAATGTCAGCAGCAGTTGCCACAACTCTATATTTGGTTAAAAAGTCTTTAAGTCCATTTTGACAAATTATATGAAATGGTAGCAAATTTCTAGCCATCCACAAAGCTAACTCTCGTCCCAGCGCCCACTTACTATCTTTTGGAGATATAATTGGCGTCGATTTTTTGAAAAAATTTAATAATGATCCACGTGTAGCCAATGAAGTACTCGGACAATCCATATCGCGAATGTTGTGTTCGTTTTTAAGGTGCCGAATTAAATTTCCTGTTGAACAGTTCGTGGAATACGACTGAATTTTAGCACTGAAACAATTATCAAGATCTTACTTGAATCTTAAAAAAAGGAACTTAATTTCTACCATGAAAAGATTTTTCTTTCGTCTTCTTTTTTCTGCACATCCAAACATAGTCGGCAGAACACCTTGTCCACTTCAATGCATTTATTATCCAATTGTAATGCGCCAAAAAACTCCCAAACTTTGCTCTTTCGATTTAAGTAACAATTATGTTTAATTGTTTATATACTCAGTGGCTGATCCATCTATTTGTTGAGAGAATATTTAATTAATATGTTCCTTACACTAGTAATAGTATTTTAAAACTTTGCTTTTTTTACGCACACACAAAACACAGCTTTAAAATGTAAACTACACCAAACATCTGTTCTAGAGATGGGACATAGGAAGATGGTGGATGAGACAATCTCAACGATTAATAGATTATTTATATGGAGTATTTGGCCATTTTTATGATTTATTTCTTTTTTTTTTAGTTTTATGAAGAATAATATCTTAAAATCGCGCCGGTACTGCGCCGGTGTTTGACAAGCGGCGCACCGCGGCGCGCCGTTATTTTCATAATTTGGCGGCGGAGCGTCAAATAAGGCAAAAATCGGCGGCGGCGGCGGCGTGGCGCGGCGGCGTATATGTCTAATCCTGATCAAGAATATACATATATACTTTATAGGGTCGGAGATGTCTCCTTCACTGCGTTGCACACTTTTGGACAAAATTATAATACCCTCTGCAAGGGTATAATAATAGGGATAATAATATAATTCCGGAGATCAGTTAGGCAATTTAAATTTGTAATAATATTACAAATATTAATATTATACATCTTATATTAATATTTATTTATTTTGTTTATTTTGCTTTAATATTTCTTTTGTTTTCCACTCATTTTAGCAAACATCGGCTATAGTTAACCGATCCATATGAGAATTTTATATTAAAATACCAAATTTACAAAAAAGTTCCAAGCTTCTATCTTTAAAAACACGAAAGTGGGGTCAGTTTCGATCGTTGTCACATGGCAACTAAAGTTATACATACATACATAGTCTGCCAATACTTAAAAAAAATTTTAAGTGTCGTATTATTTTGCCAAAAAACCCTATCTCAAAATCCCCGTACCGACTTATACTGCGTAGAAAGGAATGATGGGTGTGTGAAAGTTTTAGGTCGATAGCTTCAAAACGGAGACCCATGTACGTCACCCCGGTGCACCGCGGTGGCGGTGAAGCAGCACCGGTCATTCGCAACTTCTCATACGCAAGGTCATGCGCCGGCTGCCGGTGGGTCTACGTGGATGAAAGTGGGAGGACGTGGACCATCAAACCATTTCAGTGTAATAACCACGATAGGTTTTAAGCACATGATGGAGTGCTTGAATGTGGTAAACGATTCGGAATTTTGAATCGCAAAAATTTGTTGTTTAGTTATTAAAAAGCATATGAAACATATTATTTTCAAAATACAAGTTTTCATCTTTATTAGTTTTAATATTGTGATTGTATCGTGGATACTTTCCTTTTTTCTATCCATAGAAACCAATCGACAACAGAAGCAGCCACAAAAGAAAGAAGCTTTGCGTCAGGGGCTGAACCCAAAACAATAAAGGAAACAAAAACAAGACAAACCAAACCAAAAAACCCAACATCAGCAACAGCAGGTACAGCAACAAACCGTTGTCGATCCCTTTTACACCGATACTAATTCTGCCCGTCCGCATGGTAAGTAGTTCCTTCCCAATTAAGAAACATCCATGACATTGATTTTTATTCTCCTTAGAAATTACTGTTAATGTTAGCCTGTACGCTGCCTTGGACTAGGACCAGAAGCCGTACTTCTAAGCCGTTGATGTGTGGGGATATCGAAAGGGACTATCGTTCAATTTCGATACTACTTTAAAGTTTAAACCACTAAACCATAATCGTTTAAACGCAACCTAATTCCAATGAACGATGTTCATCAAACGTTTTTAAGTGTGGCCATATACATAAGGTCAAGAAATACGTGGAGACCGAATTACCTCTTTAGTATTTTCCTTTTATTTTTTTTATAAAAAACGGGAAAAATATACTTGGAACATTAAACTATTTAAAAAAAAAAGGATCTGCTCATAATGTTAAGTCTATTGCAAGTTATGATTATTACATATGAATCCAATTAAAATCATATTATTTTTATTATTACACCATAGTATAAAACTGTAACTTTTTTAAGAAACTGAGCGGAAGAAATTTTAAATTCAAATTATGGGTGAAATCTATATTTCAATGAATACCCAAAAAAAATTTTTCAACTCCAAAAGGCATTAAAGTCAGGAGCTATTTGGAATTTCAACCAATTTCCCGAAAACATATGTACTAGTCCATATATTTCATTATATGTATGTATGTATGTATGTTCTTTTAAGAACAACTTTTATTTGATGAAAATAGGGTATTTCATTAAAAATTGTTTTCTGATAATTAATTAATTTCTAAAGTTTTTCAAAAGTTTATAAACATTTATTCAATAAACCCTAAAAGCAATAAAATGTGAATAATTTAAAAATTACTGAATTTGCAAAGAAATAATACTAAATATAAGCGAGATTCACCACAATGTTCTCTGGTTTTTCGTTTAATTTTCTCCGTCTCTTTTTCTCTCTTTGTAGGGGTTGATTTTATTTGGCAGTGCGAGTCCTGTGGCTGGCAACGTACACCGTATGTACATATGTATGTTTGTTGTCTCTTTAGGGTGACCTCAACAAAACTTTCGTTGAGGCATTACATATGAAGATTGCTGAACACCTTTACTTTCAGAGAATATAAGCTTTATTAACTTATTGATAACTTATTCATTATCTCATAGTTACAAACTTTGACTCTTAATTGGATTAAACAAATTAAGAAATCCCAGAGAACCTCCTTCCAATATACTGTAATAATAAATTGCAAAATGAAGCTCAAAAGAACGTCCCCATAGGTACGATTCACCCTAACAATTCAGCCTTCTCTCAGGGTAGAACCTTTTGATGATGATGGCATGCGGATAGAGGAAACCCAACACGAAAGGCTGCTGGACGTGTGTTGCGAGCGAGGAAAAAAGATCCGAAACGAGTACGGAAAGTGGGCCAGAATACATAGGAAGGCACGAAAACAGAAAAAAGAGGATAACCAATTTAATATTCTTCTTTAAGCCATAGTTCAGATTTTCTTGAAAATAAAGTTAAAACGTCTGTATCGGTTGTCCGGACTGGTCGAGTCAAAACGCTAGCATAATTCTCACAAACGTCGATAGCTACACATGAAAAAGGCCGTGGGTTGCGGAAAAATGCATTGCCGTTGTAAAATTAGCAATTAAGCAAAAATACAAATACCATCATCATGAACAAATGAACTAAGAACCGCCACTTTTTGTTTATATTAACCAGCCAAAGAAAAAAGTGATATTGTTACAATTGCGGCCTGTTGTGTTAAATAGTAAAAAGCGAAAACACCTTGACACTTAAAAAATTAAGGGGTGGTAAAAAACCCAACATACCGAAATAACAAAAATCTATACCACAATATATGCCCATTGAGTGCCTTATATCATTCGATCATAATCCACAAGGTGTCTACTATGCCGGACAGGAGTTATCGGGTGTTGTTGATCTCTGTGTCGACACTACGAAGCGGATTAAAGGTAACAAAACAATTTAATTTTTCACATATGTACATATGTATATACATTTGGGGAAAGTTTCTATCCATGACTCACTGGGCGTATTAGCAATGCAACATTTTTTCTGATGCTTTCTAAGGTGGAATATATGAGATTGTCATACGTTCTTGGGATTTTATATATGATTTAGAAACTTTACATATGATTATATATCTATTCATAGCATTAAAATTTCTCAAGTAAGTTGGGAAGTGTATATAGTCACGAAATTTTTAATCTGTGCATCATCTAAATTAATCAAAATTTATGTAAAAGAAGGCTTTGTAAAGCTTATATGTATCTTATATCATTTACTTACTCAATATATACACTGATAAGTGGAGTTTACAATTTGAGCAGCCTGCTGTAAAAATTGGCGTTAAATTCGAGTAAAAAATTAGTTTATGGATTCTGTCCCTATATGTACATATAAAGGTTTTTTTATACACATAATATTAGTTTGTTCTTTCAATGAGAAAAAAAACAATAAGGCTTCAACAAAAGAGTTCGGCGAAGAGCTCAAAGCCACCGCTAAGCCAGATCCTCACGAGGTTGCTTGATGAAACATTTCAATGGAAATACTCGACTGCTAAAAATGGACCCTAGTGCCCTTGTTTCACAAATCAACAGATAAAATGATGTTTTTAATTTTAATTATTAACCATGCAAGCCACTAATTTTCTTGAAGGGAATCCTACTTTTTTTGGGGTGCTCCTAATTTAAGGTTACCAACTATTAACTTACCATCAACTATTTTAAGGCGTGTCTCTTTTTTCCGTTTTGCGCTTGCTGTTTTTCAATAGTAGGTAAAATTTAAATACTACAGTTAAATTACGTTGGGTGCTGTGGTTCTCTTTCAGGAATCCATGTTACTGTCAGTGGTTTTGCCAAGATACGCTGGATAAAAAAGGGATATCCGCGCGAAAGTGAACGAGCCATGTGTCGTGCGTACAGATCTTATTTGTCTTCGCGATCTTATGTGCTCGGATCCTGTGCAAGCAACTCAAACATCGACTGGCCGGCCGGCGAGTACTCTTACACCTTTCATGTCATCCTGCCCGACAATCTTCCTACGTCCTTTGACGGTAAATACGGCCAGATTCACTACGAGATAATAACGACTATTGAGCGATGTGGCCGGTATCCAAAGGTTTTTAAACGGCCTTTTACTGTTATACAACCATTGGACCTGAACGCCGATGCCATTTACAGAGTAAGTTAACATGAAATTTATGTTTAAAATCTTCCAAACCTCTAGTTAAACTCCAGTGCTTTTATAACTTTAACCAGAGTCGTGATAAACAGTTATTTCCCACAGGTACCATTAGAGATCCTCAACCGAAAACGCTTTTGGAGCTTCTGTTGCCCCACTGGTCCGTTAACAGTAAAGTTTTCGACACCTTACTGTGGATATGCGCCCGGACAGAAGATAAACTTTGTGCTTTACGTCAACAACGAGTCTTCAATAGACATTACGGAGTGTCAGGTGAAACTGAAGCAGGAGGTTAGCTATGAATCGCACGATCCGCATCACGAATACCGCTACGATAAACATCTAATCGCCAGTAAGCAGTTCGGAAACGTTCTTCGATGGTCCAGAAAGGTGTACAGGGGTTACCTGGACCTGCCGTCACTTCCTCCGACGTCTGTGAAGCCTACATGCCCCATTAATGTTAACTATTCCATTAAGATTATTGTAAACCCCACGGAGTTTCACTGGAAGCTTAAGCTGAAGATTCCGTTGACCATAGGAAGCATTCCAATAATGGATGGCCCTGAGGCCTTGATGCGATTTAATCGCCACCTGCAACAGCACCATGTAGTTAGTCAAAATTTACAAATGTCGACGCAGCATAGACAGCGCCAGAGAGATTGCGAACAGAATAGGAATAGAGAGAGAGATTTTGACAGGCATCGGAACCGGATGAGTGCCTCAGGTCAGCAGCAACGACTAAGTAGCATTACCAGTACCAACGGTAACAACAATCATGGACGTTCTGTGGGTGGCCCACTGCCGACCAATACCCATATAAATATTATAACGAATGCCAGTCCCACGCCCACTATCTCCACACTCTCATCAACGGCCACCACTGCCGCGCTAAGGCCAGATATTTTGGTGAACAATGATGGCGATAGTCCCCCGGACTATATACCCATGGGTGAGACCATTGACTAAAGCATGTGGGTTTTCGTACAAACGAAAACACTCTTATTTACAGTGCCTCCCTCATATGAAGATGCAATGGCTCTCAGTGAAAAGTTGAGCGACGATATTGTGTTCTTGACGAACGTTAGCATGAGCAGCATTATGACAGCTCAGGCTGATGTTACCACAAGTGAGCCCTTTAAGCCGCTTTATCCGGTCTATTACGATTACGAGACACCGACCATACCGCCCGGTAGTGAAGATTCTAATGACACCGACACATAAAACCCCTTCCAGAATACAGAAATATCAACATTTATTTATACGAATGCAAACATTAAAAACATACGAACTCAATAATTGCTGAGTGGCTTTTCTAAATTTTTTTTTTTTTTGGTTAATAACCGTCGTTATAATATTATTATTAAAATGTTATTTTCATCAAAAAAATTAAAATTCTGTAAAAATTTCTCTACCTCTTTGTGCTTATTTTCATATCTTATAAAATTGTATTCATGCTAAAAATTAGCATGGCTAGTATTAGTATTAAGATAAGATGCACGATTTACATCAAAATTATATTTAATGTTCAAAACTTGTCACAAAATTAATTTTTTAGTTTGTATATTATATACCATTTTTTTTACAAATTTATCCATATTGAATAAGAAAAAATATATCAAATCTTTATTAAACTTAAGCCTTTATGGCTTAAGGGCTTGCTTGTTATTGTAGTTATATGCTTGCATTTAACCCTATAACTTAATTGTGAAAGCTGTTCTCTCATTTTATTTAAATCTGAGTAAACTGAGTTACCCTCAATATTATCCAAAACACTGGTTTTAAATTAATTTTTATACCCTTGCAGAATGTGTTATAATTTTGGTCAAAAGTGTTGCGTTGTAAAGGAGAATTCTCCGACTCTATAACTTTATATACTTATATACATAAATTCTTGATCAGGATCACCTACTGAGTTGATAAAAAAAAATGCCCTTCTGTCTGCCTGTCCGTTTGTCTCTCCGTCTGTCTATTTCTACGCGAATTAGTCTTTCAGTTTTAAAGCTCTCGACATGAAACTTTGCACATACCTTTCTTTTCCTTTTATATATGTATACCTTTTATATATGTATGTGTAAGTCGGATTGGCTGGGATCGGCCGACTATATCTTATAGCTGCCATATTACTGAACAATCGGAAATGACCCAACGCTCGTGTTTTTAAAGATAGAAAGTTTTTAATTTAATATTCTCAAAGGGATCGGCCAACTATATTCGATGCTTGCGATATATATCCGATTTTAACTGCAAGGGTATATCAACGTTGACTCCGCCCGAAGTTAGATTCCCTCTTTTGTTTTTTATGTTATACGAAGTTAATCGAAAAAAACCAGCTTTTTGGAAATAAAATTAAAGGGAATAACTGTACAGCAGCTTGGTTTTCGGGTATCCAATTTTTCACAAATGTTTATTTATCTTACTATCTTATTGATGTAAGCAACTAGCGTTTTTTAAATATGTGTTTAACTTCAATGTTTTTTCTTACCGCCTCTAATCATTCAACATTCCATTCACGGCTACAACCATCTATTTCAACAACGAATTGATCTCATTTCGAATTTCGTACACCTAGAGACGCTCTTCGATGAGTCCTGCTCCCAGTTGCGGCTCACCCTCACCGGACAGGATTCGTCCACGGCGGCACCGGTAATGCAAGAGGGAGAGATAGCCACCACAACACAAGAGGAAGAGTCCTTCACTTCCAAAAAAATATGAAACGGCTCTGGACTCACACACGCTTCTGGAGCAGAAACATTAAAAGTTAACCAGCCCCAATGACAGTTACATATTTATTATTAATCAAAATATAATATAAATTGCTATATATAATCTGAAGTCTGAACGGGACAAAGAATTGGCAATAAAAAACAAATCAAAAGGAAAACCACAAAGAAATTAAATTTTTGATACGATATGCAACATTTTTTTTTGTTTTCCCTAAAGATAAACATTTATTAAACATTTTTTCCTCAGTCATCTCTCTTTTATGAGTGGCTTTTATTGTGAATAAAATATGTTTCTCTAATATAGCATAGCTTTTAAATAAAACTATAGCACACTTACCAACAATTATACTAAAAGTGCTAGCTTACAGGCTTGGTAATTGGCGGAATTTTAGAATAAACTTTGATCCCATTTTGATATACTTTGAATACTTAATAGATTGATCACATGCACCAAGCCTTCACGTTAAACTCCTCAAAAAATACAAAAAAGTGTAAGATTTATTACATCATTTTTAATTAAACTCTAAGTATTGTATTTTTTTGTGTAAGCACAGTGGCGGATCCAGGATTTTGATAAGGGGGCAAATAAATTTAAATGTATATGATCCCATGGGGGTGGTCCGGACCCGAACACCCCCCATTTAATTTTAATTTTAAGTTATTTACACAATTTCTTACACATTTGCATAGAAACCAGAGTCTAACTATGTATATTAGAAGCTTCTAATAAGTAAGGTTCTCTTTCAATATGTCTACTTTTTACGTCCTTTTTACTTAAATAATACTCTTATCTGCAATGTGTCTACCATAAGTATTTTCTGTCTTCAATTCTATTTAATAAAAATTCACAAGCAAATGATAATTGCATGTATACATAAAGGAGAAAATACATTGCCAGCCTCAGAGAATTTATAAACAGAATTCTTGTAGTCGCACGTCCGCAGTAGCTGTATTAGAACCTTCATAAACTTATTTTGTCTTTCGATAACAGACTTTTGGCCAAGCAAGCGTGCAAAACCTAGTTCGGTGCAAAATATTTCCAGTGCCTCACGTCGAGTGGCTAAAGCCTCAGTAGAAGCATTCAGTTGCTTTTAGCGCGTCGTCGACGTCGCACTTACATTCCGAATCGTGTGGAATCCAATTTAAAATAACTAAAAAATAAACTAAAATATACAGTTTTGATTGTGCGGTCGCAGTTAGACTCCAGTAGAAATGTCACTGCACTGTGAATTTAACTTATCACGTACCTCAGCTGTTTACTATTCTGGCGAGGAAATTTCAGGTTCAGTTACTGTGGCAATCTATGGCAAAAAGACATATTCCATTGAGGGTTCGTATAAGATTTTGTTAGTAAATGACGAGATGAGATTTTTTGTCGATTAGATAAGAGACTCGTGAATGTGCTTAAACCTTTGGTATACAGAAAATTTTTATTTCGTCTAACATAAACAGCCACAAGCGTAACTTTCTTTGGTTCCTCAACTGTTTACTGGACGGAACCTTTGGCAGTCCCAGAAATTGAACACAATGACAGTTCTACCAGCTTGGAGTGGGATAAGATGGATTACACAGGATTCAAGGTCCACATAAATGAAACAAAAAGGTTAACTAACGGACTAGAATTGCCTACGGGCATCACGCATCTAGGGTATTTCAAGTTTTTTATTCCCCAAAATTTGCCTGCCACCTGTAGAGTATCCCTTGGCAGGGTGGCCTATACTCTAAAATTAAGAATTGACAGATGTGGGAAATATAGCAAGTGCTTTCAAAGACACTTGGTGATCAAAAGACTAGTGGAGTTTAGTGATCTCAAGCCAGATTTCAAAGAAGATTGCAGGTTCATATTAACTCTTCCACGAAGAGTGTTCGTACCCGGACAGAGCATTAGCTATAAAGTCCAGACTAAGGACGGAGTTCTGGATTCAATCACTCGCTTATGTCAGTGTATCATTTACGAAAGCCAATCTCCGAAAGTCAAGTCAAAAAAAGTCACACGTTGTTTATCAGAGAGTGGACTTAATACAAGTGTGCTGCATCTGCCCCTCACAGTTCCCATTATGACTAATGATGAACCAACAGGCCCCATAATTATAAGTTATTATGTGGAGACCTTGAGTTATGGTCATCGATCTATTAGTTTACCTATTTACGTAGCAACTGCAGCTCCGCCTGTGCATTCTTCAACCGAAATATCAAGTCTATGTTATACGAATCCAGGTAAAAGGTATCACAAACGCACTTAAATAATCCAGCCACTAATATATGTATGTTTTTTCTGTTTTAAGTTTTCAGTTCTTGCGATGTACTCACGCCGTTTAATACGCTCATAACCAACAGAAGCTTCCCGGAAATTGGCGAATTGGCGCTGAATAAACACTGCGAGCTCATCGATTTACTGAGGTGTACGAAAAAAAACGGTCGAACGTGTACTTAGCTTTACGTTGTTTACTCAAAAAAGATTGGTCCTACTGTTTACTGTTTAAGTAAATACAATTAAAAAATGATTTAGTAAGTCACTAAACAAAAACGATAAATTTAAAAAATTTTAAAATCTAAAAATATACAGTAAAATACAGGCTATGTGTGAGTACGCAAAAGTCGTTTTATGTTAATATAATCTTTCCACTTGGCCACAAATGGAGGCGATTTCTCATTAACGCAATTATGCATGCGACATTAATGAAGTGATGCGTCCAAAAAATTTGTGATCACTAATTGTGGTATTTAATGGGACTCCAAAGAGCTAACGGGTTGCACGGAGGCGCTTCACTGTATTTTAAATAGTCTTCTTGCTTTTGGATCGGCGTTCATTTATAGTAAGTGTTTTGTTCGTAGGCAGATATAAGAAACTCCTGACCTCATCAGCATCCCCTTTTGCAACAAAAGCACACAAAGGAAACCGAAAGGACCCATGGCCAACGCCACTCTATTTCCGAACGCTTTTGCGCTGAAATATTAGACCAGAAGCAGACAGTAGACGGCTACACAGACGCAAGGCGCCAGCTTATTGATTCGACCCCCTACCAACGAAAGTCAAAGTCGGTGGATGGATGCTGGCACGGCACAAAGGAGTTACAGCTTAGAGCTCAGTGCGCGTCTGGCTGTGTGCAAGTTTGGTTGCCCGTTCTCAGCTTTTTGGACTTTTCCGTGATGAGCTGCCAGTGAAATTTTGTAAAACTAAACAAAAGTTCTGCAGCGATGCCCACCACCTGTGTGTTCCAACTGGATCGCCTGAACCCAGTTTACAATAGTGGCGAGTACATTAGCGGTCGCATACTTCTTCGTACGGATAAAGTAAAGCGCGTTAATGGTGTGTTGGCGATATTATATTTCCTTAACCAGATAAATGGAAATTCCCATCCAATTTCCAGCCGTATATGTAACTCTGGAAGGAGAGGCCAAGGTTCAGTGGTCGATGAGTGGCAAGAGCGAGACAGCTAATTATTCAGGCCACCAGCAATATTTACACTCCCGCACCAATGTGTTCGACAATTCTTTGTTCCGGGCTGGCGTACATGTATACGTGCTCACTCTGCGAATTCCGCCGGATTGCCCGAGCACCTGCAAGGGTCCTTACGGATACATTGCCTACAACATTTCCCTCACTATTGACAAGCCCTGGGGATTCGACGAGGTCTTCAGAAAACCTATCACTGTAGTGCAGACCCTGGACCTTAACTACAATTCGGAATTCGCCGTAAGTTTTTGATGTATTTAAGAGGTCAGTTTTTTTTATTATTTTAATTTACATACATATATACGAGTGAGTGAAAAAAAAAATGTGCATAATTCAGTGCTTATATTATGTACATACATAATGTATATATTCTTAATCTGCATCAACCCACAACTCGCACTATCTAAGTCACAATGACCGTATGTTTATGTGCATGTATGTATGTATGTATGGGTATGCATGGGATCTCACTATAGATCGATCCCAGTGCCCTTTTTTTGATCAATTTAAATTAATATTTTTTGCATACCACTCATCACTATATGTAAGTATTATGAAAAATAAGATATTGGACTTCCAACCCTTTCATTGATCATGGTATAGTTTTTCGATCTTAACATTTAAAAAATTTTTTTGCATACTTTTGCGCGGGGGAAAATACAACTGCAACCCACTCTTACCCCTATTCCAAAAACATTAACGAACTAGCGATAAAACGAGATTTCTGTTTTGGGGGCGGCAATGGGCGTGGTTACAATGGGCGTCTCTCCAAGCGGCTCACTATAGGAAACTTGACCACTTTTTCTGGCCAAAAAGCATTTTTTGAAAGTTAAAGGACTTAAATAATTTTTACTGCATATCTGCATAGATCTCTGCAAAGAAATCAGCTGTTGATGTTAACATTGTCAATGAGATGACAGACGGACATGGCTATAACGACTCTGTTGATGATGATAAAGAATATACATACTATAGGGGAGATGATTTCTCCTCATGTTACATAAATTCACATGACTACAATCAGATACGCAAACTAAAAACTTTACCCACATCCGTCCTTTCCATCCGATCTTGACTGCAATGGTATGTCGGATCCGCCGAAGCTAGCTTACCTTCCTTGTTTTAATTTTAGTTAACCCTTACATTTTGATAAGTGATAGGCTCTGCAACTTCCTTTAGCTGACTGAAAATAAAACTTTTTTGTTGTCTTACAGTTGCCAGTCAAGGATGAAAACATCAAGTACCTCTGCCATTGGCCGTGTATATCGGGCCCTATTAGTTCCAGTCTGTCACTGCCCGCATCTGGATACACGCCCCTCCAGGAGGTGCCCTATCGGCTAGAAGTCGACAACCAGTCGCCGCATTACGACATAACAGGCCTCGAGGTTTCCATAAGGCAGCATTTTGTATTTCTCTCTCGAAAGCCAGTCAAACGAAACTTTTACACGAAGACATTAGTTAAGGAATTCATCGGGGACCGTACGCTGCGTCTCTCCAAGCGGCTATACGAGTCCAGCATCTGCATGCCCCTAGACACGCCACGCTCAACCTTGAACCCCAATTATATTGTCTTCATTCATTACACGTTGCAGGTTAAACTCAAGACCGGTTGCTTTCATTATGATACGGACCTCTCTGTACCGATTATAGTGGGCACTACATCGCTGCAGCATCTTAGGGACACTGTGCATGTCCACCAGCCAGTGGGGAGGACTCCCACACCGGAGCGACGGCGTCTGATTGAGCGTGTGGCGCCTCGTCAAGAACCTGTGGCTGAGGAATCCATCGGAGACGACGAGGCTGGGCCAGCGGTTCGTGACATCCGCCAAGCGATTGAAGATGATGATCCACCTTCCTATGACAGTTGCCGTAAGTCTCACAAATACTATAGAAATCTTCTATAGAAGACCTTAGAAGACTTACTATATACATAACTGTAGAAATAGACTATAGAATATATAGACTATAGAAAACATTATTACAAAAAACGAGAACTGATCGTTACGAGAACTTTATTATAAAACCAATTTAGATAGCTTCTATCTTCAAAAATACCAAATTTGGTATTTTTAGCAAATAAAAAATTTTAATCGTTCAGTTCTAAATATAGATTTTATTTTGGCAAAATTTTACGTTAATAGCTTTAAAAGTGAGACTAGTTTGGGTAAAAACGAACGGATGGATGTGATAAAGGATAAAGGATGTGATCCTGATCAAGATTATATACTATACAGGGTCGGAGATAACTCCTTTACTGCGCTGCACACTTAGGCCATAACTATAATACCCTCTGCAAGGGTATAAAAAGATTTATGTATTTAGGTAAAGATAGCTTTTTTGTTCTAAATGGTAATATTCTTTATTCGGGGGTACACTTTTAAATCGACTCAAACATATTTTTGAGGAAAAACAGGGGAAAAAGGGAAAGGAAAAAAGGACAGACTATAGGTAAAGGAAGGTTTTAAAGGAAGGAAGAAAAAAGTATCAAACCAGATCGCTAAACCCCCACCCTAGCTAGCTATGATCACATGCCGCAAGATGTGATCTTTTTACAATCAGTTATTCAGTAGTTAAGTTCAGTATTTGAGATTTAAGTTTTAATTTTTGAACCAAATTCGCAACTACAACTAGTTGAGAACTCTTGGCAAATACTGACATTTAAATAACAAAGCCGCAGCCTTTCCTTTGCAGTATTTTGAAGTTTTCAATTATTAAACATAATAAATTATGTAATAATTGTAAAATAAAAAATGTAATAATAAAATTAAATATAAAAAATTATAAAAGAATGAAAAGAAACTAATTCATTATATTTTTTAGTCCCCCCATCATTTAGTTTTGCTACTCTGGCAGGCAGTCAGCAAACCCTGGAGAGTAACCATGGTGGAGTGTTTCAACGCATTCAGTTGCCGAAGTTCCCCGGATTTACTACTTTAATAGGCACGGCGCATCAAGGACTAGAGGACTCTGGACTGGATATGCACTTATATAGATCCTATGGGTCTCTTGGTACGGATCCCACTGGAGGCAGCTTGGAAACTTTCGGATCCATCTGCGGCCCGCTCTCCGAAGACGTTGAGCTACAGGACAACCAGTCTGATGATGAAAGGAGGCCCACGGGCCAAACTTCACAGTCCCCCCAAATTTTTTCCCGAACCGCAGCGGCCGAGACACATGGTCTTCAGGATGAGCACCTTTTTTAACGACGAGCACCTTTGTATATAAACAAATTAAAAAGACTTAGCCTTATTATGATTTAGGCTGGGTATCCGAGCCCGTCGTCTAGATTTATATAGGCAACGAAAATTCGTTCCATCCCTTTAGAATCAAATCGAACTTATTGAGTACCAAATTCTTATATTTCTAAATTACGTATTTATGTACTATCTTCATACTGCATATTTGGCCCTTATACATTACAAACTATTCTTAGTATCAATTTATGCGTTCGGAAATGGACAATAAATAAAGTATACACAGCAGTTCGACTTTCGGATACGTAAGGGTCAGTGCTTTTAATGAAGCACATTTTATAAAGGCATTGAATTAGTTATTGAATAAGTGCTGACCACCGACTCCACTTAAGACCCCTATAAAAGGACGGATATTGGCAACGGATATCGAGGACTGTATAGGACAATATAAGGAATGTATCACTGGTTGAGCTCAAGGCTATATCAAAAAATGCTTTAAAGATTTGAAAACCCAATGGCATATGTGTCTTAAGATGATTGTTTTATTGTTCCTAATCTTGAAAATTATCTTACTGTACTACATTTAACAGCCAATTAGCCAATAGGCTCTAAACTTACTGATTAAATACTCACAAGCTTCATAAATGCTCGTGAGGAGAACAAATTTTTCTTAAACTGAAATTTTTTGTGTGAATGTGTGATATAGCCATGTCCGTCTGAGCGCGTGGATCTCAGAAACTATTAGTGATAGAGCTATTGGACTTGGCATGAAGATTTCTACTATGCCCACGCCACTCCTAGTCCCGCCCCAAATATAGGTAATAAATAATATATCTAAAAAAGAAATTTCATCCAAATAGTCAGATTTTTCATTTTGTCGAGAAACTCTACTATAGACGAATAGACAGAATATATTGAACATTTTCCCATTTGAATTCGGAATTTCTTTCCAAAAATATATCGCTAACATATCGCCACTATCCAAATAACCAATTAAGAGGACCCACAGAGGACCCTTATCCCAATAATTAATATTCCCTTTTCCCAATATTCCCTAATTTTCAACGTTTTAATCAAATTCATAATACTTGAATACCTACATATATACAACTTCAGTAACGGATACAGCAAAATTAGGCAGCATAAACGGTCGCCTGTGCGTAGGCAACACATGACTCCCGGTACAATACTTTTTAATTAAATTACAAATTAATTGGTCTTCGATAAGAAGCGTCACTGCGGCACGCCACTGGCAGCCCTAGGCCAGATTAGATAAAGGCTTTGGCGATATTGGCGCTACACCTAGTTCTTAATGGTCGACCACTTTGTTAACAAGTTCAGACAACGCTAAACAGTCGGTTCGGATAGAAGTGCAGTGCGCAAGATGGCCTATAGTTGTAACATTCAACTGGACAACCCCCGTGGGGCCTATCGAGCCGGCGAAACCATTAATCTGACGGTATTTTTGACCCTCACGGAGCGCGCGCTAATTAAAGGTAGTATATAGCATTAGTCATTTGGTGAATCATAGATCACGATTCGGATTCAAATGAAAGCAAGTTAATTGTCGATAATGGTTGTAGGTGTGAAAGACAATCAAATTTACTTATCTGCAAGCTTATCTCGAATTATATGATAGCTGCCGAGGGTCAATGGAGGCTTTTGATAGCGCTTGAACTAGGTATTTCCATATGGAAAATGTTGTTGTGAATTTTTTTATTCATTTTAAAATTTAAAAAAGATTGTTTACAACGCCCCTCTCTAACCAAATTTCTTTTTTGAACGCGCGGAGAATCCGAATCTGCGGATACCTGTAAGATTTGAAATGCTATGGTACCCACGCAGTTCATTTTTACGACGCCCATAATTTGTGTTAACATTTAACAACATTTAACATTTAAGCCCAAAAAAGTTTGGTAACATTTTTTAAGGACAAACCCATTCAATCATAAACTTTTGTTTTCAAAACATTCATACAAATCAGGGAGCCATTTTAAAATTATAATTAGATACATTGACAGAATTAATAGAAAATAGCAAGGAAAGTTAGGTTCGGGCAGCGCAGAAATTGATATAAGATATATAGTGGATCCGATATATTTTCAAATGATTTCTTTATTTTATTTATTTTATTTGTTTGGCACAAATTTGTGCCAAATATTCTAACTTCAAAAACACCAAAGTTGTGTCGATTCAGTTACTTTACAAATCTCTAAGTACAGAAACACCAAAGTTATGGTAATTTATCATAACCTTTCAGTAATTTTAATTAATTATAGATATTTTATTGCAGCGATTTCTCTTGAGTCAAATGGTTATGCCTATACAGCTTGGCAGGAGCTTAAAAAAGAAAGAAAATCAAAAAATCCCAGCACCCAATCCCAGAATATATTATTAGATTTTGAAAATCGGGTGGATTATTTCGCGAAAATTGATTACTTTTTGGGATCAGAAGCAGCTCAGCCACAAATAATCGAAGCGGGCACCTATAAATACGGCTGTCTCGTGAAGCTTCCAAAAAACTGCCCTGGAAATTTTGAGGGCACTTACGGGCATATTCGGTATATTTTACAAGTGCTGGTCCACAGCAGTGCTAATAGTCCGGTAAATGTGGTACATGTCAGTAAACTGCAGATATTTCCGCTAAACAATCTACCTCAGGAGTCCCGAAGCTGTGAGGAAAATTTAATAGAGGAAACTCCTCGTTTGAAATTCTGGATGAAACCGCTAGAGATGAAAGTGCAAATTCCCAGACAAGGCTACTCGCCGGGCTCCGGGATTTCTGTACACGTAAAGGTCTATAATCCGGAAAAACTGCAACTTCGTGAAGTTAGTTACGCCCTTGTACAGATTAGCACCTTTGTGGGCCAGCAAAAGAAAAAGCCAAAACGCAGAGCCTCTAAAGTCCAGCGAAACATAATCTTAAGCAGTTGTCACGAGCTCTTTAATCTTCCGCGTGCCGAGCTCGAAAACTTTCAGCACCTTTATATGCTGCAAGTGCCGCAAACGGCGGCTACTCTGATCGTCGCTGAATGTGACTGCATTCAGCTAAACTATGAGGTTGAGGTTATGGTACGGACCCAGAACCCAAAGCGCTTTATTGTGGTGCGAATCCCAGTTACCATCGGAAATGTGACGCCCCCTTGTCCGGGTAAACTTTTAATGAAGGAACCAACACAAATAACAGGTCCAGGACTAATGAATCCAACAGAAACTGAGTTAAAATTGGAGCACCAATTAAGTACCTCCACCACCTCTTTGGGTAATGATTTCATAACTTTTATAATTTATTGTTGATATCCTAACCATTTATCGTTTTAGTTTCCAATTTTCGTGAAGCTGAATTTATGGAAGCTACCAATCTGAACAAGTCAACCAAACACTACTTATCTGGGGAACATTTGGATTTTAGACCGCGATACGTTTATTATGAAAGGGATCAGTTAAAATGAAGCACATCAAACACCCTACTTTGGAAACGCTATTCTTTACAGGGAAATTGAGTTAAGTTTATTAATTTATTTTTTGCCGCAACATTCAATTAGTGAAGTGAATAAATATAAAAATTTATTTTGAAATGAAAAAATGAGAAATAGTACTTTTATATCTATGTATTTAATAATCTCAACAAAAGTTTGTAAAATTTTTAAACTGTTCAAAATTTGTGAAACAAAATGGCCCAGATGCACTAAAGCTTTAATAAAGCACCGTTATAAAGATAAGGAAAGACTTACAACGTGAATAAAAATTAATAAATAATTACAAATAATTGTAGCATAATAATATTATAAATACTTTTATAAAAATATATTATAAATGTTTGTATTTTTTTGGCAACACGTATACCGCACCCTAATTTGGCGCCATTTAATTTATTAAAATATTTATAATGAAAAATGATAATAAACTAAGCGAAAATATTTAATTATAAATATAATATAGTTATAAGCGGAAAGTGGTGTAAATACCACAACACCTTTTTGACACTGATGTTTCACCCTACATTTTTTTTTATTTTTTAATTTTTTAAAAAAAAAAAAAAAAAAAAAAAAAAAAAAAAAAAATAATTAAAAAAAAAAAAAAAAAAAAAAAAAAAAAAAAAAAAAAAAAATTTTTTTTTTTTTTTAAGCATTGAATTCATCAGCGTACATTAACCGTGAACACCTGAAAGGAGTAACAAAGGGCCGTAAAATACTTTATCATTGTTCCATATATCCCTAAATGACCAATCCAATTCCCCAAGCGAATTTTTACGTCCTATAGTGCATTCATCCAAAATATGGGCACTATGCCCATAGACGATTGTTTTTATGTTGCACACTGCATCTGGATTATTTTGAATGTTCAATGACAGCTTAAGTGCTGAATGAGCTGTTATGCCTACATCTAATAAGGTTTCTGCAACGCCAGAAGATGCAATGGCCAATGCGTTGCCATTTTTTTTAATCGTAACTCGGCAGGAAGAAGCGAAATAAGGAATGTTCACTTTGGAACTTTCACTTTGAATGTTCACAATAATCACTTTGGAAGAAGAATTTCGAAGAAATTGCCCAGATGTGAATCCTCGATAAACTTGATGCCGTTGTTAGTTAATTCTTCTTCTAACTATTAATCTGTGCGCTTCTCTTCTTTGAAAAGTGGTCTTTGTTGATTATGTTCATTTCGTGCATCTTTCGATTGTGATTCACGTAACTGCGCTATTCAGTAATAGCTATAAATTTGTGATTCAAATTTTTTCAAAGCAAAGCTTCACTTTGCTCTCGTGATTGAGAAGCACGAAGTCGAGCCATACTATTGCGGCGCTGTTCACGTGCAATTTCTTGTTCTTCTTCAGTCCTTTCATTTGCAGTATTTTGTATTCTTCTTGCATTACGGCTTTGTCGGGAAAGATTCGATCGTCTTGGTCGCGGCATTATTAATTAAACTTCACTTCACTTCAATCCACTTGTTAATTATTTATTTAATAGAAATAGTTTTAATATTGATTTCTTACAAATATCAATAGAGAAAGCAGAGGCTCTGGTGGTGCTTCAAGTTGAGGCAATTTCACTTTCCCGGAAGCGCAACACAATCCTTTTGGTTTGTTGTTAAATTTGAGAGCCTGACTTTGAATTTGACTTCGTTTCTAACTGACATTTTGACATTTGACATTTTCATTTGACATTTTCTTCTTAGCTGTCTGCCTAAACAAAAAAGTATGGGCACTGGAGGAACGCTGTCGAACGGGACAAAAAGTATCCTATGTCCTTCTCCTGGCTCTAAGCTACCTCCCTACCAATTTTCACTCAAATCTGTTCTTCCGTTCTTGATTTATAAGTGGTCTAACATATAACCGACTTTCTTTTTATATATAAATTTTAGTATTTTTTCAAAAGGATTTTCTTTTTCTGAGTTAGAGTAATATTAGCAGACTTTGATAATTATTTCAAAAATTTATTTTAACAAATTATTAGCGTCATTTAAAACTATTCAATAATTTGGGAGCCACCTACACGGTTGCGAGTAGAACTACCATCATAAAAATTTCCCATAATATGTCCCCGGGTTTGCAGTTCTGCTAACGAACCGGTTGCCATCTTCTGTGAATTTTAATCATAGTATCGTTTTTTGCCGTGTTGCGCCACTTTCTGTCCCTGTCGCCATCTTCTGCGAATTTTAAACGTAGTACCGTTTTTAGCCACGTGGTGCGCTATTTTTGTACGTGTCGCCATCTTCTGTGAATTTTAGTAGTAGTACCGTTTTTCCCTACGTGCAACGCCATTTTCTGTGCCATCTTTTGGTGACTTTTTAAGCTTTGTGCCTGGGATTTTTAATGTTAAAAATTTACCAGATGAAAATTTTTGTTAAAAAGTAAGAGGACAAAAAAATACCTTTCAAAATACCAGCCAAAAAAAAAACCAAAAAAAAAATCTAAATTAATAATTAAAATAATTTGGAAACCTTAAATGAAAATAATTTTTTTCTACACCACCTTTGAGGTAAGTTTGGCCGCGTTTTTTTTCAAGTGGTGTCCTCTCATCGGAGTCCTCTGCCAAATCCGTACGAAATATGGCTAACTCGACGGCCTTTTTCTCGACGGCAATGTTGAAAAAGTAAAAATTTCTCTTCGCCTCCCAAACGGACATTTTCCATTTCCCAAACATTTTCGTTAAAGGGCTTGGGAGATATTTTCGAAAAACATAGGGAATGTGTAGCCCTCTTTTGGAAATTTTTGTTTTAGTACTCTTTTCCGCCACATTCGTTGAATTTTTGGAGACAAATTTTAAGTTAAATATTTTCCCACTATTTTTACGATATATATCGTAAATCGAGTTCGAAATTTTGGTTTGACGAGCGCCAGTGTTGAGCAACTTCGCGAGGAAATTCCACTTTTTGACGTTTTTCAACACTCAAGGTGCAGAAAGTCGCGCGCGTTTTTTAGCAGCGACTTTTTTTTTTGGTTCGAATCGAACCGCGGGAAAAAACGCGCGGGACTCCAACAGGTTAAAAAAAAATACTGTATAAAAATACAGTATATTACTGTAAAATAAAAACTGTATTTTTTACTGTATTTTTAATGTCTTATGTCTGTCTTAAAAAAGACAGACATTTAAATGTCTGGGGGGGGGGGGATTGAAAACGCGTAATCACGGATTGGGATTGGGACCAGGATGATACTTATACAATTATTATAAATTCGAAACATGTTGTTTTTTTTTTTTGTTTAAAAAAAAATAAAAATTTATCCAAAAGAAAAAGTTCAAATGCACAAAAGTTTTTTTTGAAGGATATGTTATCTATTGATTTCAACTTACATCGATACATCGATACTTGCAATCGATGAATCGATACTTTCAATTTTGATTTTCTTTTCATTTGGTTAATACTAATTTTATGAAAATTCAAATGATTAATCTTAAATATAAGCAAGTAAATACATACATTTAAATATTCTTGTTATAAACATTGATTTTCTGGCAAAAAACGGTTAAATTACTTACTAAAATACTTATGAAATACTTACACCAAACTTTATTATTTTAATCATGTTGATTTTTTAATTCACTTTTCAATTTAATTCACTTTTTTACTTACTCGATACGTTGGAAACTTTTTTGACGTATTTGACGTATTTAATTTTGTTTTGATTTCGATTCGATCACAACTTTTTTTGCAATTTATTTTTTATTTTGTATTACAAAACAAAAAAATTAATTATTTAAGAAATTTGTCGCTAAACTTGGAATTAAAAGAAAGTTTCGTTCAGTGGATGGAGAGGAAAGACACGCTTCGTCAAGGGTTCACCATGATGAAGAGCACTCCCTTTGTCATGGTGGACGAGCCTTCTTTCTGCTGTTCGACGAATTTCACTTGAAGAACGTAAATGTAAGTATACACCACCCACCCACCTTAATGCACCCACCTTTATTTTATACATTTCTTCAGAGGGCTCCAGCGCACTTAAAAAATTGGAAGGTATTGGCCATCGCCGCTTCCAATTTTGAAGGCCATTTACAAATTATCTATTTACGGACGGTAAGTAATTAACAATATTTATTATGTTTATATACTAATTAAATTCTTTTTTATAGGCATCAAGTGGTTTGGAAAAGTTGGGTTCCGCTGCGATTTTGCAGGGGATCCAACTGGCCCTTGGCAGTATAAGGAGGAACCCCGAGCTGTCCTCCAAATTGGCCGGCGCTGTGGCCGACAAGTGCGCCGCCAATTTGGAGGCCATTCACTTCTTACAGCAGAATGGGGTTCCTGTCTTATACAACTTGGAGCATTTTTGTGGTACCATGGCTCGGATGGACCACATCGACCAGTTTGCCACCCACCTGTATGCGGTTGCCAAATTTTCCAGGAGCAATTTTGCACAAATCCTGGGGAATTTTAAAAGGCTGGTTGAGGAGAATGTACCCCCAGCCTTGCATGACCGGTACAACCAGGAGGTAAGTTTATCAAAATTAATTTATATGTGTAATTTTTATAATTTTTTTCATTACTTCCAGCGTCTTGCATTGGAGGCCCTTTTTAGGAATTTGTTCACCAAATTCCCAACGAGGACCTTCAGTCTAAGATGGGTGAACTCCAACCCCCTGGAGAGGGTGGGTGCCAGGCTGGCCGAGAAAGTGCACCAAGGTGCCGAGGATGGTTTTGAGAGACATCCAGCCCTTGCCAATGGTAATGAGGCAGTTGTCTTTATGGCCACATTGACAACTGTGCTCAGCCAAATCATGTACAATGATTTGATGAAATCGTAAGTTTTCATACATTCATATTTTATTCCTGCATATATTATACATAAATTTTTTTCCACGCGCATTGCACTGTCGGCGAATCCTCGGGAGTAGTATTTACTTTTAGTATAGTGGATTAGGCCTCTCGGGGATACCACTAAAAAAAAAACGCGCCTCATACTCTACCTCAAAGGTGGTGGGGAAAAGAGTATATTTCCTGCTGAATGAGTATACGCCTCGTTATTTCTCCGCCCCCTAGAGGGCTTCAAGAGCTCCACTCTTCGCTCGCTCTTCTTGCTCTCTCGAAAATCTTGCTGATTTTGGCAAGATTTTTCTTTATGGCTTATTTTTGGCAGTAGCACCATCGCCATCACCATCACCGGTACTGCCACCTGTGAGCACCTTATTTTCTACCAATCCTGTGAGGGTGGGAAACGTCAATGGCCTCAGGGTGCTGGTCTTGAAGATCTTTTTGATGGTGCGTTGTCGATCAGCCAGTGTTGGAGTAGCCGCTCCACAATGTATCCAACAGAACCAACCATCGCGGGTTCCGATTCCGTCGGAACAAAATAAATGTGTCTATGTAATAATGTAGTATAGTTTAACATTTATATTCATATTTATTGTATATTAAGTATTAGTTTTGGTATTAGTTTACTTTTAGTATAGTGGATTAGGCCTCTCGGGGATACCACTTAAAAAAAAAAAGACTCATACTCTACCTCGAAGGTGGTGGGGAAAAGAGTATTTCAATCGCTGTTTTTTATTATTATTATTATTATATTATAAAAAAAAACCTGTATCAACCTGTATGGGCTGAAGGAAAAGGGCTTAAAAATTAAGATACAAACAATTTATGTACATAGATACATAGTATGTACAGTGATGGAAAAAATTATAGAAATGAATATTACTATTTCACTTAAAGGCAATTTTCTTAAGATTAGGCTTTAGAAATATTTATGAAAGGCACTGTGTTGGTAACGTGGATAACGATACTTGGTCACGATCTTCTTTTTGCTTGTCGTTCGCAGTTATAAAACGCAGTTTTTTATGGAAATTCTACAGAAGACCTGGTGTTTGGGTTGGAAAAAATAATAGAAACGCGGTCAAATCCTGTGGTTATTATTCGTTTAAATTAAAATAAAAGGTATTGTTTTGAATATTTTTATTACAAGGAGTGTTATTATAGCAATTTTTTAGGGACTTTAAGGACCGCAACAACGCAGTTAGTAACTCCCGCTATAACAGAATACATCCTATTTTATTCTAATTTTTATGTGGGCCGGACATTTTTTAAAGAACATTTTTGCATAGTCCTCTTGGTTTTTAAACGTTTGGTGGAGGAGCCACAAATTCCCGGGTAGGATATTTAACCTGAGGTGGCTCAACTCTGTTCGTTCTAGAGTTGAATAAGCGGTACATGAACCACGATTACTACACACCTCAGTAAGAGATTGATCATGATGTGGTTATTGAATTCTAGATGTTACAAAATCTAAAATTTGTTGCAAGTCTCCGAATACCCAACGAAAATTTTTACTCTTGCTCTTGCACTTGCAAAATAGAAGTAAAAACTACGAAAAACTATGTGTGAGAGAAGAGCGGCCTATTTATTTTTACCTAAAAATATTTGTTTCGACAAAAAAGTATACCAACATAAAATTCAGACATCGCATCCTTGCTTTGCTTGGGAACCAGTTAACCATGAAAGAGTTCAAAATAATAGATCGGCCAACTACATCCGATGTTTGCGATATATATCCGGTTTCAACTGCAGGGGTATAGTTTTTACTCGTTCTTATGTTCTAGCAAAGATTATAAAGTACATAGATTGGACATCAGGGCCCAAAATGGTCAACTTTTTTCGTCGAGCTTGTTGGTGAGGGGATAACGCACTGCTCGCAAGACGGCGTAAAAATGTTTCTCATCGTTTCTGTGTACAATTGGGTTCGAATCCTGCTTTAAGATTTCGATGTTTTTCATTTTTTTTAATTATCATTAAGCTTTATCTTTAATTTTAGTATTAAAGAAAAAAATTTAAAATGATGACGGTAAATAAAATTCCAAGGAAGTCCGTCAGTCAGTTTTTCATCCGACACGTCAGTCAGTATTTTCCCCATTCCCGTAATTTCTCATAATCATATTAAAACATAATTATTTTTACAATATTTAATTGTAATTTAAATAAAATAAAACTAAAAATAATAATAATAAAGTATATAAAAAAATACAAGTAAATATAAAAATAATCATAAAACTAAAACTTTTTATAAGTTGAAACAACCGCCCAGTAAGAAAATCGAACCCAGGACCCCAAGGATAAGAAACGCTCGCTTAGCCTAGAGGCTACCCTCCAAGTTGATCTAACAGAACTTAAACCCGCTCGTTCCAGCGGGTTCCAGCGCTGGAAACCGCCATGAAAAATTTTTCTTTGTATGAGATGTCCCATCTTTGGTTCTAGGTATCAAGGGTATCGAAAAATTCTCTACCCCTACTACTTCCTACGTCACTTCTAACGATTCTGTATAGGATAGTATAGAGCTCCAAATAACTCTATCTCTTACAGTCTTCAAGATCCACGCGTTCAACATTTAAGCCGTTTCAACATTCCCGTTTGTATGGGAAATATATACACACCACTATGATCTGCATGGATACAATTCGAGTTCAAGTTCTAAATCAGATAGTTTTTTTTATTATAGTCTCCATGCGTTCAAAATGCGTTCAAAATGCGTTCAAAAGACCGTTCATGCGGTCTTTATCTCCTACAAAAATCCGATTTGGCTTCATTTAGTTCTCAAGATATACATATGTACATACGGAAATATATAGGTTTTAGACTTCTATACAGTATCATTGTGGTAAAAGAATCGTTGTGTAAATTCATTCTAAATGTGCAGAATGAAAAGCCTACAAATTGTCTCGTTTTTTTACAAAGAGTTACAAGCAAAATGGGGGTCTATGCATTCGTAAACTGGCTCGCCTTGTTTTTAAAGTCATATTTAGTACAATACGGATTGATACGTATATTACAATAAATAAGCTAACCAAATTCTTGTAATTATTTAAAATATTGAATTAATCGCAATGTATGGAAAAGCCAAGGGAATGAAAAAAGGTGTGTCCACGGACAAACCTAACAAGAACGGTAAAACTGTTAAAGGTGGTAAGGTGAAGAGAAGTCACCGAATTCCAAAAACTTGCTCAGACAATTCGACATTCTCCCCTGAATCAGCAATGCGTATTTCCGGTAGCCCGATGGTACTTTCTAATGTAGAAGCATGTGGTATATCAAACTCAATAAGTGATTTTATTCGCCGGGAAGTTGCCAATGCCATGATGACTGGAATACTCAATCAAAAAGCTATACAAGCCGCTGAATCAACTTGGAGAGGCGGTAATGAATTTAATGACGTAAAGGATAATGTCAACAAAATGATCTCCTCCAACTTTGATGGTTCGGTTAGAAAAAGCGACACTACGCAGGTCGAGGATACCATCAACAGAATTAAAAATCGGCTTTTTATAGTCGAAGAATCACTAAAAAAGATAGAAAGCCGTATAACTG
Organism: Drosophila pseudoananassae pseudoananassae; assembly: GCA_018153035.1. Taxonomy (NCBI): domain Eukaryota; kingdom Metazoa; phylum Arthropoda; class Insecta; order Diptera; family Drosophilidae; genus Drosophila; species Drosophila pseudoananassae. The sequence continues at coordinate 8,045,844 of JAECXR010000055.1, forward strand.
CGGTAGAGCAGTCATTAGGACCAGTGCAGCGATCCCCGCAAACCTCCAATGTGCCCTTCTTGGAACCGTTGGTTGCTTCGCACTCAATGACTCGACTTCCAGATATTTCCAAGATACGGCTGCCACCTCAGTCGTACGATGCTATAAGCAAAAGTAGCGATAAGGATTCGGACTATCTTGATAAAAAATTTGGTTCAGAGCATCCCTTTTTGTCTGGACAGGGCAAAGCCGATAAAAAGATTCGCGATTATAAGCTAATAGATAAATATCGACGGGAAGACGGAAGGGTATTTCCTTTACAGTCCCAGGCTTTGAATGATAAGAGGCGACTGTTCGACACAAAGATGCTTCTGTATCAAAAATCTCCATTCACGCTTCATCTTAACAGTCGCAAGGACCATGTTCCTAATGAACTTGGTTTCCCTAGCTCAAAAGCGACTCCTGTAGCAGAGCGACCACGTCCTATCCAACCAAGAATTCGTAGAACAGAATTTATAAGGAATCCCGAAGAGTCTCAATCAAATTGGCTCTTTGAGCAATAGTTAATTTAAGCTTCAACTTGAATGTGATTTGATTTTTTGGGTGACGATAATTTAAATACCTCAACTGGTAAAATTCTACAAAAATATTGTGAAATATATTAGTAAGATCACGGAAAATAAAACCTAAATAAAAAAAATTTTATTTAATTTAACAAAATATAAAATAATTAAAATGTATTCAACCAAAAGATTTCTGTTTTTTTTTTTTTATTAGAATACATTGCACGGCCATTTCTTGGCATAACGAATGTTCATTCGCATTTATTTTAATTTCAAAGCGAGTCACTTTATCATTCATTTTTATTTTTATAAATTTTGGCATAAGCCAATTGAACGTAAAGTCTACTGAAAACAAACAGAGCAAATTGAAATATTTTATTTTTCACTCATAGCTAGAGACCAAATTAAATCAAATTAAGTGAGTTTATTCTCACTTAATTATTTTTATAGTTTTAATTACCATTTTTAGCTTAGATCTGTCGACTTACACTCCCTTAAACGATACATCGAGTGAAAGGACGCTGGCACTTCGAGAAATGGAGATGATTTGGCAAAAGTTAGAGGAAAACAGAAAACTTTCTAAAAGACCGAGAAAAAGACCCACCTTAGCTGACGAACTCGCGAAACGCAGAATTAAATGAATTCATTTTAGCAATTTCTGAACATACCGAAATGAAATCAACCGATCAATCAGTTAAATGAAAACTATAGAATATAGTCCGGCCGACCCGTATGTGTGGGTCGGACCCTATATACCTTATAGGGTCGTTAATCCTTCACCGCTGAAGGACCGCATCCCCGCAACTCTTGCAGTAATCATAGTGTGGCACCGCTAGTCTATCAGCGTGTGCTCCCATTAACCAGTGTGCCGTGATGGCCTTGATCGCCCGACTTGTGGGTGCCGCTCGTTGGACCAAACCCAAAACAAAAATAAATAAAAGATAAATTTGGAAATTTTAAAAATATTTTTATTTTTGGTAAACAAAAAACATACATATGGTCTTATTTACCTATCTGACTCAGTGCCGCTAATTATAAATATTGATAGGCTCAGCTGACCCCAACTGACATTATTACCCGAACATCAAAATTATTAGACCTGAGCCCCAACCTCGTGGCGGAAAATTAGTGTGTGATTTCTAACAAAATAGAGGTGGGCAAATATTAAGCTCCACGCCATTCCCTGCATTGGCATATTGTTAATATTTCCGTTTAGAGGATTTTTGTCGCTGGATGTCCCCCGATGCCAGTGGATTTGGAGGTACCACCTGACCTAACCCCGGCATCCATCCAACGTGATCACGGTAGGCTCTTCTGGAATAAATACCCCCCAAGCTTCAGGGAATATATTTTTACCACCCGTCGCTAAAATCCCGCCAGTAAAATCAAACCCTCTGCCTGCGTGGAGTCTTGGATTTGTTTATGTATTTTTGTATATAAAAAAATACAAAAACACGTAAATACATTTATACCTATCAATGACAATAATAAAATTAAAATTACTATATTTTGTAATTTAAAAGTGAATATTATATTGGCTAGATTCTAAAATACCTTATCGTACAGTTAATAAAAAAAAAAAACAGAAAAATCATATTTATGAATTTTTGAATACTTCTAGGATTATTATTTTTAAGCAGTCCAATTGAAATATTTTTTTTTTACCTTAGCAAAGTAATGTTTTGGATCCCTAACAATGCTATTATGGAATCCTTATTCCAGTCCCTTTTCGATTCGATCTACGACGATTCGCGTGACGACAATGTCCCTACTGTAGATACAAGATCCACGCCCACTTTCCTTGAGCACGGCTGGACCCTGTTAGTAGATCGAAGTACCTTCAGGACATTTGCCAAACCGTTACAGGCTGCAGTCCTGCCTATTGAGGGTGATAAGCATCATTGATCTTTCCCTACAGCGGATAGGCCATATCATGCGTGATTCCCTGCAGTTTTGGAGATTCCTCCATTTCCTCACTGCTACCCGGTCAAACTAATCACTGCACTGCAACTAAAAGGACCAAGTCCCTTAGCTAAGTAGCTCAGGGAATGAAGGTTTGGTAGTACCTGCCCATGCTAGTTCAACAGCGGCGCAGTCCACCCTCGTCCACCCATATAAGGTGAATGTTTTCTCTTCCGATGGTCCGAGAAAGAGTGCTTCTCTAGAACTCCCCATCTAACAATCCTGTCTGCTAGAGAGTCAGAGTATAGAGTAATGTCAAGTAGTTAACTTCTTTTCTTTACTATGAAGGTGGATTCTGTACCCCTATTACCCACCAGAAGATTTGAGCCAAGGATAAAATCGAAAATTCCTTCACCCGTCTCGTTTGTGTCAGTGCTTCCCCACTGATGATGATGGGCGCTAGCATCGCAACTTTGATCTCTCGTCGATCTTTTGCTTCCATCTATCTTCCACCAGCTGTTAGTAGCGGGTGTGGGGGGAGGGCATCCTGGACGTGGCCCATATACGCCGTGTACACCCTTATAAGTCCCTTTGGGCTCTCTATTGCTGCGTCTACGTAGTGTTCATTGCTGAAATTGGGTAACAAAAAGAGGTTAAGGTTCTTTTTGCGAGGATGCAGACTCGCCTTTTACCTGTTGTATTGGCTTTACAGAGCCTAATCTCCGACGCCCCCAACCCAAGAATCCTGTCTCCAAGGATCCAGAGTTCCTGGATGAGGGCCACAACAGCTCCACTCTGGGCGAGGTGGAGTAGGAGGGCAGCTGACGACAATCATCTGAATGATTGTTAGAGACATTCTTAAGATTCTGCCTCTGCCTCCGTCTCGGAAGGTCAACAGAAAATCCTTGTGTATCTGCTTCCAGCTCGATACCTCCTGTTTTGCTTTTCGCATCGGATTTGTAGATACCGACCGTCACGTGCTCGAATCCTTTCAAGAGGAATCCTTTCAGCTCGAAGGACTTTCACGGTCTCCTCGTTGAGAGTGAGGACGACCTACCTCCTCGACCTTGGCGACTCTCCAATCCGCCGTGGGAAGCGTCGGTTTGCACATCCTAATCATCGCCATGATAGTTTTATGGTCGGCTGGCTTTTCTGTGAGCCATACTCGCACCCTCGGTTTACTTCGATCTCCTCCCAGTCAACCGCCACCAGCTTTGCCCCGGGGTAGGCCTCCCTAAGCGATGCTACCATTCGCTTGTAAGTCTCTACCGATCGCGCGTCTTGCCAGGCAAGCTGACGCTAAGCTGATACCATCCTGCGTCTTTGCATTCTGGTGGGGGTCCTCCGCTCATTAGCACCTCCTCCACGAAACTCCCATGCAACTCGTTTACCACTCGTCACCAAAGGTCCTTAGGGATAAGCCCATCTTTGGATCCCTTGTCCAGGACTCCAATAAGGGTTCTTCTCTTCGTAACCCTTCATGGGTTGGAGGGCTCCTCCTTCCGTTGATCTCTGCCTCTTCGCACTCTGCGCGATCTCCTTGGCAGGATCAGACCCAGCGTACTTGTTCGGCATTAGCCTCACACCCGCCTTTTCCGGATGGAAGTCGGGCAGGATCTCCCTTGCCCATTTTAGAATCTCGGACTGGTCCGGGTTGGCTTCTGCCAATGGGTCCGCCCTCATTAGTATGAAGGCTGCTCTCCTCTTATCTTTATAGGATCTTTTCTACTGCGTCGAGTGAGATAACCGGGGGCCCGTTGGTTTAGAGGTTTACCCTGGGGTCTTTCTCTCCACGCTGTTCGGTGGTCCCATGGCTAGCCCCGCTTTAGAAGAAGATGCTTTGGCATCCTCCTCCGCAACGTCGCGATCCGCCTCCAGATGTTGCCCCTCTGTAGGGAGCTTCTCCATCCCAGCAACTCCTTGGCCTTGGAGTGTGACGGGTCATTGACCCCATTTCCGGACTTTTTAGGGAGTTCCGTTCTCCGCTTTGGTTTTTGTTTGGTAAAATAGAATTCCTATTTGGATCCACAAGTAGCCGGGAAGGGGTTCGTCCATCATGATATATGATGTCTCATCCATCATTATGACTAAAATTTACCAGCATCCTCGGCAGGGATCTGTTTCTAGCCGTCCTCATGTGGAGAGTATAGTCACATTACCAGCGATGTTCACAGTTACGCACGCAATTACTTGCGTGTAGTCTAGACTAGTCTTAAGAAATATTTTCAACTTGTACAGTAAATAATAAAATTTTTACATATTTAATATTTTCAACCTAAAAAAAAGTTAACAACTTTAAGCTTTTGAATAAACATTGAGAAATAAATCTAATTATGTAATATATATGTACAAATTTTGACAAATTTTTATTATTACGCTCCTTGCTTGGTGGTATTCAGTAGGCTCTACAAAGTAAGCTTACGTAACGGTGACATTTCCATACCTGTATGTGGAATTTTGGGTTTTCTAACAACACCCGATCTACTAATTATTTTTGACTATTACGGTGCATTTTTACAATTTCATAAAAATGAACTTAGCCAGGGTCAAGATAGAGATAGAAACGATGGCTACCAATGTGTGGAAAGAGGCGGAGCAGTGGCAGAAATTAATCCAACGTGGCAGAGAGACAATGAAACAAATTTCCACCGTAAATACCCGAATCTTCGCCACAGAAAACCAGTTAAATAATATGGACAAGCCACGCGAATTGCGTTCCACGGAGAAGCGCATCCAGCAGATGTTTCTGCGTTTGCAGAGCCCTCTCCAAATGATGCATAAGGTTTTGGAGTCGCTGGCGAAGATCAAAGATAGCACCGCGCGGATGCATAACCGCCTGAGTCTTTGGATTGATGATGACCATGTAAAAAAACACAGGATTCGGCCCCATCTGGGGGCTCCCAAGCTTTTGGAACTGCTTCAGTTCCTTTGCCAACGATATGATGCTGAGTGGGAAGTTAAGGAAATGGTTGTCTGTAAGTAAAGTTCATAATTAAAGAAAATGAGAATATCCCATGTATGTACATATATTTTTAAGACCATTTGGAGCACATTAGTAGTTCGTACGAACTAAGCATATTTGTAGAAGCCTGGTGCAATTGTCGTCATGCTGGCGGATGGCAGTTTCGAAGCAAAATGGGCGAGTTTTACGATGCTAGCGGACGCCGTCGTTCATTTGTAATATTCCAGGAAAATGGAAGACTTCCGTATAGCTCCACAAAAAGAACCACGCGTTCTGGTTTTAAAAAGGCTTAAAATAGCTTATTCTAAATTATTTAATTTTATGTTAGCAATATTTGAAATTTTATATTGTATTATTTAAGGTGCGCTGACCAAAAAACAAATAAAAAATCTTTTATTGGCATAAAAATTTTTTTTTTTATATTAGAGGGGCAGGAAAGGTATATTATGGAGTAGAGACCGTTGAAGTTCGAACATAATACCCTAAAAGGATTATGCAGTGCATATGTCGAACTACAACGGCTAAGGAACAGAGGACTAAAGTTTCGAGTCCTTCTATTAGGAATGTTAAATTTTAGGCTTGTTAGTAAATGCTGGCTATCTACATCCCCGTTAATAAGGTTATGCAGAAAGACTACACCGAGCATTGTCCTACGATTTGTTATAAGATGGAAGGTGAAGATTTGCATCCTAGTTTAGACCTCTAAGTGAAAAAGTTGGGAAATTCTTTTGTACGGATTCTATGCGGTCCTGATGTACACCATATTGGGGACTCCAGACACATGAACCGTACTCCAATATAGGAACGACCAAAGAAATGCATAATGTTTTGGTTATATAGGGGTCATTAAATTCTTTTGACCACCTTTTAATAAAACCAAGGACTCCTTTAGCCTTATTAACCATTAAGGAAATATGGTCGGCAAATTTAAGTTTTATGTCTAATAGGATGCCGAGATCATTAACCTGGATTAATTTTCTAAGGCAATCCCATTAATGGAATACGTAGCTTGCAGAGGGCAAGAACGATAAAAAGACATATGCTTGCATTTTGATCCGTTAAGTATTAGATCATTATCTAAACACCATTTTTGAAAGTTATCAAGGTCAGACTAAGGACTGCTTGAAGACAAAGCTTTAGGGCATCTGCATACATAAGAACTAGAGAGTTCGTTTAAGCAGGGGGCAAGCCGTTTATAAAAAGCGTGAATAATAACGGGCCAAGATGACTTCCTTGAGGGACGCCAGATGTAGCACGGACCAGGCTGTATGTTTTGAAATAAGACTCTTTGTGTCCTTCCATCTAAGTAGCTGGAGATCCACGTTAAGAGGTCTATAGGAAAACCCAGCATATTCAAAGCACATTCAACTGAATCAAATGCTTTGTTAAAGTCTGTGTAAATGACATCAGTTTGATATCCCTTACAAAAGCCGCGGATAATATCCCTTAATATTCCCAACTACAAAAGAATTGACCAACTACATACATACATATGTACATACATATGTATATCGGATTTGAGCGATTTTGAGGCGATTCTTTGAGCGATCTTTTTAGTCAGTTTCTTTAACAAATAATATTCGAATTTTCTAGTTTTTTCCATTAACTTTGCTTGCCTTTCTTGCGCAACTTTCTCACATTTTCTCATTCTAAACTAGTATGATTACTATGTTCTTGTTCTTTAGTATGATTAGTGTGTTCTTTATATGTATATAATATGTATTTATCCTGCGTCGAATTTATATCTTAAGGGGGGACATCTGAGTACCTGGCGAAAAAAAAAACGGATTTTCTGGAATTTTTTTTGGCCAAATCAAAACAGCTAATCGAAAATTTGTAAATGAGGTTTTATTATATTATATTTAAAGTACACAATAAAAAGCTATGACCATCAGGATTGTATCAATAGCGGAGCATTTACCTCAAACTCAAAGGAAGGATGGAATCGATAAGTTTTTTGACATGTTTTCTATGCAATATGCCTTCATCAAGGGTACCTACAGTTGTACGTATCCAGTTGACGATTTCGATGAATATGAAAGAAATCCCTTAAGGACGGAAGCTGTTTATCTCAGGAAAGTCAAGGTTAACCATTCGACCAATAATCAAAGATTTGCTTCAGGTTCTAGATACACGCTGTGAGATATTTGAGCTCAACGCCACCACAGAATTTGATCGACAAGGGAGCATCAGCAAGGGACTTTACGGAGCCACTTGAATGGAACCAATTTGGACTGTGCTTTATTTTTGGCGCTGTATTTTGAGCAACAACGAATTATAGAAACAATGTATGTTTAAATTTTTTAGAGTTGTTTTTTAAAGATGTGTGTAATAAAATTGAACTTTAAAATGTAAGACTTTTTACTACAGGTGCTTTGACTAAGAATAAGAATCAGGTACCTTTGACAGGTGCCGACTAAGAATAAGAATCAGGACACTCCTAAAATTATCCCGAGAACATTGCTCAAATCCGTCTGCATTCGCGGAAAGCTTTGCAGCAACTACAAACAATCATGGGTAATGCAAAAGTAGTTCTCTGCCAACCATATGTAAATGCTGGTTATTTATAAGGTTGTGTATAAAACCACAGGCAACGTTGTTCTACGGTTCTTAATTATTAAAATAAAAAACTATATACAACACCAACGAAAACTCTCAGCAACGGCCAAAAAATCTAATAAAACAAGAAACGACGAATATGGCTGAGTTTCCAGACTTTATTATACCCATTTCTTTTACCCACACTTTAACTAATATTTAAAAGTATTTAGCTTACCTAAAAAATACTTGGCTTGGAAAATAACGACTGAAGCAATTCAGTAGGCAAGCAGTATTTGGAATTTTGATTTGATAAATAAGCAATTAAAATAGTTTTGCATAAACAAATTTCGGTTTTGGGAGCGGGAGTGAATATGCCAAATTTTTTAGACAAACCTGACCTTGTCGATACAACAGCACTATTGGGTAAATGACCGATTTTTCTGGAATTAAATATTACAAATGAACGAAAAGAGGTTTTTGAATGCGGATTTTTGCAACTTATTTATTAAAAATTATGCAATTTTTTATATGTCCTGAAAATTTGATCCCCATTGAACAAATAACACGTAATTTCAATTAAGAATTTATCGTTACCTCTTCGAGCAACTCCACCTAGCAAACAACTTGACGTTAGCAAGGGCAAAGGTTACTTAAGATACATGCAAATTGCTCCAGTACTGCGGAAAAGTTCATAATGAGACTAACTCTTATTGATTCAGAACTCAACAAGCTACTACATACATTTAGACTTACACCGAAGCTACCCATAGCTACCCGCGAAGCTACCCATAGTGCGCAGGAGTCTAAGTTCCAAATTGGATAGTTCTATCTCTTATAGTCTTCGAGACTAACGCGTTAAATATTTAAACACGTTAATATGGGAATCAGTAAATAAATGTCTATAACTCATAAAAAAATCTGCCGATTTGGCTGAATTTTGTTTTTCAGATGTAAATAGCCATATGAATAGTTTCTCATCAAAATATTGAAAATACCTTTCTATACTGACGCTACGGAAATTTTTAATTTGTGGGGGCTGGAAGGAACTCTGTAGGTACTCCGAGGGTATTGAAGAAGAATCTTCATTCAATATCTTATTGCTCTTTCTCTTATAGTCTTTTAGATTGACTCTTAATGCTGATGCTGATGTACGTATGCTTATGGGGTTGGTGATGGTTTTTTCTCAATTTTCTATACATTGACACATACAAACCTAGATATATTTAAGAGGATTTTGTTCCAATAATTCAATTAAGTTTCAATGTTTTGTTTCCGTTGCATTTTTTAAATATTCACTTGTCATTAAAAAAACGCAATTTGATGAGTCCTACAATTCATTTGTAGTAAATGAAACCGGTGGCCTCAAGGTGAAACATTGGCCTCAAAAACATGGAAGATTGACAGAATTACTTATTCAAACTTTGAGACTTTTATTGCAAATTCGCCAGTTCCAAACGCAATCGTGGTACACGAATACATAAGGGGTGTATTTGCGCACCAGTACATTTGAATACAGAATGTAAATTATATTGTCCGCTCCACGCTCTGACACTTAAGAGACGAAATAAAATAAAAGATGGATACAACGACAACAAAAGGAATGAAAAACAGCGCCACAGTGACAGCCAAGATGGCGTGGACGGGCGTCAGATGACACACGTAGACGACTTCAGCGCCGGGCATAAGGACAAGGACGACAAACATGTGGCACAATCACCTTCAGCCGGCGTCCTGTCATGTCTTTGAGTAAGGTGTGGGTGTGTGCCATGCCCCCACCGAGACAACTGAATGAGCTTTAATATTTGAAGAGCTTTAATGAAATCGTTTTGCTTTGAGTTTACTTTCAATTTACGCCTTGTGGCTGCGCCCTTGCTCTTTCTAAACGGCCTGCCTGTCTGCCCCTCTCTTGTCATATCGCACGTGCGTCGGCATTTGCAAACTACATTATTTCAGAGGGGAATGGATGAGAATCGATATGGAAATTGTAATGGCCTTGCCCACCTGTGCATAAAAATGGGCGCCTTCGCCAAACGCCCCTACATGCATAAAATGCATGCATTTTAGGGAAATCATCTTTGAAATAGGATTCACGGGGGTAATGTGATTAAGCATTTGTGTTTGTATTGCGTTTGAATATGTATTGTATTATGTACAAAAATTGCAATAACAACAAATGTTTTAAGATTAGAAAAATGGGGACATTTTCAGAAGATCAACGTAAGGTACATTTTTCAAATCAGCTGTCAGCAAACTTAAATTTTCCATTGGTTACTAACGGTAAATGTATGTATGTAATTTGTAACAAGCAGTGTTAATTGGATGCTTGGGTAAAACTCAAAGTTAGATTCTTTTTTTAGCAGGCAATCATCGGAGCGACAACAAACAATTTAAAAAATTGTTTACAGCTGAATAAACTGTTTTCCCAAACACCAAAAATAAATGCGCTAACCTAGCTCAGACGACCGCCGAGCATCCAAGCGGGAGTAATGGTTGGACATTCCATGCTCATCTTCGTCAAACCTAATTTCCACCCCATCGTCCTCTGGTTCTTGCCTATGATTCTGCCATATTAGACCACGACGGTGTTGTAATGCCGTCGGATGTTAAACATTTTTAATTCGATTTAGTTTTCCACAAAATAGCTTTCTTTCATAATACTGAAGACGTAATTTTTCGTTTCGAATTCTAATTTAGACCCATTTGATTCGGAAAATCCTCGACCTCGAAATCCTATATTTTCCATCCCTTAACATTTTGATATGTTTTGTAATGTCTATTTGTAAATATATATCTGAAAATAAAGTTTTAATCAAATCAGCAGATTTTCTTAGGAGATATACCCATACAAACAGGTTAACATTTTATACGCTTGGATCTCAAAGACTATAAGAGACATAACTCAGATTTGGAACTTCGGTTCTTATGATATCTTTGCAGGTCAAGTTTGTGTCAAAATTTTACACGCCCACAGCCGCCCCCAAAACAGAAATATGGTGTTAGCGCCTGTTCGTTAATGTTTTTGAAAAATGTTTTGATGCAAAGTGGTGAGCTAATGGCTAATCTTAGAGGAGTTATAGACTTTTTAGTCTGCTTCCCTACTGAATGGGTAGTATGACAGAAGGTGTGTTGTTGTTTTGCCCAAGCGCAAAAGTATGCAACAAAAAGTTGTTGCGGAGAATCCATACCCTTAAAGTTTAAACTTTTTGTTAAAGGTTAGTTAAATGGCCGTCCTTTCTTGTTTTTCTTGTGCATTAGAGGTTTTTATCTCTATTGCTTAAAGTTTCTTTTTGACGTCGTGAAGATGGTCGATCCAATTACAGGTACAATATTTACACACTAATTATTGCTATTATTGGTTTCCATTAACAATTCATTTAATTCTGCATAAACATTGATGATTCATACACATGAAGAGAATGTCCTTCTGAAGTGCCGTCGGCTATTCCAACAGTTCGCTGTCGACAGCGTTCGTCCGATTCAATCAGGCAAAGCTACGATCTCAGGACTATATATGTACACTTGCGTGATGCTATTCATTCAGATGGTGATGTTCAGAATATTGGACGTTTGATGATTCTCTTATCATCTTATATCGGAAACCCACGTCACATGCACGAATACGCTCAAGACGCTATGACGTCCGTGCGAAATTTTGGAACTCTGGATTTATTTATTACATTCACATGCAATCCAAAGTGGACCGATAGCCAAATCGATCGATGCACGATGCATTCAACCAAGAATCAAATCGAGAGTTGCAATACAACGTTGATATATTGCAGGAATTCGTTCGGAATAATGAGCCGTTGCTGAATGAACGCAAAAACGAGTATACGAAAGATAATTGCAAGCGGTGGACAATAATACTGGTGGTCTATTCTTCCTGGACGCACCTGGAGGAACAGGGAAAAATTTGTCATTTTATTGATTTTGGCCAATATTTGATCAAGGTGTGACATAGCTTTGCCGTTAGCATCATCTAGAATTGCGGCGACTCTTCTAGATGGCGGCCGTACTGCACATTTTGCGCTTAAGTTGCCACTCAATTTAAACACAATGATACTCCAACATGCAATATTTGTTTGTTTGTGTTAACGTCAGACCAATAAAACAAAAAATGTGGTTTACCAAAAAGCACTTCAATAAAATGGAAAAGTGAGTGAGCACACGAAGATCATTGGCGTCTGACGTCTCCCATCAACTTATATCGGAACCCACGCATTTTCAAATATCAAACAAACATAAGCCTGGTTCGCTAATATATAATGCCAAAAAATGTTAAATGCGTTACAAAAGACATAATAATGATTAATAATGAGATAATGAGAAAATAATGAAAATAAAAGATTTTTTTATGACTCTCTTATATACAAAATCAATTATCATATTCCGAAACATATAAAAAAAGGGAATATATCAATTATAATTTATAAGTTGTTATGACATTGAAAAACATTGAATTTTAAGAGGTAAATTTTAAAAGCGAAAATAAAGCCAAATATATGTTTTTCCTGGATTTTGAAAATAGGATATTTATCATTTAGGTATTTGGATTTGTAAATACTAAAAGTAGCGTGTACATGTAAGCAGAAATTTGTATGTATATTAGTATGTATATTATATTATATATTTTAGTGTGAGTCTATATCCACAACTGATCACTCAATTGAAAAGTCTAGTTTAGTTGTCCAGTTCTTGCTATTCTTTACACTATTAAATTTTTTTGAGGAATATTAATTTACACTTCTTATATCCCGTGCAAGCCCATATGCAATATTACCTTTTTGTTTATGATTATATTGATCTAAGCATTTTCAATAAATATTAAAGCCATTTATCGAATCGAATGTCAAATTGAATTTATTCTGCAAAATTATTGCATTGTTTTAATGCAATAATGTTTTAAAACAAAATATATGCATAAACTGTGTGGATGGTAAAGTAAGTTTGAATTAAATTCAAAATTGTCAGAAAAGTATAAGAAAACTACAATTACTACAGTTTTCGAAGTAACTGGAAAACTGGTGACAAAATGGCTACGAGCATATTTTCTTTTATAGATAATATAATTTTTAGGTTTTAAAAGAAATAGTTCATAATATTCAGAGTTATTGTAGGTAAAAAATGAAATAGTAATTAGCAAATGGTTGTAAGTAAATATTTGGAAATCAACAATTTAATTGAAATTAGTGTTGAATAAAATAGTGAATAAAAAACCATGAAAACCCAAAAAACGTATTTCCCGGTTCGATATTTTTATGACAATTTCAATTTGTTTTCTTATTAATAATCGTATTGTATCCATGAATCGATGGAGTCGTCTATCACCCTATGTCCTCCCTGAGACCTATGGTCCTGGGTACGTGGAAACAAGATGGAAAACGCACTCAGTCCCATATATAATATAATGTACTATTATATACTGTCCCATATAATGTACTATTTCCTGCCCCCCAAAGAAGTGCTCTTGGGTCGTAAAATTACAACTGCGGTACTTCAGCTTTTGAGGTGCCATAAATCGAAACAAAAGTCTCGTTCAGCCATAGAAAATGAAAAAAACCAAACTAAATCACGGATACGAAGACTGTTTCAAACCTAATTTTTTCCTTTGCCTAGGTTGGGGTTAGTGCCAAACTTTCTGCTTATTCCCAATGCGAGTAATTTTGAATTAAGAAACAAACTGAATTAAGCCTACAAAGCACTAGTATGCTCCAAAAACCCAAATTTTTGGCATAAATGAATTTTTCTTTCTGAAATAATAAAATTTTGCAAATTTTTTTGGTATCTTTAATACTGAAATGATATAAAAAACTTTTTTTTTGGAATACCCCTAATTTTTTACGCGCTTTTAAAGTCAGCTGTTCAGTGACGTTTTTCTTAAGCCTAAAAACGCGATAAAATTTTCACATATTGCAGCTAGTGAGGCAATTAAAGCGAACATTAAAAGCAAAAAGTGTCTTTAGAGAAAATAAAGATCATGGTATGTAACTTTATAATATTAAAGTTTTTCTTTATATATATGTATATGTATGTATATATCGTTTTTGTTTATTTGTGCAATGTGTTGCAAATGTGTTGTTTTAGGTTATTCTAACAAAAGTATATGTGTTCTGTGAAGGTTTTCTTTTATGTGCCTCCAAGTGCCTTAAAGGTTCATGTAAAATGAATAGCTATACATACAAATGTTGTTAAAGCAGTGCCCTATGGGTAAAATTCCGATTTTTGTGGTATTTAATATTGAAAGTAAACCAATGCACTATGGTCCAGATTCTGTTTTTTTGGCATAAAGTCGATTTTTCAATGTTAACATATAATTTTTTTTTCCTATTTTAATCTTAAAATAATTTAATCTTTGATATTTTGAATAATTTGAAATCTTTAAAAGCGCCACCAAAGCTTTTAAAAATAAGCAAATTATTTTTAATATTTTTTAAAATTGTGATCAGGGTTTCCGATAGATTTTTGCGGCTTATTTTTTTTTAGTTGACTTATGTTTGTCACACGCGTTCAATTGGTCCACAAAATTCAACTAAATTTTGGAAAGTATTCTTCAAGGATGTGTACATATTGATATTTTATGTGTAATTCTAGGAATTTAGTATTGGGTAATGTCCAATAAATGTGTATTTTTTTTAGAAATCTAACATGCATTCTCCATGCTTCGTGGATTATAACTAATAAGCTGCTCCATACTGAAAGCAAGTAATTGGTCCAGATAGAACTTGTGAGTGTTGTCCCTAACCACAAACCAAAAACTCATCCTTTTCGTCCCCCTTTTCTCCCCGTAAAATGCCCCGTAATATATAGGCACTTTTGAGTTTAGTTACAGCGCACTTTTCGAAATATGGCGCACGAGCAATAGTAAAATTCAATTTCGGAGTTGATATACACCAAAATTAATAAAAAAAAACTGTGGAATCCAAGAAAATAAAGGAAATAGACAAAAAAGTATATATATTCTACTCTACGAGTACCGAGTATAAAAACCAATATGATTATTGCCCAACTCAAATTGCATAAAAAATTTGTTTCGCTTTTGAATGTTGCGCGTTTTAAAGTAGCCTCAATAATATTAATGGTCTTTTAGATATAAACAGCTGTGACTAACTGTGAGATGTTACTTAATATTTTTGGTACTCCGTTTTATACATCCATATGTTTTAAGGTGTTTAAAACAACAAATATAAACAGTTGGATAAAATGACTTAATACCATAAAAATGGCTAAATTCCCCATAGTGTAGAGTGCGGACTGACAATTTCCAACCACATGTTATCGTGTTTTGAACACGCCGAATTAAAGCTTAAAGGTAAAGCTTTTCATATTTATGCGCTTCTTAAAAAAACTACCGAAGCAATCCAGTAAGGGAGCAGAACAAGAAGCCTATAACTATAAGAAATTTTTTTTTCAGATATAAATCAACCATAGAAATAGTTTGGTTTAAAAAACCTTTCTTCCATTTGTGGAGCGGAAGGGGGCCGAATAAAAAAAAAGGCGAAGGCTTTAGCCGCGTTTCCTGACTATGTTATACCCGGTAGTTATATATTCCAACCACACTTTAGCTACCCTTTGCACAGTGGTCCGGCTTGTATGGGGAGAGCGGCCAAAAATACTTCTAGTAGGGACTTGAAACTTTGCAGAAAATTTGTTAATATTTATCCTAAAATAATATGTAAAAATCAGCCAGATCGGGCAACTATATCATATAGCTGCCATATGAACAATCGGTCTGATATTCAGTTTTTATATGAAAAACTATTGTTTTTTATTTTGATGCAACAATAATTTGGAAATTTTCGTAAATAACCTGGAAAACTTCAGTAAAAATCTGGATACTATAGGTTATAGCTGCCATAGGAATAATCAGTGTAAAACGAGTTTTCGCCGGGAAACTATTTCGCCTTAAAATAATAATGACAGAAATTATAAATGTAATTTACAAAAACGAACATAAAATAAATACATTTTTTTAATTTATATGCTTACCCTTTAATATTTGGTGCTTTTATTCAAATTGAGGTTAGGTTACCTTTTTGTATTTTGCAAGCCGCACGGCACCTTACGGCACTTGAACTAAACTTTCTTATATTCTTAAAACGCTTAAGAATATTATACAAAAAGATTTGTGAATGCCAAAGAGTGCCATCACAACTAAAACTCTAACCAAACACAGAAAAGACAAACTAAAAACGTTCACAATCATGTACTAAATACAACAATGATTTACACAAAACACAAAAAATACTACATATACTTTTTATTGTAAAAAGAAAGTTAATACCTTTCTTTAAAATATTAATCACTTTCATGGCACAAACACTTGTTTTAAAAATGTTTAACAAATTTTTTGCGGAGAGCTTCACTTGCACGTTGCTTACGTTGCAATACACAATGAACATCATGCTAACTTTTTCGATGCTTTATTCTTGAAGCGGACAGACAGAGCAAAACAAAAAGATGAATAAATTTAAATAGCTAGCAATTATAAATAAGAATTGGTACATTTAAAGTCAAAATTTGGACTTTGGTTTTTTTATTTTTGGCCTACGGGGCTGGACCACTGTGCTTTGGGTAGTTTCAAAAGGTATGGTTTCTCAGCCATCAATTTTAGTTGCATACTTTTGCGCTTAGGTAAAACAACCGAAACCCCCTACGTCCCTAATACCGAATTAGTGAGGAAGCAAAATACAAAGCCAATAACTCCTCTTAAAATGATTCGATTTGCTTAAATTTTGATGTAGATTAGCCATTGGAATAGTTTGGCATTCAAACATTTTATAAAAACAGTAAACAGTTTGAGAGCGTGGCAAATTGTTCGAGATCCACGCGTACTACACATTAAAAACTATACTCATTCGGTAAGAGCCACAAAAACTAAATAAAAGTGCCGGACACGTGCCGTGTAAGAATTTTGAATGCGAATTTTTTTATTTTGAGAATCCTTTTGAAAGATTTTATATAAGATTTTAAAATTGATTTTTAAATTCTAACACCGAACGCACAAAGAAAATGTATATTATATGCATACAACAGCATGTTTTTCGTCAACGACACTGCTGTCCGCAGTTATACCGACATTCTTTTTATTACAAATGACTAGGTTATTTGAATTGACTCAACCTAAATGCGTACAAAATAATTAAAAAGGTTTAAATTTCTTCAAAACGATGCAGATATAAACATATCCATTCAGAAGAAGATCCTGATCAATATTATAATACCCTATGGAAGGGTAGAAAAATTGTATTTAAAAAAAACTTCAGCACCATTGTACAGCTATAATACAAATCAGCAAAGGTAGTATAATTTAAGTAAATGGCAAATTGCATACATTTTTTGTACCATTTTGCTTTTTACGCTGCCAAATACAATTAGTTTTGCCCATTCGACACTGAAAGTTGCTTTGCTTTTTCTTTCCACACTACACTTTTACAAAATGTCCATCGCAAGATGTCACTTGTTGCTGTTATTTCTTTCTACATGGGTTTGCTTTGGAATACAAGTGGTAAATGGACTAGAAAACGGACTGGCACGAACGCCGCCCATGGGCTGGATGCCATTTGAGCGGTTTCGTTGCGTGACGGATTGTGTCCGCTTTCCAAAAGATTGTATAAGGTTGTGTGGCTTAAATATTTGGTAATAATTTTTGTAAAGGATTTTTAAATTTACCTGTTAGTGAGAGGCTTATAAGACGCACTGCCAATCTCCTGGTTTCTGAGGGATATGCCGCTGCAGGATATCGATATTTAATAATTGACGACTGTTGGATGGAAGCTTCTCGCGACAAGGCTACTCATGAACTTCTACCAAGCGAGGATCGGTTCCCAAGTGGAATGCGGAATCTTGGAAACTATGTAAGTGCGTGTTTCTTTTATCGGAAATTTCGGTACATATTTCTCTACATTGGCATAGATTCACAACAAGGGGCTTCTTTTTGGAATTTACCATGATCTTGGTGAAAGAACATGTATGTTTCAAGGTCCTGGGGCCGCCCGTCATTTTAATCTTGATGCCCGAACCTTCGCCAATTGGGGCGTGGACTATGTCAAGATGGACGGATGCTTTGCCAGTGAATTAGAGCTGGATCAGGGATATCCCGAGTTCGGCCGTGCTTTGAATCACACAGGTCGTCCCATGGTTTACTCGTGCAGTTGGCCTTATTACAAGGCTCGGGTAAATAAAAGTTTTACTGTTTTAGACGATTGGTAATAATAAACTTTTTTCAGCCAGATTTTAAATTAATAGCGCAGCACTGCAATCTTTGGCGATTTGCACAGGATATTCAGGACTCTATGGTTTCTGTGACTAATATTATTATGCAATACAGCAAAAAGCAATCCGAACTGGCTGCACATGCTGGTCCCGGTCATTGGAACGATCCCGATATGGTAAATGCTGATATCCTAAAACTCTGATTTTAATCGCGTACCCAACAACACTATTTTAAATTAAAAAAGAAAGAAAAGCTAGCCTCGATCTTCGAGGAAACGAAGTTTATGCAGTTAAATTACACTTTTTAAAATCTAAAGTTGTGCCTATCCGATCGTTCAGCTATGTAAATTGCACTTATGGGATATAATCGGGCGATCCTTATGATACTTGTAGTTTGCAACATATGTACATATATAAAATCCATAGAAAGTCCATAATTCGTATTTGATAAACACAAAAGCAATGGAATTTACGATCCATCAGTTGGCAACTTTTTTTTTATTTTTTTTTTTTAATTTTTTTCTACGCGTCTATAGTAGAACGAAGTGTAAATTTACGATCATCAGTGCATTATGGGGTATTTGACCACTTTATGTAACATTTAGAAAATTTTTAAAAGTTTTCAAAAAAAGTTCACTAAGTTCATTAGTTAAAAAAAAATTTTTTTTATAGTCTTCTAGCCGGTTTTTACTATGTGTTAAATTGAATTGTTCAAATTGTGGGTAACAGTTATATTCTATACTTACATTTTGTCATTTTTTAAACTGGCCTTTTAAAAGCCTTTTAAACTGGATTTTTAAAAATAAATTTAAACTTTGAGAAGTGTTTTGTAATAAAAATATTTTTTTCGAAACTATTAAATTATTTCGAAATTTATGTTGATGCTTGTACAATTTCAGAATTAATATAAGCTTGTAACTGAATTTTTATAAGTTAGTCTCATTGTGCACTACTGTACTACTTTACCAACGTCAAGTTGTTTGCTAGGTGGAGTTGCTAGAAGGGGTGGCGAGAAATTCTTTATGAATAACTTACGTGGTTTTTGTTCAATATGGATAGAATTTTTAGGACATAAAAAAAAATTGCATGTGCAATAAAATTAACCTAATTTGAAAATTCGGAATAAAATACATTTTTTTAATTAATGCAGCGAAAAGGGGCGTGGAAAAATTTTATGTTTAGATTCATTTGACGGCAACATAAACGCAAATTGCTGATAAAATTTGGTAAGTCTAACTCTTAAAAACGCAATCTTCTTAAAATTAAAATATAAAATGCCAGAAAAAATGCTCTTTTACCCCATATTGCACTCGTCGTAACTCAATACATTTTTTTGCTTTAATGGGATTTTAATGCATTAGTATTAACAAATCTTAGGAAGTAGGCTGGGTACATGACGCACTAGGGGTTCAACGACCACTTTTATAATTCCAATACCAGTAATAATACCAGTAAATCGAAAGAGATTTACTGGTTCACAGAGTTTTATTTTAACAATATTGTTTAGGTACCAAAAAAGCTAGTATAGAACAGGACCCTCACCGCCAACAACAACCACAAAAAACCAAATATTTCGAACGCTTTTAAAGCTAGGTCTTTAAATAAAGCTAAACCTTTACCAAATAAAATCATTGGCCACAAAATTGGTCGTTGTCCCCATAGTGTAACGTTTCATACATTTAAACTGTGACCCCTATTCCCCTGGAATAAAGCCCTGCCGACCACTGATGTAAATTATACGGCCTGTATTGCACGTGCGTCCTTTCGCCTACTATATTTTTTATAACATTAATATATTTAGCAGATCCATAACCGAAGGTAAATATCATTCTTTATTTATACATTTTGAAAGTTTTTTTTAAAGCTTGTGCTGGGCAATTATCATCTGAGCTACGATGCCAGCCGTTTGCAATTGGCTATATGGTCAGTTATGGCTGCTCCTTTGATTATGACAAACGATTTGGAGAGCGTTCGACCGGAAATTAAGAATCTGCTTTTGAATAGGGACATTATTGGCATTAATCAAGACCCTTTGGGTCAACCTGGCCATAAAGTTTTAACGTCACATAATATACAGGTAGATATTTATTTTTTTAATGAACTACGTGAATTTAAAACTTTTTTTTAAGGTTTGGATACGACCCGTAACACCGGTGAGCAAATTTGGTAAAAAATCGTTTGCAATAGCATTTTTAAACCTGGGAGGTTTCGCCGAGTGTCCATTGTGTCCGCAGGTCTACAAGGTTCAGCTATACCGCCTAGGCCTCAACAGTCGAAGGGGATATAATGTTATGGTAATATTTTTATAATCAATTATAATAAAAAAAAATAATAATTTTTGAACATTTAAAGGACTTGTTCAACCGGAGCCAACATTTTGGCTTGTATAAGCCAAAAGATTCCTTTAGTACGCGCATCAACCCTGAGGGAGTGACGTTTTACAAGTTTTCAGTGTTGCCTCCTAAAGACTAAGCTGTAAAACTACTAATAAGCTACTTATTAAAATATAATTAAGGCTTAACGTTAGCCTTAATAAAGGCTAAGTGATTCAATTTTAAAAAATTCATTTTTTCAAATTTTGGTGCGCCTCACACTATGCGCCTCACAAGGCTGCGCCCAAAAGTTTTTTTGTATGCAGGAATATTCAATTTACTAATATTAGGACAAAGGAATATTCAAATGAACCCTTAATGGATTTTACCTTTAATGGAATTACAAACCGAAGTGATAGAAATAAGGATAGCGCCAAATTAAGCATACATAATTTATTCCTATATATTTCGTAAAAAAGGTTTATATATATATTAATTTTGTTTTTAGTTTTTTGAACATTTTTAAAAGTTCAAAAATTTAATTACTGTTACGTACTCAATTACGTACTGGTACTGGTAAATACCTATACAAAGGACTTCGTAAAATGGGTTGGCCAGTAAGTAGTACTAAGATGTCAAAAAATCTGATTTTTGAGTTTCCAAAATTTTCCTACAATGTTTCTATACTAAAAATTGCTTACCACGCAAAACAGCATATAAAATTCAGACAACTCGGACACTCTTTAGAGTTATAGACCAATCGAACACTTTATAATCTGCTTCCCTTCTGAATTGCTTCAGTTGTTTTTTTCCTGCGATGAAAAAAAGTTCCAGCGAAAAAAATTTTTTGTTAAGAAACCATACCTTTAAAGTTTAATCTTTAAAGTTAAGGTAAAGTGTCAACCCTGGTCTAAACTTAACGTATGTGCAAAAAAAAAAAAGGCGTTTAACTGTGTTACATAATGAAGAACAAGACCTCGTTAGTGACACATAAACTGGTGCAAGCAAACCATTAAATATCAACTCCAAAAAAAGCTCCAAAAATTGATCAAGACAATCTGTGGCACAATCTGTAGTGCAGGGCACTAATGGTATAGACTACATTACCAGCACCAGAATCATCATAGCAAATAAAAGTTTGAGTAAATGAAGAAGATTGCCGGATACTGCTGCAGTCACTAACACATCAGTTGGAGGAGTACCAGTTCCTTACCAGCTTCCAACTCAGTTCCAAAAAACTTCCACGCCGGTCAAACAGATACTAAGATTTTGAAGATACCAAAAACTACTGCCTGTGTCCTATACATGCGGCAAGTGTACTCAAGACTATTACACAGCACTATGCAACATGTCAGCAGACGATTTCCTCCCTTGCATTAAATGTGGGAAGAATTACTCAGCTTCGTCAAGAGAGTGCCGAATTTTTAAAACCAATTCAGAGAAAAGAAAGACAAAAGTCAATATTCCGAAACAATTTTCAAAGAATTGAAACAATTCCTTCAAGAACACAACCTCGACCTGATGCTAACTACCAAGTCATGGCTTTAACCCAATAAACAAATTTTCATTGCCGGTTATATTATTCATAAAGTGCTTCACCCTAGTCCCAATAGGGGTCCTGCGGACCTAGTGCAATACAGGAACTTTCGTACATTCAACATGATCCAGTTTAACTGGATAGGATTCAAATGGCCACTATTCAAGTCACCACTTGCAAAGATGAGTTGAAAATCTCTGCATTATACCTTCCCTTAACATTTCATGGACAACAGAAGACTTCGAATGCATATTGAATTACTTAGACTCTTTTTTTAATCGGAGGATTTTAATGCAAAAAATAGATCCTGGGGTAATTTCAGAGCAGACGCGAGACGCTTCTGTTTCTTAGAAGCTGTCCAAAATTCACCAACTTAGCGACTGGCTATCCAACATATTACCCATATGCACAGTGCCATGGACTTCTTTTTCTTTCTTTATTCATTCCAATGAGCTAAGAATCAAAACAGAGTACCTCAGATCATCTTCTTCTAATAGCCAAATATAGCTCAACGCCGAAGACTAGAGCCCCAAAATGCCGGTTGCCTTCCTCTGGTGCGGATTTTCCCATATTTTGTCTAGATCTGGAGGAGACATTGGATTTCTAGATATCCAATCGCCAAGTGATATAGAGGATGCAAAGGCACTTCCCTGTTCTTTTTGCCTCTCTCAGAAATTTTTCTTGTTGCTTGCTTCTCGGGTGTCAAAACTACTGGATCAGCACAAGCAAAGGCACACCTATATCTTATTGGATGGGAACAAAGCTTGATGGGAGGATAGCGAGGAAATTCTAGCAACAGGTGTCCCCAAAATTTCTCATCAGGAGAAATGACGGTTCATGAGCCAGGTCACCTAGTGAGCGCGTGGAAGCGTTTGCTGTTACCCTGCAAAGTCACTTTCAGGAGTTCGATTTTTCTCCAGCTTCCCCTCAAAATGAAGAAGGATTGGACCACCCCGTAAAAATGTGTCGTCCAGTATGAGAGGAAGACCATGAAAGCCATTACCAAAGCCATGGTACATCAGGGCCCAAAATGGTCAACTTTTTTCGTCGAACTTGTTGGTGAGGGGGGATTCTTACGATTCTATTTTTAGAGCTCTGTCACTTTTCGCACAAAGACGTTAAAATGTTTTGTCTTACAAATTTAAATTTTTACTCCTCATCGTTTCTGCTTACAATGCGCCGATGTGGTAGAAAAAATAGTCCTTTGGTTCACAACTACTCGAGTCAGGGTGGTAGCGTAATTAGTGGCTCTCTGTACCAACTTCCTAGGTTCAAATCCTCCTTAGCACATCGAAGATGTTATTTTTTTAACTATCTTTTAACTCTTTTGTCAAATTGAATTAAATGAAAATAAAGGGTATAAAGAAAATACTAACATAATAAAAATAATATCCCAAATTTAGACATAGTTGGAAAATTTGTCTTAAAGGAACTGGTAGAACAAAATTAAAAATATCTGAGTAACAGGCAAAAAAAAAGCGGATTTTCTGGGATTTTTTTTGGCCAAATGAAAAAGGCTATCGAAAATTTTTGAAAAAAATGAGGTGTTATTATATTACATTTAAAGTACAAAAAACATTTTTATTTTAATAAATCGAAAACAAAATGGCGGCTCTGCAGCCTTTATTCGTAGGCCATATTTTTTTAAAGGGGGTCCATAGCCGAACAGCTAACGCCCTTAATTTTTGATCTAGAACAAAAAATCAAGTTTGGTTAGTTTGGCTTAAAAAAAAAAAAACATCAAACACTGTTAAAAAAATTATATTTCTTTAAAAAAATTATTGAAAAAATCAATCAATTCGGCTTAAAAAAAAAGGACACTCCTAGCATTCCTGTAGTCATCATAAAGCTTAGAGGCCCAGACGTTCGAGGGTCGTTCGAGAAACGGTTAATTAGTATATATTAAAACTATTTGTAATTTATTAAGCTAAGAGGAGTTAGTAAGGAAATTTAAAATTATACATTTTAAATTTGATGGACTAATCAAAAACTTATCCGTACCTCCGATTCGGCATTTGGTCCATTCCTCTCCACCTCCACTGTGGACTCGAAAGCAGTTTTCCATTTTGCGCTTCTTTAAGATGATTTCCTCGTCTTTGACACTTCGAATTGAGTTAGTCCTTCCATTCTAGTAAATTGATCTGTATTGCCACTGTCTTTTCATGTTTGTTAGCACTTGCGACCAAAATGGCCCCATTGATTGCAGCGACTTGTGGATTGTCGGGCATTTGGGTTTACTGGTTCCGGGATCGGTTTCCCCATCGTTGCAGATTTTTTTTTATCTCCTCGTCCACTTGCCAAGCTTCAATGTCTTCATCTAGGGAGAGTTCCTTTTCCAGCAGTTTATTTTTAAGGTCCAACATAGTCCAGGAATCGATCATTTTTTCCTTTGAGCAGATGTCATCAATCTCTTCTTTTGTTGAACCGAATTTACATTTCAACAGTCAACCAATAATTCCACCAATATGGAAAAGATCCTCCGGAGATTCCTTGCTACACTCCACCAAGGTCTCCGGCAGTGAGAATGCTACGGATTGAGTCTCCGAAGTTGATATAACCTTGCAGTTAAAACGGGATATATATCGCAAAAATCGGATTGACTGTGCCGATCCTTATAGAATATCATAATATAAACAATTTATTACAGTAAAAAATCTAAAACAAAGTACCAAGGTTCCATCTCCAAAAATACCAATGTTGGTATTGTTACCAAATACCATTTCTGATCGTTTAGTTATATGTCAGCTATAAGATATAGTCGGCTAATCGTTATGCAATTTGGTAGGTTGTATTATTTTGCCAAAAGTACCATTCGTACCAAATTCGAATTCTCTAACTCTAAAAACACTAAAGTTATACCATTTCCGATCAATCAGTTATATATGGCAGCTATGGCAGGCTATAGTCGGCCGTTTCGACTTATATACTGCGTGCAAAGGAAAGAAGGGTGTGTGCAAAGTTTTAAGACGATAGCTTTAAAACTGAGAGACTAGTTCGCGTAGAAACAGACAGACGGACAGACGGACTATAATGGCTAAGGAATAGAGGACTAAAGTTTCTAGTACTTATACTAGGAATATTAAAATTTCAGCGTGTTAGTAAATACTGGCTATCTACATCCCCATTGCATCCCCATTATCTTTATTTCTGCATTTCTCTTTTGCACTATTCAAAGCTCCCTCTTTGGCTTCCTATTTGGCACAGTGGTTCAAGGTATTGTGTTTTTAAACTTTTTAAATATTAATTTTTGTTTTATAATAAATAAAAGTAAAATGGAATTTAAACTTGTCTGTGCCATTAAGTCTTGTAACAAGACAATTTCCTCATCCCAGCCTGCCATCCATTGCTGGCTATGTGAGAACGTCGTACATGCCAAGTGTGCCGGTTTCACTGCATCAGTTTCGGATGCCGTTTCCCGTAGGTCTGGGATACATTATTGTTGTGAAAATTTTCGTGCTGTGCAAGGCGAAATGAGGTCGTTCATGAGACAGACCAAAAATGGATTTAAAGAGCTGATCACTGGTTTTCGTAAAATCAATGACCAGCTCTGTGCGCTGGACACTCAGTTTAGTGGCCTTCAGCTGCTAAACGAGTCCCCTAAGCGCAAGAAATCCGCTGTTTCTGATCCGCCTCAGCCTGCTCAGCCGACATTAATGCAGCCGCTTATATCTCTGGCCACCCCAAGGGCTAGAACTGAGAAAAATTCGTCAGAATTTCTAACGGATAATGAGCAATTGTCTGATATGTCCGCCATGGCATCCCTTCAAGTGATGCCACAGGTCCTAGGGAACGAAACCCCCATTAGAGTCACCCAAAAGGGTATTCCACAGTCCGGACCACCGGCACCGACTGATGCTGCAGTTCTAGTACCTGCGACACCAAAACCCTTACAGGTGATTCCTGTAAGGGAAATCATCGAAACATATATTTGTTTCTCGGCTCGCCCCTGATACTTCAGAGATTGATATCTCGGCTTATATCAAAGCCAAAACAAAAGCCGATATAAAGGTGGAGGACATACAAAAATTTAAATATAATTATACAAGGCGCACGTCTTCTTTCAAGATTCGTGTGCCCGCGCTGATGTTCAAGACGATTTGCTCTCCCAGTTTTTGGCCAGAGAATCTTTTCGTCCAAGAACATCAGCCTAGTTCCGTGAAGAAAAAAGTTCAAAAACCAGTGGGAGTGAGACTTCCCAATATCGAAACCACTGACCAACCCTCCACCTCTTCTTTGGCCACTAACCCAAAAAACTAGTTTCCTCACTAACTCTTACCTATCAGAATACTAGGGGGCTACGTAGCAAACTCCCCAAGCTATATTCTGATAGTTCTTTCTTTGCATCCCATATAATAGCATTTACAGAAACCTGGTTAAATCCGGAGATCTTTAGCTCCGAAGTTTTTCCAAGTAAGTACACCACTTTTAGACGGGATCGATCTCAGCGAAGAGGAGGTGGAGTCCTCATTTCTGTAGACTCTACTCTTGCTTCTGAAGAGGTGAAATCCCATGAGTTTGGTGACATAGAATTTATTTGCGTTAAAATCACTATGTCCGTTAGAGCTTTATACATTACTTGTTCATATATACCTCCTATGTCTGAACCGCCTACATATTGGCAGCATTTGTCCGCCATTCGATACGTCTCTAATCTTATGACGGATCGTGACCAACTCGTAGCGGTGGGCGACTTTAATATCCCAGAATTAAAGTGGTCCAACGTCGACAACTCACCATCTTTGTCACTTTCAACTTACCATGACTTCACCACGGGCATGTTTGACATGTCCCTAGGTCAGATCAATCATGTTAGAAATTCGCTAGGTCGGCTTTTAGACTTATGTTTTGTATCTGATCCGGATGGTACTGCTCTCTCCAGAGCTTTTCCCCTTTCAACCCCAGAGGATCCATATCACCCCACGCTGGAGGTCTCAATCGAAACCACTCCTGGTATCGATCAGATGTCTCCGAGCGTGGTAAATAAGATTCGCTGTTTCCGTAAAGCTGATTTTCAGAAACTTAATAGCCTTATAAAAACATTTGACTGGTCTGATATTCTGGCGTCACTTGATAATCTTAATGTCACTTTAGAAAAATTTTATTTTACTTTAAATAAATTTTTTGACTCATGTGTGCCTTGGAAATATCCGTCCGCTTCAGCAAATCCTCCTTGGTTTACAAGGTGCCTTACTAACTTAAAAAACAAAAAAAATAAGCTTTTACTTAAATATAAAAAAACCTGCAGTAGTGTGGATTTTGCAAGATACCTACTAGCTCGGTCGAATTTTACCGTGCATAACGCTGAATGTTATAGGAATTATATTGACCGCTGCCGGATTCAATTTACTCAGGATCCAAAGCAGTTTTATAATTTTGTAAACACTAAGCGTAAACACGTATCTTTTTCACCCCTGCTTAAGTTTGAAAATTCTTCTGCGACTTCGGATCAGGCCATTGCCGATCTATTCGCAGAATTTTTTCAAACAACTTATTCTCCTCCTAAACTGACTGATCAGCCTTACGCATATAACATTCAAGCAGCAAATCTTATTTTCTGTCCGTTTTTTTCTGAGAATAACTTATTATCTGGTGTTTTAAGGGTAAAACCCATTTATTCGCCAGGCCCCGACGGAGTACCAGGCTGTGTGCTAAAATACTGCGCCAGGGCTCTGTGCAAACCTCTTCTAAGACTTTTCAACTTATCTTTGGAAACCTCGATTTTTCCCCTTATGTGGAAGGAATCATTTATAATTCCCCTACATAAAAAGGGAAAAAGTCCGAGGCTGCCAACTACAGAGGCATCTCTAAGTTGTCGGCAATTCCAAAGTTATTTGAAAAATTAATTACCCCTCATTTGCAACACCTTTGCTCTTCGATTATCACTCCTTGTCAGCATGGCTTTATTAAGCGTCGCTCCACCACCACAAACTTATTGGAGTTGACATCCTTTGTCATAGATGGCTTTTGTAAGGGATATCAAACCGATGTAATTTACACAGACTTCAGCAAAGCATTCGATTCAGTTAATCACTCACTGTTGTTGAGTAAACTGAATCGGCTGGGTTTTCCTAAAGACCTCTTAACGTGGATCTCCAGCTACCTAGATGGAAGGACACAAAGAGTCTTATTTAAAAACATACAGTCCCGTCTGGTCCGTGCTACATCCGGCGTCCCTCAAGGAAGTCATCTTGGCCCGTTATTATTTACGCTTTTTATAAACGACTTGCCCCCTGCTTTAACGAACTCTCTAGTTCTCATGTATGCAGATGATGTAAAGCTTTGTCTTCAGTACAAATCCATCTCTGCCCAATGCAGTCTTTAGTCTGACCTTGATAACTTTCAAAAATGGTGCTTAGCTAATGATCTAATACTTAATGGATCTAAATGCAAACATATGTCTTTTTATCGTTCTTGCCCTCTGCAAGCTACTTATTCTATTAATGGGATTGCCTTAGAAAAATTGACCCAGGTTAATGATCTCGGCATCCTATTAGACATCAAACTTAAATTTGCCGACCATATTTCCTTAATGGTTAATAAGGCTAAAGGAGTCCTTGGTTTTATCAAAAGGTGGTCAAAAGAATTTAATGACCCCTATATAACTAAAACACTATTAATTTCTTTGGTCCGTCCTATACTGGAGTACGGTTCATGTGTCTGGAGTCCCCAATATGGAGTACATCAGGACCGCATAGAATCCGTACAAAAGAATTTCCTAACTTTTTCACTTAGAGGTCTAAACTGGGATGCAAATCTTCACCTTCCATCTTATAACAAATCGTAGGACAATGCTCGGTGTAGTCTTTCTGCATAACCTTATTAACGGGGATGTAGATAGCCAGCATTTACTAACACGCTTAAAATTTAACATTCCTAATAGAAGCACTCGAAACTTTAGTCCTCTGTTCCTTAGCCGTTGTAGTTCGACATATGCACTGCATGACCCTTTTAGGGTATTATGTTCGAACTACAATGGTCTCTACGCCATAACATCTCTTTCCTGTCCCTCAAACTTAAAATATAGAGTTTTAAATTTCCTTACTAACTCCTCCTAGCTTAATAATAAAAAAAAAAAACTTAATATATTCTAACAAATCGTTTATTGAGCGCCCCTCGGTCGTCTGGGCCTCTAAGCTTTATGATGAATACAGGAATGCTAGCTGATGCTCTTATTGATGCACAAGCCATTTCCAAATTCTGAAAGACCGGACAAACCAAAAAATAAATAAGCTTTTCGTAATTTAAGGGTCATTAAATTCTTTTGAACACCTTTTAATGAAACCAAGGACACCTTTGGCCTTATTAATCATTGTAGAAATATGGTCGGAAAATTTATGTTTAGGATCTAATAGGGCGTTGAGATTATTAACCTGAGTTAATGTTTCTAAGGCAATCCCATACAATGGCAGAGGGCAAGAACGATAAAAAGACATAAGCTTGCATTTTCATCCATTAAGTATTAAATCATTTGCTAAACACCATTGGCTACTGACAAAGATAGAATAAAATATAACGCGAGCTAAGGCTGCGGAGCTCTACTTAAGACTAAATTAAAATACTACCCGCGCTGTACTTCGAAGCCATCGTTGGGCTGCGGCGCTGTTGCCCAATTGCAGTGTCAGCATTCCGTATCTGACCAGCAATGATCACTTGTTGCGCAAGTGCCCGAGCCGGTCCGCAGACAGTTGCCCTTGGAATGCTTAGTGAACGCCTCTTTTGTTACGCGTGCGGGCCACCGGATCCGGTGTGCAATTTGGCACTTTTCCTAAATTCTGTCTGCGCGTGTTAACTCCTCCGTCCTTTAAATGGTCGTCGTCCCGGGGACCTACTATCTACATCGTCGTCGGCCCTCGATTTCTTGCGGCGATTGGCCTTCAGGTGATATTTGCCAATCCATACGATTGCTCATAGTGAAAGGGCAGCCAGTAAAATGAGGCAAATATTGAGACGGGATCCCGATGACAGTCTTTCTCTGAGGGCCCCGATGTGGTGTAGGTTACTTAGGCTGAGCTCATGGAGAAACGTGAGGCTGAGCCGGTTGTGGTGGGCAGGGGCGGATACAGGTATCTGCCTGGGGGGGGGGCGATCATAATTTTTTTTTAATAATTCAAGTAGCAGGTGGCAAACTTAAGTGATTTTCCACATTTTAAAGCATCTACAGCTTGGTATTGTGGGCAAAATGTTTTAAATCATTGTCCTGTTGAAACAAAAAATCATTTCCCAGTAGTAATTTTTCAGCGCTTTGAAATAAATTGGGTTTTAAAATGTTGATATACTTCTTGTATGTTGATATACTTCGTGTTTTACGGTTGGGGCAAGGTTTGGGTATTCCTGAATTTTACGCCCTTTTATCCCAAATATAAAACATTTTCAGTGATAAAAGCAAATTTTGTATATTTGGGATAAAATCGCGTCACCTGGTATGGCGAAAAAAAGGTTAAAACCCTATATATCCAAAATATTGGCCCAACCGTAAAACACGGTGGTGGTGGTACAATGGTTCGGGTATGTATAGCGGCTAGTAGAGTCGGTAATCTGGAATTTGTTGAATTCAGAAAGGATCACAAGAAGTACATCAACATATCAACATCAACATACATATATGTATATCAACATTTTAAAACCCATTTTATTTCAAAGCGCTGAAAAATTACGACTGGGAAATGATTTTTTGTTTCACATTTTGCCCACAATACCAAGCTGTAGATGCTTTAAAATGTGCAAAATCACTTAAATTTGCCACCTCAATCCCTAAATCTAAATCCTATTAATCATCTATGGGACCTATTGGAGCTCAGGACTCGCCAAAACACCATAACATCCAAGGATATGCTTAAATGGGGCATTCAGGAAGAATGTAGTAAAATAACGGAAAAGGATACGGCGAAATTAGTCCACTAAATGACAAATTGGTTGGCTGAAGTTATTAATAGGATATAAAATAAGGTTATAAAAGGATATCCAACTTGGTACTAATGTTTAAAAAAAAGGTTATTTTTCGATATTTTATACTTTTTCTGACTAAAAATCCGACTATTTTTTTTATTTTTTCTATATTATCTAAAGTTTAAGAGCTAGGAACTAGGCAGTTACATACCATTAAAGCTAATAAAATGTACTACTTTTTAGAAAAAAATGAATTTTCTATGTATACTATTAGCACTTTTTTTCGAAGCCAAAGTAAGCGAGCATGTTTGTACGCATAGTTTTTCTGGCGAGTGTAAGTAAAGCACCTTTTTTCATGAACCAGGTTCCGTTGAGCGCTACGTTGTCAGAGTACGCTAACAGGTAGGTTCCGGATACCTTTTGTTCCCGGCCTTGGTCGTCAGTCACCGTTACGTTGGCATCGTTGACGATGAGGGTTCCGTGGTCCACAATGGTGATTGGATCTAGATGACCTGGGAGCGGGGAGCAGTGCGCGGTGGCCCAAGAAACTATATGCTTACATGAATAATTATTTCGGTGGTGTCAATTAGGTTGTTCTCTAGCTTCAAACATCGTGCTATTTCGGCCAGGGTGCTATGAAATCTCTCTGCTTGGCCGTGGAATGGATTTTATGGTCCCGGAATTTTTTATGGTCCCGGGATTTCTCGTTATCGC
The DNA here is from genome assembly GCA_018153035.1 of Drosophila pseudoananassae pseudoananassae. Taxonomy (NCBI): domain Eukaryota; kingdom Metazoa; phylum Arthropoda; class Insecta; order Diptera; family Drosophilidae; genus Drosophila; species Drosophila pseudoananassae. The sequence goes on from JAECXR010000055.1 coordinate 8,077,452, forward strand.
AGTAGATCGTTTTCGTTTTTGGAAAAAACGAATTATTGGAGTTTTTACGTCCACTGTAGCCCTTGACGCGATCACCTGTACTGTGGCGAATTTCGAGAATTTGTTCACACACGTAAGGAAAAGAGTTCCTGTAAGGAAAAGAAAGTCTGTGGAAAAAATGTCAATGTGGAGGATTTCTCCACAGAAGTAGGTATAGGTGTTTGTGCTACTGCTTGTTTGGATGGGTGGCGTTTATACTTTGCCATGAAACAGATTTTGCAGTTTGATGCTACATCTGTTGCTAGTCGGAACATTTTTGGAAAAAAATAGTCTCTTAGGACTTGTTTCACATTTTCCTGGGATTCTCGATGCGCTCTATCGTGTTCGGTTACCATGATCTCTTTCTGTTCGGTTCCGTCCGTTATGTCCTGTGCAAAGCTTTTTGAATGTCTGAACGTAGTGTTCGGGAATAGCTCCACGAGTTTATGTTGAATAAATGCCAGTATTGGTAGGGAGCAATAAATTGCGTTTACCACTTCGGCATTAACTACCTTTTGCTAGGTATTCAGTAGGTTACCGCGGTCATTTATTTTTACTATGTGTCTAACTTTGCTTTTAAACAGAATGAACGTGTCTAGGGAAGAGCTGTTACTCTCTTCAATTATTATTTGATTCCTGAAATAGTTAACATATCGGAGTCCTGTTCTTTCTCTAAAGCGTTAACGTTTTGACAACGGGACAACGCGTCAGCGACAAAGTTTTCTTTGCCAGGTGTATAAATCACCTTTGCACCGTGGTCGTCAATAATTTCTTTCCAGCCCTTTAGTTTAGCGTCAGGATTTTTATCAGAGACGGCGTAAGTGAGTGGCTTGTGATTGGTAAAGATCTGTAAATTTTTTACTCTATACAAATAATTGCGGAGGTTTTGTAGTGCCCAGACTATGGCGAGGAGTTCCCGCTCGTTGGTTGCATAGTTCTTTTCGTTATCACGCAGAGTGCGTGATATTATTGTAATTGGGCGACCACCCTGCGATAGAACCGCCCCTAGACCACAACCTGACGCGTCCGTTGATAGATCGAACGGTTTCTTATAGTCTGGGTAGGAAAGTAAAACATCTTCTGATGCTAGGATTTCTCTTAGTCTGCAGAATGTTTCCATCTGTTCCTTGTTCATTTCAATGCTTATTTTTCTTGATTGGTATTTGCTTATCTTACCGTTTTCGCTCTTAAGAATGCTAGTAAGCAAAAGGCCTTGCAATTGCTGCAAAATTCTTAAAAAGCATCTATAGTAGCTAGCCAACCCTTTGGCTGGGGAAATTGCTTGATGGCCCTGACCTTTTCGGGTGATGTCCGTAAGCCCCCTTGCGTCACTATGAATCCAAAGTATTCAAAGCTCTTTTTAAAGAACTTTGATTTTTCTTGAGATACTCTCATACCTGCTTCGGAAAGTTTTCCTAGGACCCATCTTATGTCATTAAGATGTTCTTCGACCGACCAAAGAAATGAATAATGTTTTGGTTATATAGGGTCATTAAATTCTTTTGAACCACCTTTTAATAAAACCAAGGACTCCTTTAGCCTTATTAACCATTAAGGAAATATGATCGGACAATTTAAGTTTAATGTCTAGTAGGACGAAGAGATCACTAACGTGGGTTAATTTCTCTAAGGCAATCCCATTAATAGAATACGAGCTTGCAGAGGGCAAGTACGATAAAAAGACATATGCTTGCATTTTTATCCGTTAAGTATTAGATCATTATCTAAACACCATTTTTGAAAGTTATCAAGGTCAGACTGATGACTGCTTGAAGACAAAGCTTTAGGGCATCTGCATACATAAGACAAAGACAAAGCTTTACATCATCTGCATACATAAGAACTAGAGAGTTCGTTAAAGCAGGGGGCAAGTCGTTTATAAAAAGCGTAAATAATAACGGGCCAAGATGACTTCCTTGAGGGACGCCGGATGTAGCACGGACCAGACGGGACTGTATGTTTTTAAATAAGACTCTTTGTGTCCTTCCATCTAGGTAGCTGGAGATCCACGTTAAGAGGTCTTTAGGAAAACCCAGCATATATTCAGTCTACTCAACACGAGTGAGTGATTGACTGAATCAAATTCTTTGCTTAAGTCTGTGTTAGTAACAATTCTTACAAAAGCCATCTATGACAAAGGATGTCAACTCCAATGAATTTGTGGTGTTGGAGCGCCGCTTAATGAAGCCATGCTGACAAGGAGAGATGATCGAAGAGCAAAGGTGTTGCAATTGAGGAGTGATTAATTTTGGAATGTCCGAAAATTTAGAGATGCCTCTGTAGTTGGCAGCATCGGATTTTTCCATTTTATGTAAGGGAATTGTGGAAGATCCCTTCCACTTAAGGGGAAAATTCGAGGTTTCCAAAGAAAAGTTGAAAAGTCTATGAAGAGGTTTGCACAGAGCCCTGACACAGTATATTAGCACACAGCCTGGTTCTCCATCGGCGCCTGGCGAATAAACGAGTTTGATCCTTAGAAGATCAGATAATGAGCTATTTTTGGAGAAAAGCAGAAAATAAGATTTGCTGATTGAATATTTTATGCGTAAGGCTGTAAGGCAGTAATTTCAGGCGAAGAATAAGTTGTTCAAAAAAATGTTGCTAATAAATCGCCAATGGCCTGATCAGATGTCGCCTGTCGCAGATGAATTTTTTAACGTAAGCAGAGGTGGAAAAAATACATGTTGACGAAGTTATGAAGTTGCTTTGGATCCTGAGTAAATTTTATCCGGCAGCGTCAAATATAATTCCTGTTTCAAAGGTGGATTGGTGCATGCCAATCATATGTATCGATAAGGCTCTTAAGTTTCTGAAAATCAGTTTTACGGAAACAGCGAATCTTATTTGCCACTCTTGGAAACTACTAATCGATATCAGAAATGGTTTCGATTGAAACCTCAAGCGGATAGTGATATGGAACCTCTAGGGTTGAAAGGGAGAAAGCTCTGGAGAGAGTGGTACCATTAGAATCAGATACATAACATAAGTTAATTTGATCTAGGGAAATGTCAAACATGCCCGCGGGGAAGTCATGGTGCGTGATAAGTGATAAAGATGACCACCTTAGTTCTGGGATATTAAAGTTATAAAAGTAAGGATATTAAAGTCCGTGGTTCCGATATGGGGAAGTTTTACTCGCACTGGTTTTAAAACTTTTTTCTTTACAGTACTAGGCTTATGTTCTTGGACGATAATGTTCTCTGCCTAAAAACTGGGTGAACAAATCGTCTTGAAAATTAAGGGTTTTGGTGTCGCAGGTACGAGAACTACAGCATCATTCGGTGCCGGTGGTCTGGACTGTGGAACACCCTTTTCCGTATCACTTGAAGGGATGCCACGGAGGACATGTCGGACAATTGCTCATTTGTACTAAGAAATTCGTACGGCGAATTGTTCTCAGTTATAACCCTAGGGGTGGCTGAACAGGCTGAGGCGGATCACAAACAGCGGATTTCTTACGCTTAGGGGACTCATTTAGCAGCTGAATGCCGCTAAACTGAGTGTCAAGCGCATTGAGCTGGTCATTGATTTTACGAAAACCAGTGATCAACTATTCTAAATCTATTCTTAGTCTGCCTCATGAACGACCTCATTTCGTCTTGGACAGCACGAAAATTACCACAACAAAAATGTAAACCAGACCTACGAGGAATGGCATCAGAAACTGTGAACCCGGCACACTTGGCGTGTACGACTTTTTCACATAGCCAGCAATGGATGGTAGGCTGGGATGAGGAGATTGTCTTGTTACAAGATTTCATCGAACAGACCAATTGACAATATAAAAAAATGTATAACAAGTTAAAAACACCATACCAAAGCGGGAGCTTTTGGAGAGAGCAAATGAAAATTGCAGAAATAGAGATATGACCTCTATTGCACACGAATGAAAAAAAAAAAAAAGAAGAGGAGGAAGCAGAGCGGAGGTTGGTTTTAATTAAATAAATTATCAATTCGCCTTCAAATATATCATAGAACTCGCGAAGCGATACGCTTTACGTTAAAAATTTGATTCTCAAATATGTATTCTTAAATATAACACCGGTTTACGGCAATCATTTTCTAAAACACAGTGCGAACAAAAAAAACACGACCGTTAGCTTAAAAGAAGAGAAGTGATTTAGAACATTAGTTCTGAAACAAAAACGTTTTGCAAATTACCTTTAAGTAGACGACCCAAGGAGTACTCCCAAGAGGAACAATGTTTGGCCAAAACATCTTTATGTCGCATTCAACATATTATTTTCTTGGGGGCAAATTAAATTTGAACCCTTTACAAATAATTCTTTCGAAAAACTAAAAAAATGACTTTGTTCTTGTAATGGACGAAATGACTGTTATAAAAGAGTTGATGTATAATGTTAATTTAGATTTAATAAATGGATTTAATAAGCGCATAGGACTACAAAGAAATAATAAAGACTTGCGTATTTTTAATAAAATCAATCTTGTCCAGCTGGAGTATGATTTTAGCGAATGACCTAAGAGCTAATGACTATTGACAAAATTGATATATTTTATTTCATTTAGGGATAGAGGTAAAGGCCATAATATGTGACCAAGATTCTACCAAGTTGCCATATTCAGCTTGGAGGAAATAAGAAAACCCCATTTTTTTCAATAAAAAAAATTTCATTCAAATTATTCAGTAAAACCGTTCAGGCAACCATTAAAACAATTTGTGATACTGTTAAATTTAATTCGTTGTCTTACGAAGAAGCCATATCTACTGTTGTATTTATAGAAAAGGTGGCTAAAATTGTTGACTGCATGAATAGTGGGAGTTTATATTGTGGAACAAAATAAATATAGATCAGAGTTGAAAACAAAGCGAGTCAATAAAAATATAATTTTTTTTTTTTAGAATTACATAAAGGAATTGGTATGACCTTAAATGCAATCGTCATCCTATCTTCGGACCTATGCATGTATTTGAAAACGATACCACATTTTTTGTTATGACTAAATCTTTCTAAAACAATCGTTCTGTGGCAGAACTAAAATCGAGCAAGAATAATGTCTTTTAAAGTGATTAGATATAGTTCATCGGCCAATTGTGAAATTGACAAGCCTCTTGAGTGACCATTTATTTCTATGATCCCTGAAGGAATTTCTTTTGACGTAGCGAAAATAATTTACAAAGACATTATAGGCAGTTGCAACACAGATACATGACATACATAGATAGATGACTATTAAGGATCTGTTCATTTTAACTTTTAACATTTTACCTTGTGTCCGAAAGATATCCGAAAGATATATACCCCACAAAGGGTATGTGGTCTCAAAGACACTTCCAAAAATAAATTGTGACGTTTGCAAAACAGATACAATGAAACAGGACGAACAGGACCATATCAGCCTCGAAATATATTTATTTCACAAAAATGATCACTTGGATAGCGATTTTGGGAGACAAATTGCCACATCTCAATATTTTATAACCAGAAGTTTTTGATAAAACTTTTAAAGATCATCCACAAACAATTGGTTTAATAGCAAAAATTATAGACGCATGTAAAAAAAAACCACCGGTATATTATAAAAATAATTATTTTTTTAAGACATTTGACGAAGCAGGAATTTGGAATACGATTTTGGATTTGAAAATATGTTTGATTTTGATTTGGATGTAGAAATATAAAAAAAAAATTTTAGTTGAAAAAAATGTTTGTACTTAAAAAAAAAAGTTAGTTAAAGTATTATATATATTTTTTTTAAATTTAATGCCTTTAAAAAGTAAGTCTACATGGAAATATGACCCACTGTTGATGTGGGCTGCGGACATAGGCGTAGTCTATTTTTAAAGCAACAAAATTCGAAATTCTACAAAAATAGTTCGAGCATATATACAAAATGGTTAGAGCCTTGTATCTCTAAAATTGCATTTTATGCCAAAAAAATGTCGTTTCTGACCAATGTTACAACGTGTCGGGTTTCTTTTGATCAAAAGGAAACAATTATTGCATCAGTCCAGAAATTAATTGTGGGAAGTTTTGTTCTTATCTGATGCTCGGTCCGCCAGATGTTCTTCAGAATACCCTTAGCAGCTACTGAAACTACTAACGTTTTAAGATTTCTTTTTTGATGTCAACTTTCCGAGTTCCATTTCTGCCGACTTTAGTGTTGCGATACCTTTATTTCGTATTTTATGTGTTCCATGAATAGATTTATAACCAGTTTGAATGGCGTCGACATATGTATGTATACTTCATTGTTTATGAAATTGCTAATGGCTACCGATGTTGTTCGTCCTAAGCAAGTTGATGGAGCACGCGTATCGCGGTATAGGTACGTTGCTGATACAGTGCCAAAAATGACAGTATTTAGTCTTTACATTGCCATTTCGTTTTGATCATTCCTGATCCTGATTTCCTGATTTCCATTCCTGATCCTAATTGGCTACTAGATGTCCCATCTATGTACTGTATAATCTTTGCTATTACCCTTAATGGCTATTATTCGAGAGGAGCCTTGCTTCTTGAACACTAAACATTATGGAGGTCAAGAACAGCATACTTCGCTTTCAGTTTGGTTTCCGTAAATCACACGGAACGCCTGAACAACTGAAAAGGGTGGTAAACTTTATCCTGGAAGGATACTTCTTGAGGCCAAGAAGTATGTAGTGGCTGCGTACCTCGATATAAAGCAAGACTTCGGTAGAGTTTGGCACGCTGGGCTGCTATATAAACTAAAAACTCTTCTTCCACCTCCACTGTGGCTTTAGGTGCGAAGCTTTTTGGACCAGAGATACTCACAGTAGTTCTAAATGGTGCAGAGTCCAATACCAAAGAAATCAGAGCAGGAGCCTCCATGGTAACATAGAGTAACATGAGAGTGCAGAATAGGAGGTATAATGGTATCTAAAAGACTGAAGAGAGTATAGTATGTATATGTATTTAATGTAAATAAAAAATATTTGAAAAAACCCCTATACATATGTATGTGTATAAGAAGTAAAATAAAACAAAAAGCCATTAATTTACACTCCTCCTACACTCCACGTGAATAAGAAACTATGTATGTATTATGGAAAAGTCAGTAACGGAGTTTTTGTATATTATCTTTGTTCTTAGCTTCTTTACTCCCTGTGATATTTTCCCTCCCAATTTTAGCGCCACTAGAATAGGAAATTAAATTTGTTTGTTTTTTTTCGTTGATGTGTGCTCAAGTATCTCAAAAAGAAAAAAAATCACAGCTACAAGGATTCTGCACTATCTATTGCTAAAACAGGTAAAACAAGAAAGAAAAGGTAACTTCGGGGCGGAGCCGGAGTTGATATACCCTTGCAGTTTAAACCGGATATATGTATATCGCAAAAATCGGATTTAAATGACCGATCCTTATGATAATATCATATTATAAGCAATTTATTACAATAAAAAATTTAAAAAAAAGTTCCAAGCTTTTATATTTAAAAATACCAAAGTCGGTATTTTTACCAAATACCATTTCCAATAGTTCAGAATATGGCCTATATAAGATATATTTGGCCGATCGTTATGAAATGTGGTAGTTCGGATCAACTGACCAAAAATCTAAAATGTGAAATTTATTCCATTTTAGTTCTAAAAAGAGTTTCAACTTTTTATCTTCAAAAACACGAAAGTTGGACATTTCCGATTGCTCAGTTATATGAAATTTGGTACGTCATTTTATTTTGCATAAATAGCATTCAAAATCCGAACTCTCTAACTCAAAAGACACCAAATATATACTGCGTGAAAAAGATAGAAGGTGGGTGCAAAGTATCAAGTCGATAGCTTTAAAACTGACAGACTATTTTGCGTAGAAACAGACAGAGGGTCAGATGGACGGGTATGCTCATATCAACTCATCAGGTGATCCTGATCCAGAATTTATATACTTTATAGGGTCGGAGATGTCTCTGAAAAGTCACAAGTGTTCAACGCAGTGAAGGAGACACACATTTTTTCCGAAGACTTCGATTTTATTTTTACATTTTAAAAGCAAAACAACTAAGAAAAAAGTTGTCAAAAGAGGGTTAATAAAATCCAAACGATAATTAAATCGATTGATTTGCTCATTCCACCGTAGCTCTCTAATATATTATACATTCGATAAGTTGAAAAAAAAAATTATTTCTAAAGCACACAAGAATATTTATCATACCCCAAGCATGTAGCAACATGTGATGTTCATATTGCCGTTAAACACACAAAATTCCAAAATTTAAATTTCAGCTCGCCTACCAACCTTTTCGTTTACTCCAAGTTTTCTTGCTTTCTATGTGTCACGTACACGGCTAGAACAACCACAGATATGTAAACAGGGAGCAACATGGCCCATCACATTTTAGGAATTGGGGTGAGACTTAAAATGAAAAGGAACAGGACGTGCAACGGTTGTTCATTACGTTTCGTAATTAAGGGGATTTTAATATGCCGCATAATGACATAAAACTAATGCATAATTTTACAACACATCTGAGTAAGCAGGGAATGTTATCGCAGAGCTTTGCATTTTGGCTTGTCTGGAACGAGACTTTGGGCTTTAGACCCAAGTAACCTATGCAAACACAACGCTAAAATCCGCTGACTTTTGTTAGCTGGGGCCCCCTAGCGGGCTGTATTTCTTTTTAATGGCATATTGTAAAGTATCTTGTTAACATGTGGAAAATTCGTAATTAACTGCCAAACTATACGCGGGAGCTCCCACACGTCAGCAATTCAAAAATCTCAAATAAAAAACCAATTATTGTTAAAAGAAGAAATTCGGAGCTTTTAGGTTTTTTCGTCATACATTCCCCAAATTACGGATTTGGATTTTCAAGATCCTGATAGTCAAATTTTAAACAAGAAAGGACGGCTATATGCAAGCTTGCCGACTATATTATACCCGGTACTCATCTCTTCCACCCACAATTTACCTAACCTTTAAAAGTTTAAACTTTGACGTTATGGATTCTCAGCAAAATATTGTTTAATATTTTTGCGCTTGGGAAAAACATCTAAAAGCCTATACATTCTTTAAAAATTACCCGATTTGGTTGATTTTTAATTTCTGTGTGTAGATTTCAACAGTTTGGCATGAAAACATTTTCGAAAAACAATCAACTGGCGCTACAACGATATTTCTGTTTTGGCACAAAACACAAACGTGATCTACGCTTCCACTTGATCAAATAGATTCCATACGTTTGTGTGGAAAATTGTATATATATGGGTTATCTCATCTAAAAATCGACTGATTTGGATAAAATTTGTTTTTTACATAAATATTAACTAGAAATAGATTGGCATAACAAGTTTTCTGTTCCCTTTCAGTATTTTCTTTATTTTCTTGATTTTTTTTTGTTCGATAGATAAGTGAAAATAAAAAATACACTTCTTTTTATTTTTTTTTTAAGGTTTGTTTTTCTTAATTTTTTTTACAAAAAGCAAAAAAAAACGAATTTTTTAAACTAAGCGATATTAATGATTTAATTGTATTATAATGCAACAAACACAAAAACTCAATAATATACAACTAAATATAATTTTTACCTGTTTTTAAACATTAATTGAATCAATTATACAATTTTTTTTGATTTTTTATATTTTGGATGAGAAACTGCACAACCAATTCAGATTACCACATTCACCAAATTGGCGGGAAAAGTAATCACCTGTTGAGTATTGGACAGAATTCTGAGTGATCAACACTTTTTATATAAAAAACGAAATTTGCTGAACTGCATCAAAAAGTTTTTATACAGTTTTGTAACGCAGTTTGATAAATTATTGAATTTAAACGGTATGATGCAGATCTGCATCACCACCATGTAAAGGGATATACATATGTATATAAGAATACATACTTTATGCGGTTGAAGATGATTCCAATTGACGAAAAAATGCTATAAAGGTATAAAAATTATACATGCAACATTTTTTTAAGCGGCACGTGGGTTTATTGCATTGATTTATTTTTGCACGTGCCGAAAAAGAATAATTTTTTTGCATAGTTTTGAATACCTACAGTGGCCACAAGTTTGGCACACTATGATTCGCCAAACTTTAATGAAAGATATTTTCGATTCTGCAAGGACTTGATCCTTGATTCTTTTACGTACGGATAAATTGTCATATTGAGAGTATCTCTGGTTGTTTCTATCGTCCTAGCTTTTTCAGTCTTCCTGCCACAGGACCTTAAGTGCAGCAACCCCAAAAAACGCTGGACAGTAAAAAACAGTACAAAATATTTTTATTTCATTATGGGAAAACAATTTAAAAAAAAATATATTTAGTGGTATATCCTGTATTCCTAATTACTGCTGCACATCTTCTGGAAACGCTTTCTACCAAGACGGCACATCTTCGTTGGGGTATTGCCTAGCAGGCCTTTTGGATTTCAGTCCATAAATTATCAAAATTTTGTGGGTTTAACAGCACGAATGTGCTGCTCGACATTGCCCCACAAATTCTCAATTGGATTAAGGTCTGGAGATTGAGATGGACATTTTAGGACCTCTATTTTATTATCCTGAAGCCAACTTTTCACTAAACGTGAAGTGTGCTTAGGATCGTTGTCATGTCAATCGTCAATTCAACGGTAAATTTTCCTCGGCAAAGGGTATCAAATGTTTGTAGTTATGTCCTTATACATATGCTGGTCCATCCGAGTATAAATTTTGTGGATAGGACCCACGCCGTGCCACGAAAAGCCTGCCCATTCCATGACATTTTCACCGCCATGTTTGATAGTCTTCACAGTATACCGTGGGTTGTGTTGCAAGTTGGGGGCTCACCAAACATACTGCTTACAATCGGATCCCAGCCGGAAAAACTGGGTTTCGTTTGGTGCTCCTTGGTGGTTTCTTGAGGTGCTCCTTGGCGAACGTTAATCTAGCCATTTTCCGTGGCTTGGGCTTGTGCCTAAGCATGCCTAAGCATTGTAAATCATTTTCCGGGATCAATTTAATTTTTTGGAAATTTCAGAAATCGACTTTCCACTTTGTTATTTATTTGATCAGACTTAATCTTGAGTAAGTGGGTTATTCTAGAATCTAGATATAAGCGATGTATGTACATACATGCAATATCTTTGTATATCTATGTTTTTTCGATGCTTAAGCACGCACCTAAATGTTGTACATGTTATAAATACATATGTTACACATATAAAACTTTTCACATAAAGTTAAGATTCATTACTGCTTTTACCAAAAACACTAGCAATATTGTCCGTGTGTTTGAGTACACTCAAAATAGGCATAAGCCAAGCCAAAATAGCCTTTATTAACAACCGGTATCCTTTTGATCGTCTTGGATCATAAAGACCACGTTATTCAGCCTAAAGTTCTCTAACCGCCTAACTCAAAAGGAGTAAGTCGTTTACAAGCGAGAGCGTCAATCTGCACGTGATAAATTACGGCTATTTAAATTCCTTTGCTCCTTCCTTTTGTTTCTGTTGCCTTATTCGCCTCATTGTCGATTCCTACTTCCGTTGCTCTAGGCGCTGCCGTAAATTTACCGGATGAGTTATGGACACGGATTCGCGAGCATTTTAAATACTATATATGTATGTATGTATATGCAGCTACTTCCCAGCACATAATTGCCGTTAAGATTTATGCAGCCCCTTTAAATCTACCTTACGAATTGCGTCCTCTTTATGTTTATTACGTGCAAACTAACACTTTTAAATATATACATAACAACTGTAAATAACTTTTATTTTAGATTTTAGAAGGTAGATGAATTCGAGCAGTAACGTATCTAGATTCTATAATCTAGAACCAAGAGGATGTTAATTGTTTTATAAATAATCAAATTGTCATGATTAATTTCCGAAGACACCGAGGCTTTTCAAAAGTTTCAGAGCCCGCAAACAATACTTAAAGTAGATGTTGTTAAAAATAAATAAAATTATGTTTTCAGTAATGAAGAGCTGGAAGTTTGTTCTGATTTTTCTTTTTGGAATAAGAATTTTGAAATAAGCTGCCATTTGAGCTTACAATTTCGAAAAGCTAATGTTTAAAGAATTTAAAAAATTATGTGTGTATGTTTGTGGTAGATGTAGAAGCCGATTAAAAGCCGATTTACCATAGAAGGCTTTAGAATTGGGTTTTAAGTTTTTAAAAGGTAAACGTCCTAAAGGGATCATGCTAGGAACGTTTCTACTAGGATCGTTAAATTTTAAGCGTGTTAGTAGATGCTGGCTGTGTATGTAAGTCACCATTGATGAGGTTGTGTAGAAAAAGGTACCCATCATCTTCCAACGATTGTTAGAGCAAATAGTAAGAAACTCTTTTGTACAGATTCTATGAGGTCTTCATTTACCCCATATTGGGGACATATGTAAACGTTAGGTACTAAAGAGCGCGTTCAATTCCTTTGACCTTTGTAGAAATTTATTTTCTAAGGCTTCAAGATTTCAATTCAAGATGGCTTTTGCAAAGGCTCGATTTTTTTCCGACTTTTCAGCATTTTTCGAACGGGATTTGCTATTTTTTTTTTATGTAAACTGTCGAGGTTTTAAAACCTTTTACACTTTTAGACTATATCCTATAGCTTCCATATAACTAAACAATCGGAAATGAAGCATGGGACTTTCGCTTTTCTCGGCGCTTCTGATTATCAGACAAAGCAGTTATTATTCCGCCTCAATATACATATATAAATTAGATTAGTTATCAAATTTAAAACACAAATGTTATTTCACTCCATTTCCATTAACCTTTCAAACAGTTTTTAAGTTTTTTCAATACAAGATAATATATACAAAAGAATGTTCCAGAAGCTTTGTTTGCTTCAGATTTGTCTAAAAAAGATCCAAAGAACCTGTCAAGCACTAATTCAATGGTCTGGCTCATCAAATCTAAAACCAGTTTCTATGCTAATCATTTATCACCAAAAGGTTGAAAACTAGACACAAGAGCAAACTATTGTTAAGATTGGCAATGTGCGACAACTTCCGTGTAAAATAAAATTTAAAGAAAAATTTTAAAACCAAAAATATTGACTTTTTTAGTCACTATTTTTAGATTGAATTTAGAAAATCTATTTGTAAGATAAGCTTCCCTATAGAAAATGTCAACCCGAACACGCGCACGCTTAGGTTTTTTTTTAATTACTATAATATTTTAATATGATAGGCATATTATCTGCCAATGGCCAACAAAACTATCTTTCGGTAAATTATTTAGAGGCATATGTTTAGTTACATAAGGGCTATGTTTTTGATTTAGGCATAAGATGCTGGCAAGTAATAAGTGTCCACAGTGGGTTTCGTTTCAACTTTGGACGTGGGCGTTTGATACGAATATCCAGAAGTAGTTTCCGTTGTAGTGGTGGCCTCTGGCTGCGAACTCGTGCTGCTCTTCACTGGCGTCGAAGTTGTGGGGACCGGAGGTTTGGGATGTATGGTGGGGCTTGGCGTTTTAGTACTGCTTTCTGTAGTGGTTGTGTATAAAGAGTGAGTAGTGGTAGGAGAGCTATCGTCCGGAGTAAAATCGGTGTTTACTTCAGTGGTGTGATGTGTGACCTCCGTAGGCTTCTCGGTGGTGGTGGTGGAAAACGAAATTGATTTGCTGTAGCCAAACCCAAAGCTCCCACCTGAGGATTTGCTCTGTAGTAAATTATTCCAAAGCTGGATCTTGGTAGAGATTAAACTGGAGATGAACTGTGTGTTAATGGGGGCTGCTGTCGCGGAACTTTGATAACTAGTGGCGGAGTTGCTTCCATGACCTTGATAATAGGAAGAAAATATTACTTTTCCGCTTCAATGTCACTCCTTTTACTCTTACTGGTGTTGGGCGCGAAAACTTTAATGATAAAAGGCTTTGCATCGGCCAAGTTACCGGGGCTCCAGGCGAGAAGAACCAAAATTAGAATAGTTCTGAGCATGCTGAAATTCAAGTTGTGACTAGTTGCCGTACATCGACGTTCACTTTTATATCCCACGTCGGAAGAAGTCTCAGCTATTTCTATTGTCACTCGGTGCTTATTTCGACGTATAAAACATCAAAAACTCGCTCTGGCGGGTGAATTCGAGTGGAAGTCAAATAGCGCTTCGGCACCCTTGTATAAGGCCGCCGGTCTCTTTAAGTGGTAAGTGATAAGTAAGCACAGAATCTCATAAATTATTGTCAAAGCTTTGAGCTTTTAATCTCCCAATACAGATCTGAGAGTTAGCATCGCTTGCATCGCATTCATTGATTCTGACTAACAATACCAATGACCAATACCAACCTTATCAGCCTTATATATCATAACTATAGTATTTAATTAAACGGGTGAACCGAAAAGCATATGTATTGTATATCGGGTTGGGGAAAAAATATCTGTCAATGGCCAACATAACTATCTTTCGGTAAACTATTTGGAGGCACATGTTTAGTTACATAAGGGCTATGTATGTAAATTAAAAACAAGAAAGGAAAGCTAACTTCGAGCGGAGCCGAAGTTGATATACCCTTGCAGCTAAAACAGGATATATATCGCTAAAATCGGATATAATTGACCGATTCTTATGGGAATATCATAATATAACCAATAAATTACAAGACAAAATCTAAAAAAAATCCCAAACTTCTATCGTGAAGAACCCCAAAGTTGTTATTTTTATCAAATACCATTTCCGATCGTTCAGTTATATGGCAGCTATAAGATATAGTCGGCCGATCCATATGAAACTTGATAAGTCGTAATATTTTTCGAAAAATAGAATTCATAGAAAATCCCAACTTTCTAGCTCGAAAAACACTGAAGTTATGCCATTTCCGATCAATCAGTTATATCGCAGATATAGGATATAGTCGGCTGATCCTTATAAAATTTGGCATGTTGTATTATTTTGCCAAAAATAGCAATCGTACCAAATCCGAATTCTCTAGCTTTAAAAACACCGAAGTTATAGCATTTCCGATCAATCAGTTATATCGCAGATATAGGATATAGTCGGCTGATCCTTATAAAATTTGGCATGTTGTATTATTTTGCCAAAAATAGCAATCGTACCAAATCCGAATTCTCTAGCTTTAAAAACACCGAAGTTATAGCATTTCCGATCAATCAGTTATATGGCAGCTATAAGATATAGTAGGCCGATCCTTATAAAATTTGATAAGTCGTATTGTTTTGCCAAAAATAGCATTCGTACAAAATCTGAACTCTGTAACTCTAAAAACACAAAAGTTATACCATTCCCGATCAATCAGTTATATGGCAGCTATAAGATATAGTCGGCCGATCCCGGCCGTTCCGACTTATATACTGCGTGCAAAGGAAAGAAGGGTGTGTGCAAAGTTTCAAGACGATAGCTTTAAAACTGAGAGACTAGTTCGCGTAGAAACAGACAGACAGACGGACAGACGGACAGACGGACATGCTCATATCAACTCAGGAGGTGATCCTGATCAAGAATACATATACTTTATAGGGTCGGAGATGTCTCCTTCACTGCGTTGCACACTTTTGACCAAAATTATAATACCCTCTGCAAGGGTATAAAAATATATAATTTATCTAAGATTCAAAAATAAGGCAAATCTAAGAAAAGTCAGTTCCATCAGAATAGATTTTTTCTTTCTAAAAAAAATAAAAAATATCAGTGCTTTATAAGCTTGCACTTTTGACGGCTTTAGTCTAGTGACTTAGGCAAAACGATTATTTTTTTCACAGTTCTATAAATTAGATGTGGAAGTAAAATTAAATATACTATTTAATAATTTTATATTAAATATATTTAGACTATATATAATTTTTTCCTTAGCCAATTTGAAAAAAATGGTTGGTTTATTTGTATAATAAATACATTCTATATATATGTACATATGTTAACAAAAAAATAATTAAATAAATATGTGTTAGGGTTCTTAAGAAAAAAAAGAAAAAAACGGACGCAAAAATCTTGTTTCTATTATTTTTTCCACCACTGTAGTATGCATATGTATCTACATATACTTGAATATTAGCAATATAAAAATTTAAATTAAAAACGACAATTTACAAATTCTTGTTTTCAAAAGGCACTATTTTATTAGCAAACTTAATTCCTTTTTCTTTTTCAGATGGCCACAGTCTAAATCGGCCATAAGTGTCACCACTTAAGGATATTTTGACGAAAAATTAATATATTTTTTATTATGGATATTTGTTAAATATGAATAAACAAGAAAGGAAAGCTAACTTCGGGCGGAGCCGAAGTTGATATACCCTTGCAGTTATGGGTATAACCGGATATATATTGCAAACATCGAATATGGTTGGCCAATCCTTATGAGAGAATATCATAATAAAACCAATTAATTACAATAAAAAATCTAAAACAAAGTACCAAGCTTTCTATCTTAAAAAACACGAAAGTTGGTTAATTTCCGAACGTTCAGTTATATGGCAGCTATAGGATATAGTCGGCCGATCCTTATGAAACTTAGCATGTTGTATTATTTTGCCAAAAATAGCATTCGTACCAAATCCGCACTCTCTAACGCTAAAAAAAACCGGAGTTATAGCATTTCCGATCAATCAGTTCATACGGCAGCTATAGGATATAGTCGGCCGATCCGACTTTTTTTTTTAGCTATCGTCTTAAAACTCAGTTTTTAAGCTATCGTCTTAAAACTTTGCACACACCCTTATATCTTTTGTACTGCCTGCAAAAGATAGAAGGGTGTGTGCAAAGTTTTAAGACGATAGCTTAAAAACTGAGAGACTAGTTCGCGTAGAAACGGACAGACATACAGACAGACAGACGGACAGACGGACATGCTTATATCAACTAAGGAGGTGATCCTTATCAAGAATATTTATACTTTATAGGGTCGGAGATGTCTCCTTCACTGCGTTGCTCACTTATGGACAAAATTATAATACCCTCTGCAAGGGTATACAAATTAAAACAAAATTGCATCAAATGCATGTGAAGTTAAAATTAAAAAAAAGGGAGATGTAATGAGATAAATTTCACAGGTTTTTAAACCCGCTAAAGAGTACAAGAGTATATTGTAGTCGTGTGAATGTGTGTGACTTAGGGAAGGAATCATCTCCGACCCCGAGTCGACAGCCGAGTCGATATAACCATGGCCGTCTGTCCCTACGAACGCGTGGATCGTAGAGACTGTAAGAAATAGTGCAATAGGAGAAATAATAGCAATTTCTGTGCCTCCGAAACAGAAATATGATATTAGCGCCAGTTTGTTAATGTTTTTGGAAAATGTTTTAATGCCAAACTATTCTAATGGCTAATCATAACCTAAACATTATTAGAGGAGTTTTAGACTTCTTAGTCTGCTTCCTTACTAAATCGGTACTATGGCCTTAGTTTGGGTGTTGTTTTACCCAAGCGCAAAAATATGCAACAAACATTTCATTTGCGTAGAATTCATACCGTAAAAGTTTAAACTTTAAAGGTTAGTTAAATTGTGGGTGCAAGAGAGGAGTACCGGGTATAATAAATTCTGGAAACTCGACTATAGCCGTCCTTTCATTTTTTAATGATAACTTTATTTGTTTTTAATACAAGTATACATTCGTATACCATATACATATAATTCTTTTCACAAGTTCAGTCAAAGTTTGGATAACTTTAAAACTGAGAAAA
This sequence comes from Drosophila pseudoananassae pseudoananassae, assembly GCA_018153035.1. Lineage (NCBI taxonomy): Eukaryota > Metazoa > Arthropoda > Insecta > Diptera > Drosophilidae > Drosophila > Drosophila pseudoananassae. Next base: position 8,095,017 of record JAECXR010000055.1, read on the forward strand.
TTCGCTTAGAAAAAAACAGACGAACATGCTTATATTGGTTCAGGAGGGGATCTCAATTTATAATATGAACGTATGTATGTACATACATACATGTATATGTATACATGTATATGTAGGATTCCGTGCTTTAGGCCGTGCACAACATTATCTGAACTCGGAGGCTTAGGCTCAAATCATAGCAACTACCAAATAATAATTTATGTGTTTTGTCCTTTTTCTCAATGGTTTTATTTTTTTTTTAATTTGCGAAGGTCAACCGTTACACACAAGATACGAATTCAAGCCCAGTATCGGACATCAACCATCATGAGTGGTTTTTTACTTGTTTTAATTAAGGACAAAGTTGTCCGATCTGGAAAAACCTCTTCAAAATCAATATATGCATTCAATATCTCTTTAAATAGTTTATGCCAAGTTATGCGGTATCTTCTAATATGCAAACTTCCTATGAAAACTATATATACGCTCTGTAAAATAGTCCTATTTTCAACTATTTAGCTTTTAATTCGCTTTTAATCGAATAAAAGTATAGACACAATAACAGCAACAGACGAACATAATTCTTTTTTCCACGCCCTGATCAGAGATTATTGGGATCAGAGCTGATTGCTCAGAAGAAACTAACATATACTTTAAAGGTCCAAAGATGATTCTACATTACAGTAAATGAATGTTTATTTTATAGCGTTCCACAATAGGATTCAATAGGATTATAATAGGATCCAAATGAAAGGGTGTATGTATTCAGGTTGCTTTTCTTTCTTGTAAGGCATAACATTTCATTTCATAAGCTATCTCTTTAGCATTCTTTAAAACAATAAAAATAATTAATAAATTAAAAAAACCATTTTTAAAAACACAAAAATGTTTTATTATAATTATTTAATTATATAAATTTGTTTTTATTATTTATTATAAGCAGTTCCTACGAATGTTGTCGGTAAAATTACACATAATTAATGCGAGCTCATTCAATTCGTGCTTGGCACGTATTATACGTTTCAATTAATATTCAGCTGCAAGTGCGGTTTCATTTTATGATCGTTTTCTTGGAAAAAACATTGTTTCCCACTCTACAAAATAAATTTATGTTTTGGGTGTAACACTAAGAGAAACAATTTTTTTTAGCTACCTAGTTTTGGTCTCTTCAATGCATCAGCATTAAAGTAACAGTACAACTGCGCCCCTCTTATTAGAATTCAAAAAAGGCAATTGCTATAGATATATACATACCTGACCAAAGTCGACGTCTATGTACGTCGGTAATGAAGAAAAAGAAGTTTAGATTTTACATTTCGAGCTCGAGCTACAGAAAGATGTCATTTTTGGATGTGAGAAGCGTTTCGTCCAAATCTGTTTTTAAAGAAGATATCCCTATTATAAAACATTTCCCATACAAACGGGCTAAAATTATGATCAAGTTTATGTCACAATTTTGCGCACTCTTTCCCCCATAACGGAAATCTCGTGGTAGCGCAGTGGTAGGTAGCAGTTCATTAATATTTTTGAAAAATTTTTTAATGCCAAACTTTTCTAATGGCTAACTTACACCTACGAATAAAAATTCAGCCAAATTGGACAATGTTTAGAGGAGTTATAAACCACGGTAGATGAGTAGCGGGTATAATATAGTCGTGAAAGCCGATAACCGATCCTTCTTGTTAGGATGTGTAATCATGTAATCAAACATGTGTTTTCCAAAATTCACAAAAAAGTTTTACCCTTTAATTTAATTAAAGTTTAATTCTTTAAGAAAAACATCTTTAATACAAAAGGTTTTCGTGTTTTTTTTTCACATCCGAATGTGTAAATTAATATAATGGGTGCTTGAGATTATTATATGAATTGTTGCCTCAGTGTTGAGGTTCAAGTATAACGAATTTTCAAAATAGTTATGCAGTGCAGATGTGCAACATTTTTATTCCACTGTTACGGACTTGGCCAGATTTCTGGGACAATCGACATCACATCCGCGGAGCACAGCAATGTGATAAGAAAGAAGTTGCATAGGGATAACTGTGAGAATTCCTTGAAGGCAGTCAACTGTGCGAGGAATTTCCAAGTGACGGGATGAGAACGCTTTGGTGTCCTCATCTCCTTCCTCACAAATTATGATCGGGCATCCCTTTCGAGAGGTGACCTGCTGAAGGGCATTCATACACTTTACGTAGACCGGGTCACGCAGAACGATCATTAAGACAGGCATAGAGTCATCGACCAAGGCCAACGGGCCATGTTTGAGTTCACCGGCCATTATGCCCTCACTGTGCATGTAAGTCAGTTCCTTCACTTTCTATATTTGAAAGAAGGATGTTACATAAGTTAATAGAAATATGCTTGTCAACCGTAATCTTACCAGAGCGCCTTCAAGACAAGTGGCAAAATTGTACCCGCGACCCATTATCAGAAGCGACTTGTGCTGGTACAGATCTCTTGCAAGTTCTTTGACCTTCGAATCCAATTTAAGAACGGCTCGGATCTGATCAGCGAGCTTAGACAGCGCCTGCATGATCTCTAAGCGGCGTTGCTGCAAGGAGAGGCGATCTTCCGACATAACTAAAGCAAACATTACCAAAGAGATAAACTGTGAAGTGTAAGCCTTTGTAGAGGCTACACCTATCTCAGGACCGGCATTAATGTGCACTCCGCAATGAGATTCACGGCAGATACTGCTTCCCACCGTGTTTGTGATGCCTACGATTAGGGCTCCGCGTTGCTTACAATAACGAAGCGCCATCAGAGTGTCGGCCGTTTCGCCGGACTGGGATATAAAAAAGCAGACGTCGTCACGGAAAATTGGCGTATTTCGGTCAAGAAAGTCGGACGCTAGTTCAACAATGACTGGCAGCTCGGTCAATTCTTCCAGTAACTGACGCGTAGCAACAGCACTGTGGTACGAAGTTCCACAACCAATTAGCATTAGGCGGCGACAGCGCTTAATTTCCGGAATGTAGTCCTTAATTCCACCTAAAACAATCGAATTTCCATCAAAGCGGACACGACCGCGCATCGTGTTCACCACGGATTCCGGTTGCTCAAAAATCTCCTTCTGCATGAAGTAATCGTAGTTTCCCTTCATAATCTGCTGTATTTCCATTTTTAAGGTGGTAATCTCTCTAGCGTGAGGATCATCCAGACTTTTTTTTAAACGATGAATACTTAATGTTCCATCTCGAACTGCTGCAACATCATCGTCCTAAAAAATAATAATGTACAACAATGGTAATAATGATAATAATGTATAACACTTTTATAATTACTTTAAAAAGTTTTAACAATATGTACACATGTATTCGCATATAAAACATGCATATAAAATCAGAAAGGACGGCTAAAATCGATTTTCCGACTATAAAACATAAACGCCAAATCTTCGGCCATACTACCGATTTAGTAGGGAACAGACTAAGAACTCGGTAGTTTTTCTAAAAATTTCTCCATTCTTAGTTGAAACAGTTTGGCATCAAAACATTTTCCAAAATCGGATGTTTCTATCTCTTATAGATCGAGATCCACGAGTTTAACATTTTAGCCCGTTTTTATAAGAAATTTTATATACATATATGGGTAGTATACCGACATACTCGAAAAATCAGCCGATTTGGAAATTTTACATGTGAAATTTATTTTTCAGATATATACATATTAACTAAAGATAAAGTTTGGCATCAGAAGTTTTCCAAAAAAACCTTTCCGTTTTGGCACTATAGAAATTCCCGATTCGTTGGGCGTGACCAAATTTTGAAATAAACTTGAACTGCGTGGGTATTGTCTCCATACCAACTCCTATAGCTCTATCTCTTATAGTCTTCGAGATCCATGCGTTTATACCGACAGGCGGAAAGTCGGGCAGATGAACGCACGGATGGACAGGTGGACAGAAAGACATGGTCTATTTGTTTATTTCAGATAAAAATTAACTATAGAAATAGTTTGGAGATGATTCCTTCTTTGTGTACATACATTTACATGACTACAGTACTCTCTGCGAGTTCCAGGTATAAGCAACAAAATTATATATACAAGCTACCATAACCCTTCAAAACATTTTAAAATGTAAAGGTTTTTTATACCTTTCAATTATTATACATATTAAGGATTGGAACTTTTGAACTTGGACTCGTATCTGCTTACAAGTACAAAAGTATGCAACAAAAATGTTTGGCTGAGAACCATACCTTTGAAGTTTAAACTTAATTAAAGGTTAGTTAAAGTGTGGGTGGAAGAAATAAGTACCGGGTATAATATAGTTGGGAAACTTGACTTTAGCCGTCCTTATTTTTTTTTAATTTTTTGGATATATTTTTTCTCTTAAACGAACCACGAAAACAGGATGAATATTTAAAAAGGCTTCATGGTTCATGGAAGCCTAATTGGTACTGGTTAACCTATTTTGTCTGTTTTTTCCATCGTTTTCATGGTTTATATAAATAGTTTTTTATATTTCAGAAATGTAACATTTGTTTAGAGAAAAGCCGAAAATTAATATCTTTGGAAAACCTGTGGTTGGTATATGTATGTATGTTATGTACGCAGTTAAAAAATGTCTTACCTCTAAGTAAATAACGCGGTTGGTGTGCTCAATAACAGCCGAGGCATCCGAAGCGAAAAAGTACTCCACTTCCTTTTCTTCCATAGGCATGAATTCCGAAGTGCTGTCAGAACGCGGTATTACTGGCAATTCACGAGTTTGTCCATGAGGACGAATTTCTGGTTGGTTAATTGTTTATCAATGTTTCAGTGTGAACGATGTGCATATTCATGTACAACAATGATTCAGCGGTAGCAATGGCGATTATGTAAAAGCATAATGTGTGAAAAGAAAATAATTCGAGATCATCGAGGTAATAAAAAATTAAGTCATCTTAAAGTTGTAGACTTTAATCAAAACACTCAGCACCACCTCCACCAAGGTCACAGTAATAAAAAGTGTGTGATTTTGAAAGATGTTGTCAAGATGGCATTTTTGATTTTTAAATTGGCTATGATATTATATATTGATTCCAGCATGAGAGAATTTAATTATATAGTTAATTTTAATAAAAAGAGCAAAATACTTATTAACTAATAGCCAATACTCGTAGCAATAATATAAATAACAAAAATTAACTTTGGTCATATACAGAAACAAAAAATATTTAAATATTAAGACAAGATTAATCAAATAATAATTCATCAGAATCGAAATAATAATAATTTTCTTACTTTTAATGAAATTAAATCATAAAAGTCCGCAAAAATTAATACTTCTAAGTTATACGTAATAAAAAAATAGAACTATATTATTAAAAGAATTTTCTCAAATATATGTGTTCATTATGTGTGTGATTAAATATACATATGTATGTGTTAAACGTGTTCATTTTCGTGTACTAGCCGAAAAGCTGTAAATAATGTATTAGAAGGATGATAAGAGTAAATGAAATATAAAACAACCTTTTTTTTTAGTAAAGTTTCAAAATGTGTATGAATCTAAACAGTCCGAATAAGCCCCGCAGCCCACGAACACCGAGTCGCAAAGCGTTAGTCAATGGGAAAATCAATTGACTACCTTGTTCGGAGCTCTGCTTCTTGTCATCTTTGGTTCGACATCGACCCAGTCGCAGCAAGCGGGGCAGAAAGGATCATCGGAGGGCAGGTGGAAGAGAGCAGCATGGTTATTTCGGAACGAAGACGACCGATACAAATACGGTTATTTACATATAGATAGAAGACAAAGGACGTTTTGTAAAGTGTATGGGGACATTAGCGTTGAGAACAAAGAAACGGCCCGCTTACCTTTTCCATATAAAATTGGAATGTGGTCCGTGGCCAGACGAGTCTTAGTCTTGATTCCAACCAGCAGTGGTGAACTCCTACGCGAGGCAACACACTCTCCAGGAAAATACTTTGACTTTACAGCGACTGCAAAAGCCCCTTCCTGCATATGGTTTTTGGATAAGTTCAATGTGGTTAACTTCAATGCTCTAATAGGGCCATATTACCAACTGCTGTATAGCCTGTTCTACCAACTCGCGAAAGGAGTAGGTGGGGTGGGTTTTCCATAAATGATGCACCAGCTTGGCAAACACCTCAGTATCTGTGTCTGATTCGAATTCGTATCCGCGCTTAGCTAAGAATGTTTTTACGTCGTTGTAGTTTGTAATAATTCCGTTATGGACTACCACAAAACCGTTTGTTTCGTCCGAGCGCTGCGGATGCGAATTCCTCTCGCATGGCACGCCGTGGGTAGCCCACCGGGTGTGGGCGATGCCAATGTGTGTAAGTACTGGCTCGCTGTAATCCACGCCACTAAAGTCTATCCAAATTGGTTCAAATATTTTTGACATCATTTACAAGAAAAAAATTTGTTTGAGATAGTGTACATACGCTCCTGAATTGCATCCTCTAGCACTTTAACTTTTCCAGTTCGCTTAACCATTACAATGTTCTTATTATCCGGAGAATCTATGGCAACACCTGTAGAATCGTAACCACGGTACTCCAGTCTTTTCAAACCAGTAACCAATAGGTCTAGAACCTCCTGGCGCGATTTCGGGGTCAAATAATTTAGGTAAGCAAAGATTCCTGGTAAACAATAATATTTTTATATTAAAATATATAATTAACAAGAAAGGAAAGCTTAGTTTGGAGGGAGCTGAAGTTGATATATCCTTGCAGTTAAACCCGGAAATATATCGCAAACATCGGATATAGTTGGCCGATCCTTATGAGAATATTACAATATTACAATTAATTACAATAAAAAATCTAAAAAAAAGTCTTCTATCTTCACAAATACCAAAGTTGGTAGTTCTACCAAATACCATTTCCGATCGTTCAGTTATATGGCAGCTATAGGATATAGTCGGCCAAACTGACTAAAAATTTGTTATGTAGTATTATTTCATATCAATTCAGGAGGTGATTCTGATCAATAGTATATTTATATACTTTAAGGGGTCGGAGATGTCTGCTTCACTGCGTTGCACCAAAAAACACTTTTGACCAAAATTATAATACCCTCTGCAAGGGTATAAGCATTCTTTCAAAATCGGGACTTGAACAACTCCTAAACAGCAGAATAAAAATGTCTATACCTTTGGATAAAATTGCCCGATTCTGCTTTTCTAAATTTATGATGGATATCAAAAGCTTTGATATTGATGATTATTGAAAATTTTAAAAATGTATATACTTACCGCACATTTTGTAGGAAGTTAACCAATTAAAATCTGCAAACACAAATTAAAATCCTGAATGTGTATTTGAAAAAGTAAATAACAATAGATTATTTTGTAATAATAATTTGAATATTTTTCCTGAAACATTAAATGATTTCCTAATTTTTAAAAAAAAATTTTTTATATAAAATATTTATTTTTTTTATGGTTTTTTATTTTTTTTATTCAAAATTTTTTAATTTTCCAATTGTGGTACATATGTACATGACCGACTTGTGTGGTCGGTATAAAGAATAAAGCTTATAAGATTATCAATCTAATTCATTTTCCGTGCCCTGTCAATAATAATCGTACTGATAGGAGCACAGCTGTAAAGTCGAAGACGTTTTCCTTTTCCTTTACACATTTGCCTCAATGTTTACTTTTCGATAACCTGTCATACATTTCTGTATCTGCAAAAAATGCTGCGCCGTGTAAAATCTTATCAGACAACTAGGTATTTAATTGCTTTTCTTTCTTCGGTTTTTCTTAGTGGTAATAAAAAGTTTCAGTTTTTAAAGAAATACAAGTTAAACTTTAAAAATTTTAAAGCCCTTTTTAAACGAAATCGCTTTCAATTATTTAAGCTTCTTTAATTTGTCGTAGAAATAGAATTGCATTTTTTATTCCACAGATGTCTGCCTTCTAACAAATACACTTACGTTTAACTTCTGGTGTTAGAGAAGTACAACCAGTTTCGTCACAATATTTACATCAAAAGTTTTTAAAATTAAGAATTTTTTAAATCAAAGGAATTAGAAAAAATCATTTAGAGAAACAACATGTGGCAGAAAACGAAATATTTATTTGCACCTAGGAAAAATTCTGACTTTAATTGACTTGAATGACATCAGAAATTTAAAAATGGAAGGGAACTTTTCAACTCGATACATAACGGAAATAATGTCTACAAATTGCTGTCAAGTACTTCCTTATCACCTCGTTACTTTCTAGCTAGTACACAAAGAACAATAAATAAATTATGTTTTAGTGATTGCGCATCTCTGTGCATGATGATAACTAGTCTAAAAAGGTCCACGAGTTATATTACCTCCCAAAAAATTATTAAACCGATTGTGGGGTTCTAGGTTTTCTGCAAAGGCACCAGCTTTTCTGTTGTTTGCACGTAGGTGTGTTAAAAGTGTATAAAATATATCTTGGTTACACAGCTGGTATCTCTGTTGTGTGCACTTTTCTGCCTTTGTTGAAAAAAAATTTGTTTCCGGTTGGCGCACACCAGTTTCACAAGTCTTTTAACGAACAGGTATTTTATATAAGCTATGCAGAATTTTTTCGAATTTCCATTGAAGGCTGGTTTTGAATAATATTAAGGTTTGATTTATAGTAAGAAATTCACTTTTAATACATAATACGAATTAAAATTGGTATTGGTACTTTTTAATTCATTAGTGGAGTGTTTCCACTTTCTTGGCCCAAGTTCGTAGCCCTGTTGGCACTTTATATGTAACACAACACCACTCACTTGAAATGCTTTTTACGTCTCCTTATTCGCGGTGCCAGTATTTTTACTAAGGTGTGTGGTTCGCTTCGTATCTGATCGGGCAAGCTTTCACCACTGGCCAACTCTTTCGCTGTCTTAATCACACTGAGCCAACTCTGAAAAACAACTCACACTAAATACAGCGTTTTTATAGGCCGCGCCATACCCCTTCGACTTCGTATGCCGATCCGTTGCCGATCTTTAATGTCAAAGAGTCCAAGCTTCGGACTCCCACCCAGCCGGTACAACCACTCACACAACCGCACTTGGCGGAGCACGCGAAGGCGGTTATCGACTCTTACGCACTGTGCAAACGGTGAAGTAACAGTCACATTTTAAAGCAATCTTAAGTGTATTGAATCCAATAAACATCAACGGTCCACTTTCAGTTCAGTCATCCTGTTATACTGGTATAGTAGCAGTTGGTTTCAACTAACTACAAACCTACATATGAAATTGGTAGCAACGAACGTGCTCTTAGGAAGGTGCAGTTCTCTTACATTAAAAACTACTACAATTGTTTATCGAGGCGTTGCGGAGTTATTCCATTTAGGCTTGAGAGTGAAGGCGAGCTTTTAGGGCTTTCAAAAAGACACATATTTCTATATGTAAGTACTGCCGTATGGTTATATAAGCGCTGATAGTGGGATAGTTTAGATATTGGAGTGCACTTCAGTGCACTATTTTAAAAGTATATAATGATACTGTGGGCATAACCTTATTTGTACCCCCAATTGGGGCTTCAATAAGAAGGCTTCTAAATTTGATATTTATTCCCCCGGATTAACTGTCCAGAGCAAGTTTATCATTCCCACGTCTTACTTTAAACGTAGATTCGATGCTTTATGGTGAAGCCAAACCTCATTTTAGACAGAGGCGATTTTAAGCTTAAAGCCTTATTTTTAAGAGCGAAGGAATAGTAATCCGACCAAAATACAGATTAAATCATGTTCAATGATTAATCTGATCAATGCTTTGTTAACCTATTTTAGAAATTAGAGATAAGGTGAAGAAGTTAAGGGGTGTTTTTAAAAAATTTCAATTAAATTTTAATTTAAAATAATTTTGATAAGCTCTCAGGAGTGTGAGGGATAATAATGATTAGTGTTGCCTCAATATCAAGTGGAAGTAATTGGTTTGATAATGATATTTTTAATATTTATAATACTAATAATAAAAAAGTACAGAAGCAGAATAAAATCTAAAAGTCTATAACTCCTCTCAAATTCCGATTTGGCTAAAATGTAGATATATAAAAGCTATTGGAATCATATGGGACCAAAACTGAAATCAATTTTAAAATAAAAATAGTTTGCGTATATAGTTAGACTACAAGGTATAAGGAATAGTTTGACTAGTTCGCGTAGAATCAGACAGAAGGAGAGACAGACGGACAGCTCATAACAACTCAGGAGGTGATCCTGATCAAGAATGTATATACTTTCAATATATATATATCAGTATATATATATACTATCTTCAATTTATTTAAACAAAAAGGATAACATTTTTACACAAGAAACGGACATTTTTGAATTTTTGTCGTGTTTTTCGGACTGACTTGTTTTGAGAAAAGTGTTATAACTTCAACAATTTTCGTAATTTCGTAATGAAATTGATCTCGTTTTATTTAGGACTAATGAGACAATATTGATACGTATCAAAAATGATACCATTTCTTGAAAATTGTACCGAAAAAATGGCGTCAAAGTCCGAAAAACACGACAAAAATTCAAAAATGTCAGTTTCTTGTGCAAAAATTGTATCCTTTTTGTTTAAATAAGTTAAAGATATATATTTTTTCAAAAGCTAAAACATTTAACTACTAAAAAACGTCATAAATTTTAATATCGGCTTAAAATTACGCGTTAAGGAATTTTTAAGAGCAAAAAAGTCCCAAAAACCGTTTTTTCCTAATAAACAATTCCTACTAGGTCTGTTTAAAACTTCAATTTTTCTTTTTTTGTCACACAGTGTTATTATTCTTATAGTTTTCACTTATACGGCAGCTATACAATAAGGAAGATCGATACAGGTCTTATAACGGAAAGGAAGGATGTGTGCACAGTTTGATTTCAAAAGCTTCTTGCACACTTTTGACAAAAAAAAACTTCTTCTCCTAGCTATCATTACCATGTAAAGCGATATGCTCACCAAAAATGTTGTGTACTGTACTATAAAAATTTGTCTAGGCCCAGTTCTCTCAGTTCACTTCTTGCTCTTACTTTCCACATTTTTTACCAAAAAACAAGAAGGACGGCTATATTATACCCAGTACTCATCTCTTCCACCCACAATTTAACTAACCTTTTAACTTTAACCTTTAACAGTATGGATTCTCATCAACAAATTTTTTTTGCATACTTTTGCGCTGGGGCATAACAACAACAACAAACCTAAGCCCCACTACCAATTTTACACATTTCCGAAAAATATTGGACATATTCATCAAATGTAAAATTATTATTTCTATTACCAAATAAGCAAAAATATACACCGCCACTCCTGGATTGTAACTGATTGTTTTAGTAAGCCGTTAAAAAAGATACCAACCAACAACCTAAAACGAGCCAGAGCTGCCACGGGCTATCATTGTCATTTGCAAACCGGTTTTAAATAAGAAAATAGTGTGCTAACACTGTTGCAAAGTCGTGCCACAGGTTTCGACGCGTCGCTGGTATCAATCGTATAATATATGTAAATATTTATGATTTCTCTTTCGAAAATTACCCTCAGCTTCTTGTTCCCTGTTATTGATTTACGCACAAAACCAGTTACTAGTTAAAACAATAAAATACTCCAAAGTCGCTGACCTTGACTTCTATTTAAAAGGAAAAGTGATGATTTTGTATTTTTGTGCTCAAATCAGACCGTCTCAAAAAGTATGGGGATATTTTGTATTGCAGCTTCTATTTCTTTGTGGATAATCTTCCACATTTTAAAAATAGTTCGTTTCAAACCAATACAGTAAAATTTAATTTTATTATTGAAAATTGGAAATTAAACCTGTGATAATTGTGATAGTGAAGTGATAATTAATTGGTGGATTTGTTTCTTGCGAATGCAGAGGTAAAGTCCCCTCAGTGTAGGATATTATCCAGAAGAATTGAGGCGAGTTGTGTGGACGACCTTGCAACTGGGTCGGCCTTTTACCTACATATACATACATATGTATATGTACATACATATACAATACTTGCATTCACTATTAGTAGCAAGCTTCAACGATTGGACGAGTTTTTGCATTAATTGCACCTTGAACAATGTGATGCTGGTACATAAAACTCATATTTTTATACCCTATAAAAATATAAGAGGTATAATTTTTATTTTAATTATAATTTTAATTTTAATTATAATTTGGGTCAAAGTGTGAAACGCAGTGAAGGAGACATCTCCGACCACTTAATAGGGTCGGAGATTCTTCCTTTCCACGCAGTAAGTATATAAGCCGGAACGGACGTGATCGGTCGGCTATATCCTATAGCTGTCATGACTAATTTATCGGAAATGCTACAACTTCGGTGTTTTTAGATTTAGAGAGATTGGATGCTATTTGTCAAAATTCATAAGGATCGGACGACTATTTCTTATAGCTGCCATATAACTGAAATTACCCAACTTTCGTGTTTTTGAAGAATTAAAGTTGGAACTACGTACAGATTCTATTTTTGGTTGATCCGACCGAACAGTTGATCCGACCTAACAAATTTATTAGCATTTGTATTCTAACTAATTGTTTATATTATAATATTCTCATAATGATCTGCCAACTATATCCGATTTTTCCGGTTGTAACTTCAAGTGTATATCAACTTCGGTTCCGCCCGAAGTTAGCTTTCCTTTCTTGATTTAATTTAGATAAATATTCTATTTAACAACTTGTACCGATAAAATTATAAGTTTTTTTTACCTTAAGTTAACTTTTTAACTTAAAATTAAAAGTTTTTTCCAACTAGGTTTAACTCTTGTAAAAATTGTTTAAAAAGAAACAATTTTTGTCAATTAAAACCTGCATAGTAGAATAACATTTGCAACTCTCGTTTTTCTTTCCCATGCGATTTCTATCTTGTCACTTGTCACTAATTCGAAAGTCAAGCACTTGCTTCCTCTATTGTACAGCAGAAACGGAACTATATTTAAGCCAAACATGCTTAACAAGTAGTTTACAACCCATCTATGTTATCTGTTGAACATTTTTATATTTTATAATTGGAAAATCCCTGGCGTGACGAAACACACCATAAAATTTGACAGGGTCTGCTAACTGGCACAATAATAGCCGGCTAATCTTGCTAAAAGCAAGAAAAGACGCAAGAGCTCAGCTTTCTATTGTTTTGAGCCACCACAGTTATCTTAGACTATATGATTTGACTCCCATAATACCAACATTGGTATTGAAACCAATACCAAAAGGTGAAATTTATTTGTAGAACCCGTCCGGAAAGATTTTTTATAAAAAATGCAAAAAAAATATCTTTTGATATAGATCCGAATAATTTATGAAATGAAAAATCTCCTAAAAGGGTAAATTGAATTTTAGTGACGGAAATGCAAGCCATGCCCAAAATAATCCGAATAAAAAATGGAATATTCAAGGTAAAAGGCAGTGAATTCGAGTTAGTTCTTATATACATTAAAAAGAAACACATTGCCATTTTTTGACGATTATTTTCAACGTATTTATGAAGGGGAAGATTAGTAAATGTGAACATTTTTCTTACAACAAATCAGAAGCCTTAGAAAAGAAGCAAGGAAATGTATTAGAAGCGCTTAAGAGGTGACGATTTTCAAAAAAATAATAAAATTGTACTTTATAGGATCGAAGATGCTTTTAGTGCGTTGCACACTTTTGGACAAAATTATAATACCCTGTACAAGGGTATTAAAACCCCGAAAGGAATGCTAACTTTGAGGGACCGGAAGTTGATGTACGATTGCAGTTAAGATCGAATATATATAGCAAATATTAGATATAGTTGTCCGATCCTTATAAGAATATTAATTAGACAACCAATTTCTCAAGGTACAAAATGTAAAAAAAAATCCGAAGTTTCTATCTTCAAAAATACCAAGAAGAGTGTGTGTAAACTTACAAGCCTTTAGCTTTACAACTGAGGGACTATTTTGCGTACAAACAGACAGACGGGCATGCTTATATCAACCCAGGAGATAATCAAGAATAGCATTACTTTATAGGATCGGAGATGTATCCTTTACTTCGTTGCACACTTTTGACCAAAATTAGAATACCCCGTGAAAGGGTACAAAACGTTATTAAGCTTTAAAAACGCCGATCGTTAAACAGTAACAAATTTCAGCCATTCCAGCAACAAGAGAATCGGATGAAACTGATTTAACATTTTTTTTTAATAAATGCAAGTCACTCGAAAGTGGAAATAAAATGTAAAATATGATATACATACATATGTATGTATGTATGCAGCGAAATTTCCGTAGTCTAGCTGAAATGAAATAGCATATAGTTAAGTTATAAAGAATTTCTGCTCCAAAAAAGTTCTAATAAATTTTAACTTGGTCTATACTGTAGACTATACAGTAAATGCTAGCTTCGCTTTATAATTGATTTATAAAATTTTCTAATATTTATTACATGAGTAGGTCTAAAACGTCTAAAGCAAAATACGGCATGTGACGTAGTTGTCTGTTTTGGTGAATTCCGGTAACATGAAGCAAATTTCAGAGTCGGCTGTAAACGAGTTTTAAGGCTAGGGTGGGTTCCTGGAAGGAAATCGCGCCATCGTCATAAAAGTTAAGCGAATAACAAATGTGACGACGGCGCTCGTAAATAATTTAAATGTAATCGTCAAAATCCGCAGTGACATTAAGCACGTGCTTACATCCCCAAAAGGCTACTTCTCCCATGCTTTTGTTTGTGTAAAGCTTTAGGCTTCTAATGTGCCTCGTAAATTATAAATTAAATATTTACACCAGATTGTAAACACCTTTCGCTTATTAATATTCTTTCACCTAGGTGCGGCTATTGTCTGAAACCCAAGAAACACCGCCTTCTGCGGCCCTTCTCGCTTTCTTTTAATTAAATCTCGGCTTTAAGTCACCGTCAGGTTGTCGCCGTCTGTTGATATAATATAATTTTATTTTGGGAGCTTTTGTTGTAACTGAATTGCATCCAGTTAAAATGTCTTCAAGTTAAAAATTTAAGTTGTTTATTAATTTTGTTAACTAAGGACTAGTTTATTGACTCCTTTTCTTAAAATCAGTTGTATTATTTAATGAGATTCCTTTTTTCTCATGTCTGACAATGTTCTTCCACACCTTCTCTTGTTGATAAATGTTGTTTCTTTTTGTACCATTAGCTTAAAACAATTTGGTAATATGTTCCAATTCCAAATTTAAGTAATAAATGTATTTAAATACTGTAGAGCACAATGAAATCCCGACTGGCAGAAAATACAACTTTTGAAGTTTTTAATAGATAGCGTTTATTTTTTTTTGATTAAATTTGTTTTAAATCGTTGAAATAAATCTCATTCTGTCATCCAGCTATTTATTTGGTGTTGCTAAGAAAACGCTCCGAGTAAAAACAGAGCTACAGAATAGTAAATTTGAATCCATATTTTAACTTTGGAAATAGGCCAAAGATTTTATATTGGTTTCAAATCCAGTAATTATTTTGTTTCCCTGCAAATATTTTATTACCTAAAAGTAGACAAAATGTTAGAAGTTTAAAACCTTAATTATTCTTTATACTTACCTCGCATGACTTACTTTATTTTCACGATGGTAAGAATTTTTTTTTTTTGAATCGTGTACCGCATTTGCGGCACGCGTATTTTATAAAGTCAGAACAAAAAAGAAAAAGATTTTTTTGGGTTTGTGCAGCGATTATCGTGTTTTTGCAACGTCTGATGTTCCGAAACAGAATAATTGACTCACATATCTTTTTTATAGGATGGAGTTTAAAAATTTCAGCAAAAGAAATTTGAATTTCTCGTTCTGAATATCAAAAAACATTGTTGCGTACTTTTTCAAAATACTTTCCTAAATGATGGAACCAACAAAGAAATGTTTAAAATACTTCGGCTATATGTGTACGTGTACATACATATCTAGTAAATACCATACCATTCAATTAAATACTTAGTTTATGATATTTTATTGTATTTATTAATTGTTTCATTTATAAATAATACATATATAATAAAACTGGAATATTTCAACAGTGTATTCATATTTCAAACATATTCCATAAATAGTTTTCGACTATTATTTAATTTTTAACACTACTTTTAACATCTTATGAATTTCTTCAGGCATGTATACATCAGTCATGCCTTTCCGTACCTTTTTTTTCGATTACATTTTTAAATTAGTCGTGTGATGAAAAACTTTGGCAAGAAATTTGCAAGCTACAGTCGCCAAAGCTTAAAACCATTCAAATAAAGTCGAATTTATTATTTTTTTGACAGTAAAGGGCCCTTTAAACGTGCCTGTGGATGTGCCTTTCGAGTCTTATATTTACAATTTTTCTAAATAGACTGTTTTACAATTGCGGCTTAACATACTTATTTAATTCGGTAGCACATTTAAAGAATGGCTTAAAATATATGAAGTAAATTCTTAAATTCTAATAAGGAAGGCACTTTTCATTTAAAAAATAACACTCACTACGATATTTAATTATTAAATATCAAGGTACAGTAAAACAAATACGAAACTTATCAACAGGGAATGACAAGGTAATTTAGGATTTTTATGATTAAATAATTAAGTAATTCATTCTTTAAAAAAATAACCGATAGATCTATAACTTAATAATAATTCAATATTTAATATTTTTGTTTCAAATGCTTTACCTATACCTGGTGGTGATAGAGAATTTTTTACAGCTCATAGTGCCGTGAACTAAGACATGAAAATGTATCCATGAAAATGACTAATGAAAAATTAGAAGTGTGGTATGATTATAATACAAATTAATATAGTTTTTCTTAATTGTCGTACAATCATAACTTGTAAAATTTACATTCAGTAAAAAAGGTTGCTTCCACTTTTTGACAATAAAAATTTAGCTAGCATTAGACTATTAATAATCCTTGAACCTAATTTATAGTAATGGATAGCACTTTCCATTACAGTTTATACATTTTTTTTGTGAATGTCGGCTACTTCTCCAAAGAAGGAGATCTAACCTATGGCTAAGGTTTTTGCGTATTCATGAGACTCATAGTTCATAGTGTTCTGTTATCCGTAAAAGAACTGCGAGCTACCTGACACGCCAGTGGACAACGTCCGTGGGGCGGTGCCATCATAGGAAAGCTGCAAGAGCGGTTTTGTTCGACATAGAGTCGAGTTGCCATTTACTGTCAAGCCATGAGAAATCGGATTGATAGCTAGAGGCGACGGAACTGGTTGCGTTGTTGGAAATGCTGAGGAACCACCGTTTAAAGAGTTTGGTGGAGTAGGTGTGCTTCTTGGATGCTGCAGAACTCCAATACTTCCTGCATTTACTATGTACCCGCCTCTGACGGTCGGTGCTGTTGTGTACTGGGCCAGTGAGGTTATTGGAACCATTGTGCCTTTTGGATAATTTTGTACTCTAAGTCATAAATATGTTGTATATAAATGTCACGTCACAAATACTTACTTATAGCACTACTGCCAGGTGGAGGTACACCAGAGGCGTTGGATGCAATAACTATCGTTGGACCCATAATGCCTGTCACTGCGGTCTGACGGTTTCCAATGCCCGTTGCTACATAGGCATTAGGCGGGATACCTATTAAGTCTGGTGATTGGTGAGCCCCAACCAAAAGTGGAGCTGGGGTGAAACCAGGCACTGATCCAGGATTACTTACTGAGGATAGATGAACAGGCGGATTTGCAAACAGACTGCTAGTTGCGGCAAATGATAAATAATTCTGCGTAAAAATTGTCTTTTATAAAGGTGCAGAGGTTATAAATAAACAGAGTGCAGCACTTACTTCATTCTCCGACACAATAGGTAGCGGCACTGACGATTCCAGGTCAATGTCTGCGTCTATCTCTGAAATGGTATCATTGAATCCGCTCGGTATAATAGTTTCCTCAGCTAATACCCCAGCAACCCCATTGGCCTTTTTAGACGAATTTAAGTGCGTATCAGTAGGTACACCATGACGCTTTTGAAATAATGACCTAATGGCGACGATCATTATGGATAAAAGCACTCCAAGAGAACCCATGATAAGAAGGTAAATATATAAGCGTTCCTGGTCGTCTGGACAAACATGATTTCAACAAATTACAATTTTAATATATCAATTTATAATTTTGTATTTAAATAAAAAAATAATTATTTCTAAACTTATTAGTTATCTAAAACAATAAAATAACATAGTTTGACTTTTTTAAAATTTAACTAGAATTGATTAAAGGTTTATCAGGGCTAATTTTTTTTTAATAGGGCGGAATTGACTAGTGTCTTTATTTGCATTTGGCTACCGAAAAGACCGAATACACTCAAGTAGTTAAAGAAAAGGTATTATCGGCAGCTTTCCAAGTTATACCCTAGCAATTTTTATACACGTAGAGAACTCGTAGAGAACTAGGATATATTGTATTTGTGTTCATGTATGTAATAATGAGAAAAAATCATCTCCAATCCAACAGCCGAGTCATGTCAGTCTGTCCGTATAAGGCATGGATCTCAGGGGCTGCCGTATCACTGTGCACGGCTGTGCACATGGTGGCGAACCGCATGCCTTAGCGTGCGCGTGAAAACACTATATAAAGCCACAAAATTAAACATGTTTTGAGTGCGTGATATATCATATACCAAAGGTATTTCTCTAATAAAATAATTTTTGTCAAATCAAAACTATCATCTTAGGAGAAATTTGCGAAAATGTAAAATTATTTTTATTACATTGAGGCTAGTGGGTACATTTGAGTCGCCAGACAAAATATTATATCTTATAACACTCTAATTTTGAATACACTTCGATTGACGCCTTAATCTTCCCAATTATACTCTTTACAAGTTATTCAAGAAAACATTTTTTTCATCTTCTTAAAAATGTAACCTAATGTGTCCTTCTGTTTGTCTTTTTGCACTATATTTTTTCCTCAATCCTGAAAAAATGTAGATGTTAGTTACTTAAATACAAAAAAAGTTTGTTTTACACTTTTTTAAAATATGTACCTTCAAATTACGTAAAAAAAATTAAGAAAAACTTTTTAAATTAAAAGATGCGTAACTATTTAACCAATAAAAGTATCTAAAAATGCTTTATTTCTAACTATTTTTAACTATTTCTATACTTAATTTATATGATTTATATTTATATAATTTGTTGAAAAACAAATTTCAGCCAAATCGTCCGATTTTAAAAGTGAAGTTATTCCAATTCCCAAGGAGCATTTCCCATTCAACCGGGATAAAATTTTGAACGCGTGAAGACTATTGAAGACTCTTAAAGACTATTAGGGATATATCTATTTAAATTGGAACTTGGACTCGTATGGTATTCGTGCAGATCAAGTTTGTGTTAAAGTTTTGCCACGCCCACTTCCGCCGTAAAAAGGAAAATCCCGTTGTAGCGCCAGTTGATAATGTTTTTGGGAAATATTTTATTGCCAAACTATTTCAATGGCTAATTTGCACTTACAAATAAAAATTCCGCCAAATAGTAAGCCAAATTCGGTCAAAAGCATGCACCAAACATTATAGCTTAGAATCCATACCGTTAAAGCTTAATCTTAAAAGGTTAGTTAAATTGTCCCTTCTAGTTTTTGTATTGTATGTGTCAGTTTGCGTGAGAACATACGTTTGGGACTCCTAAAAATGCTTCTATGTATATAATATATAAATTTTTTTGAATTCATATATATGAATTGACTAAACAAACGAAAGGCATAACAAGGATGAAGTTTATTTTTGGCTAAAGCATTTTAAATAAAACAAGAAAAGAAAGCTAAATTTGGGAGAAGCCGAAGTTGATGTACCCTTGAAGTTAGGACCGCATATAAATCACAAATTGCGTATATAGTTGGCCGATAGTAAAAAAGGATATATATCGCTAAAATCTTATATAGTTGTCCGATCCTTATCAGAATATCATAGTATAACCAATTTATTATAATACAAAATCTAATAAAACATCCAAAGCTTCTATCTTAAAAATACCAAAGTTGGTATTTTGACCAAATATTAAATACCGTTCCCGATCGTTCAGTTATATGTCAGACAGACGAACATGCTTATATCAACTCAGGAGGTGATCCTGATCAAGAATATACATATTCCAACATAAGGTCGGAGATATGTCCTTCACTGCATTGCACACCTTTGACCAAAATTATAAGACCCTTTGCAAGGGTATAAAACACTTTTTTTTATTAAAAAAAAAAACATCAAAAATTTACATTTTATAAGATACTAATGAACTGTTAGCCAGTTGTGTTACACTTAAATTGTATTAAAATACCTTAGTAAACTTTACTGAAAATTTATTTCAAAAAATCCTTACCCTCTAAGCTAAAGTCAGCAGTATGAGTCAATACGGTATCGATATCAGCAACCAATGAGCTGTTTGTCCTGGTCTGGTTACTTGACAATGTAACACTTGGTCTGGAAATACTTCCTCCTGTGCTATTACGGGTACCAGAACCTGTTGTGTTGCTATACAGCTTTGGAATGGCTTCGGATTCTTTATAGTTCAGTTCATCATCGTAAAGATCGTTGATATCACCCTCAAAATCCTCAGATTCGTCCGCCTCGGTTTCTGATGCGTCGTGCTCTTTAAGTACTTGCATGGGCACTAGACCGGACCAAAAATTAAGAAAGCCCCTTTTATTAACACGAGGTTAGCCATTAACTCGGCAAAAAATACCAGGTTCATACAACACCTGCAACCATAGATGGAAACGGTAAGATACTTACCGCATGTGTAAACCACTTTCAAGTACATCCGAGAGTTCTTCTGACAAGGAGTGCCAAATGTGTTCGCGTCAGCTGCTAAGTTGCACCGCCGACGTCCGTGGCAAATTTGCATTACTGTCTCCGTTGAGTACGAGGCGAGGCATGCTAAAAAAAAATAACGACCAGATTTATGAAAGAGCTTGAACCTCCAATTTTCAGACTTACTTTCTTCCCTTACTCCTTGAGGTTGAGGACATTGGATGCTTTCGTACTCTGTTCTACCGAAACTTGCGCTGTATATGGCTATTCTCGAATAGGGGTTACACTCGAGCTGGGCGACATCATTATGACATGCCACCTTGCTTCGAAACTCATCTGAAAGATTGATATGATCGAAAATGGAAAATGATTTCTCAAGAACTTAGAAAAACAAAAACTTAAAATTAAAAACCATTGCGACAACTGGTTTGTCCCTGTGGTCAATCCCCACGGTAATAATTGATTCTACTAATTTATACTTACACGGACGACATTTGTAGGCTATTTCCACGATTTTTCTGAGCTTCGGGCAGGGATCGCTAGTTAATGAATTGGTGCTGACTGTACTGCTGTGATAGCTGCTGGTTCCGGACGAGTCACCCACTCCGCTTGCGCCTAGGTCGGAGTATTGTGAAGACCCATAAAACTTACAGTGTTTTTTCTTCTGGCACGCATCAACTACAGTTTGCAGCAAGGAGTACTTCATATATAAATTAGAAAGAGATTAACAACTTTAAGACATTCGACTAATGGATATACTAAGGATAATATGGACATTTATTAGTGTAGTTGTAAAAAGTTAATAACCAACTATTTTATTTGGGGCATCGGCTTTAAGTCAATGAATCTTGGTAACATAATTATTATACCCGGTACTCGTAGAGTAAAAGGGTAAATTGTATTCGTGTGAGTGTATGTAACATCGATAGTAATCGGTACAATTGTCTAAGGGGGTAGTAGGGGACTGAAAATTTTTTCGACCAGGCGAAAAAGTATGTAACAAAATTTTGTTGCTGAGAATCCATACCGTTGAAGTTCAACTTAAACTTAAAGTTCAAGTTGAACTTCAAAGGTTAGCTAAAATGTGGGTGTAAGAGATGAGCAACTGGTATAGTCAGGAAACTCCTCTACAGCGGTCCTTTTTTTTTACCTGCAGTGCGTTTGGCCACATGCAGCTTATTGGTGTATTTTCATTATTTTCGTAAGTCTGAAGATCTCCAGTTGTACCATTCTCGGCGACCTTTGAATGGGTGCTATTGGTTGTGACATCTTTACTAATGGGTGGCATAGTGAAGACTGAGCCGTATTCATCACTGAAAATACGTTGGGTTGCTTCTTTTTGCTGCAATGAACCGAAGATGGATCCGCGAAGCAAGTGCTTTTCCTTCCCACGGACTTGCGGACCTTTTTCTCCAGAAACAGGACACAAATCCTCTATGCTGTAGCCATCTGTATAAATGATATTCTCACATGTGATTAGGCGCTTATTATGAATAAGTAGATACGACTTACCTTTTGCCACAAACTTGTTGTACTGAGCAAATTCGATGGAAATACTGGTACCGCGGGGACAGGCAATAAAAACTTGTTCTGAGTCACATGCTGCTTTTTGATATGTTCGCAGTGTAGCCGAAAGCAATGCTATTGCAAATAAAGTAAAAATATGATTAAGACTTTTGAATCACCACACTCTTAAGCCTTTGGCACTTAGATTTTCCATACATATATCACATAAATCGGATATACATACATAGTTTACCAATATTTATGGAAAATTTATAATGGAAATTTTTTATTTGATATTGCATTAATTTTTTACTATTAATTTTATTAAAAAAAAAAATTCAAGGTGTGTCATTTACTATTTTTTAGTCTTCACCGCGTGCAAAGAAAGAAGGATGTGTGAAGAAGGAAGTTTGAAGTCGATTGCTTAAAAACTAAGAGTTTAAAATGTGTCTCTTTATAGATTTCAAGAACAAGTCAAAAACTTTTAATTAAATTCGAAAGGCGGATAAATGATAACTGCAAAGGTCTAATCCCAAGGAGATTCAAATATAATCAGTCTGCAAAAATTTCGAGTCTCTATTTAATAAGCGGAATAAGAAAGCTGTCGATATAGCCCATTCGATAAAACCATGACCCGGTGAAAGGGTAGATCTCAAACATCATAATCGCATAAAAACTGAAGGATATCCATTATCTATATCACTATCACTACTGGTTGAACTTGCATTTGCGGGAGGAAACGGTGGGTCCCGAAATTGTTATCAGATATTCGGTTAACGGGATCCTGCTGGTGTTCCTTCGGTAGGAGCATCGTGCTGAGGCAGGAAGTTTGTCAGCATTGTTTCTGAGAGTAATGCTTTTTCGACCATTGATGGTCCACCATAATTTTTTTTATTAGGCTAGGTTAGGTTATTAGGTTCCTGCGTTGCCTTGGCATAAAACAATAAAAATTATATTTATTTTTAGGGTGTGTATCTCCAAGCAGCCATGCGACATGACATTTTTCATAACTAACATGAAGTCTATCTTGCACTGTTCATGTTACTTTGGTAGCTTTCCGTAAATAGATGACTTTGTTGCCGCTGTTGGTTCCATAGATCAGTTTTTCGGGCGTTGGCTCTTGAAATTGCCGTTTTTGAAAGACCCCATGAGGAAACGGACAACGATTTGTCAAAGAACACTCTAATCGCATTTGGTGTGTTTTAAGAAGGTACTTAACAAAATGGGTTTAAGATAGGTGCCCCGAATTTTCACTAAGCGGAGCATCAAGTTCAATACTTTGTAATAAGATTTGTAAGCCTCTGCCACTTTTGAGCTTATATGTTTAGTAGATTTTTTTGCCCATCTATGTGGTTTTTAACAGCTCTGAAAACGGAATGGTCCGTCCGGCTATGACCGGAACTTAAAGATTTGTAAAAGCTTGAATAGTTAAAAAAAACAAGAAAGGAAAGCTAACTTCGGTCGGAACGGAAGTTGATATACCCTTGTAGTTAATACCGGATTTATATCGCTAAAATCGTATAAAGTAGGCCGATCCTTATGAGAATATCAGAACATAACCAATTTATTACAATAAGAAATCTAAAAAAAATAAGTCCCAAGCTTTTATCTTCAAGAACACCAAAGTCCAAATTTTACCAAATACCATTTCCGATCGTTCAGTTATATGGCAGCTATAATATAGTCGGCCGATTGTTATGAAATTTGGTATGTGGGATCAACTGACCAAAAATAGAATCCGTACAAAGTTACATGTTTCTATCTTCAAAAAATACAAAAGTTGGGTCATTTCCGATTGTTCAGTTATATGGCAGCTATAGGATATAGTCGGCCGATCCTTATGAAATTCAGCACGTCGTATTATTTTGCGAAAAATAGCATTCCTACAAAATCTGAGCATTCCTAGAAAAAAGGGTGTGTGCAAAGTTTCAAGACGATAGATTTAAAACTGAGAGACTAGTTTGCGTAGAAACAGACAGACGGACAGGCAGAAGGACAGACAGACGGACATGCTCATATCAACTCAGGAGGTGATCCTGATTAAGAATATATATACTTTATGGGGTCGCAGATGTCTCCTTCACTGCAAGGGTATAAAGATAAAGAGTCGAAAAAAAGAATTTTTTTTTTTGAAAAAAAAAATTAAGGTCGGTTTAAAATTTATTTTTAAAAATTTTGAATCTTGATTTATTCAGGAGAGGTTTATTTTTTGTACTCTTCTTTAACTGGCAACATATTTATAAATTTGTTTTTTTTTCACAATTTCAAAAATGTACATGTGTTCTTGAATATCCCTGTGAAGAAAACGTACTCCGTATCCCATACGCAAAGTATATCGTGCCTTGCAAGTCCGCTGGTACCCCCCGCATAGCAACATACGGCGACCCGCCAACGGAAATGTGGCAGAAGCAGAATCCAGGACGATTAACGGGCGCTCCAAGCAATATACATATAAGTAGGCCCATTGGAGCGAATCGAGACGAGTCTTTTAAGGAAGCTAGTAGCGTTGAGTTGGAGGAACGCCTTTGGACAGTCTTACATTCAAGTGTTAGGACCCGGGTTCTACGGGTCCTTTTTCCGCTCGTCCTGTACACTCTACTCCTCTTGGGCTGTTGGACTCTCCAGATGCGGCACTTCAGATCAAACTACCAGCTCGTTATTTAGAAACGCTCTTACACTTGAATGTAAATAATCCTGAATAGAACGAGATCAATTTCTTTACAAAATTATGAAAATTGTTGAAGTTATAACACTTTTTCCAAAACAAGTCAGTGCAATCTTTCTAGCGTTCCGGAGCCCTTCCATTGCGCTTAATCCTTTCTTTTTCACAATTTTACAGGAGGAGCAGCGTGAATTCGAAACGAAGCCCGTTCAAACTTTGACGCCATTTTTTTGGTACAACTTCCAAGAAATGGTATCATTCTTAACACATATCAATATTGTCTCATTAATCCTAAATAAAACAAGACCAATTTCTTTACAAAATTATGAAAATTGTTGAAGTTATAACGCTTATGTGTTAACGATATGTGTTAAGAATGATACCATTTCTTGGAAGTTGTACCGAAAAAATGGCGTCAAAGTTACAAAAACATGACAAAAATTTAAAAATGTCAGTTTCTTTTGTAAAATTTGTATCCTTTCTGTTTAAATAAATTAAAGATGTATTTTTTTTCAAAAGCTACAACATTTAACTATTGAAAAACTTAAAAAAAATTGAAAATCGGCCTAAAGTTACGCGTTCAGGAATTTTTAAGAGCAAAACACTTTCGAAAAACCGTTTTTTCGAAATAAATCAAGATTTGAGGGTGTATGAAAAATTTCAAACATGGTTTTATACTATACTCGACCTAATGAACAATTCCTACTAGGTCTCTTCAAAAGTTCCTCCAACTTTTCTTTTTTTGTCGCAGTGCTATGGCACTTTTCAATTAACGTTAAAAATTTAAAAGAAAAAACAAGAAAGGAAAGCTAACTTCGGGCGGAGCCGAAGTTGATATACCCTTGCAGTTAAAACCGGATATATGTATATCGCCAACATCGGATTAAATTGGCCGATCCTTATGAGAATTTCATAATATAACCAATTTATTACAATAAAAAATCTAAAACAATGTACCAAGCTTCCATCTTCAAAAATACCAAAATTGGTATTTTTACCAAATACCATTTCCGATCGTTCAGTTATATGGCAGCTATAAGATATAGTCGGCCGATCGTTATGCAATTTGGTAGGTTGGATCAACTGACCAAAAATATAATCTGTACGAAGTTCCAACTTTCTATCTTCAAAAACACGAAAGTTGGGTAATTTCCGATTGTTCAGTTATATGGCAGCTCCAATGTTTGTTGTTTAACTTTAACAAACTTTATTTTTTTTAAGTAGTCCCCCGCGATTTAAATTTAACAATTTTAATAATTTTACGTTTAGATAACTTTACTTTTTGCGAATAGCCCTTAAGATGACACAACTTTTGATATATCGTGGAGCTACCAATGTACCTGTGCTACCTGTGTACAGCTGTGAATCTATGCACTACATACACTCCTGCCCAAAATTATACGACACCTTTAAATTTTTTGTTTCGGCGCTCGTAGCAGAATGCGAAATCGAAAACGATCAAAACTAAGTATGAGGGATGATAGCACAATGTTTAATGCACAAAATGAGATATTTTTGACTTTTTCTGCATCTTCCGTTTTCGAGTAACGATAAAAAAAGGACACACGCTTCAATTTTAGCTACGCTGCACGTGTATCAAAATTATACGACACATTTAGATTTTTGCTGTTGGCGCGAAAGATTTGGTGCCAATTGGTTTTTTTAAAGTTCTGCTAAGTATTTAATTAGTTTTTAATAAAATGCTGCATGGTTGCTTATTAAGAGAAGAAGAAAAGGGACGAATAAAAGCTTACAACGATGCCGGATTCAATATTAGCAAAATATCGTGGATTATGGGTTCAAACACGCTGTGTTATCACTAAATTTTTAAACGGCGCGGATGGACGTGGTCTTAAACGTAGCTCCGACAGAAAACCCAAGCTTTTCGATCGTGATAAACGAAGCATATTAAAAAAAGTAAGCAAATCTTTTCCATCATGCGCCTCAATTGCAGCGTCCTGCAGTCTTCCTGTACCTCGGATGACTATCTGGCGAACTTTTCAAGCCTCGGAATTTATTGTAAGGGGAGTTTTAAAAAAGGCTGCATTCCTTAAGCCCCAAAACAAAGAAGCACGCCTTCAGTTTGCTGAAAAAAATTTGGAAACCAACTGGGCCTCAGTATGGAATTTCAACTCCATTTTGTTTATACGAATTTAATCAATATTTCTCCCTTAGATAATTTTTTCTGATGAGAAAAAATTTAACCTTGATGGCCTAGATGGGTTTCGTCATTATTGGGTAGATTTGCGTAAGGATCCCCTCATGTTTTCAAGGCGCAATTTCGGAGGTGGATCCGCAATGGTTTCGGAAGCCTTTCATGCATCTGGAACGCTTAATCTGTGCTTTACGAGCTCTCGCATGAATAGCACAGACTACAAAAAAGTAGTAAAGGATCGTCTTCTGTCATTTTTGAACCAAAATGAGGAAAGAAAATATGTTTTTATGCAGGATAATGCATCAATCCATAAAAGCAAAGAAACCCAACGATTTTTAAACGAGCATTCCGTGAAGGTTTTGGATTGGCCAGCTTACTCTCCGGACCTTAATCCTATAGAGACCCTATGGGGTATTCTAGCCAGACGAGTTTACGCCAACAACACTAAATTTGACACCGTCAATAGTCTTAAACAGGAAATTTTGGCACAATGGGCCCTCCTAGACCAAAATATGCTAAAAACATTAATAATAACAATGACTAAAAGAATGTTTGAGGTTGGAAAAGCTCAAGGAGGTGTTATTAACTATTAATCTTTCATAAATAATCACAAATAAAATAAAATATTCATTGTATCTATAAATATTGAAATGTGTCGTATAATTTTGATACACGTGCAGCGTAGCTAAAATTGAAGCGTGTGTCCTTTTTTTATCGTTACTCGAAAACGGGAGATGCAAAAAAAGTCAAAAATATCTGATTCTGTGCATTAAACTTTGTTTTGATCGTTTTCGATTTCGCATTCTGCTACGAGCGCCGAACCAAAAAATTTAAAGGTGTCGTATAATTTTGGGCAGGAGTGTATAGACAGAAACTTTCCCATAGCCAATATCTAACAGTTGTTTAGAGAAAGTTTCGGCGGATGGACTTCCTCGTTATTACGGCATATTACGCCACAGTCGCGATGATTTTAAGCAAGCATTAATTTAATTAGAGTACGTTGAACGTGGAATAACGGGAAGAGTTTGTCTGAAATCACCTTAAAGGAGTAACGAAGAGCCGCCAAATAGGTTATCATTGATTTTTGTATCCCTAAATTCCAATCCAATGCCTCAAGCGAATGTTTACGAAACATAAAAAAATGGTGCATCAAAAAAATGCATCAATAATAATCCTCCTTGTCCTGCTGCATCTGCGAGCATAATGCGGTCGAAAATAATTTTTTACCCCAATTGCGTTTTCTTGGCATTGCTGACTATAGATCAGTGGTCGACAGGCCCTATTTCAGGAGCATACACATAAATGTTCGATTCGTTACGCTCACAGCCTACTTACTGTTATTCATTACTACAAGTGCAGCCAGGCCCGGTGACAGGGGGGTGGGAACGGGGTGTTTCGCCCCGGGCCTGAGACTGGAATTTAACATAATTTTCGTTATTTTCAAAAATATTTCCTATTTTAATGGGGTCCGTGAGTTGTACCCTCCGGGCCCGAAATTCCCTCGCGACGGGCCTGAGTGCAGCCATTTCAGAGGAGTATAATTCCCACTGTCGAATAGGATAAAAAGTACCCTATGTCCATCTCCTGCCTCTAAGCTACATCCCCACCAATTTTCAATGAAATCTGTTATGCCGTTCTTAAATTATAAGTGGTAATAAGTTATTTATAAGTAAATTATAAGTTATTTATATATAAATAATAAATTATATAATTTATTATATAAATTATAATTTTTAAAAAGGTGGATTCATAATGTGAAGCCAGCAAAGTCAAATTATGAGAAGTGTTGTTTTTTAAAAAGCATTTATTCGTTTTTTTACTTTTACGCACTTGAAAGGAACTTTATATTTTGAACAGACAATCTCGAAGCTTTTACTGGTAGCACTGGGACGAAAAGAAAACAACCTTTGAAAACATTATTAAGTCTCTAAAACTAGCTAAACTAAAATAGTTAAATTAAATCTCATTAAATTAAACTGAATTAAATACGATATAAATTTAAAAAAAATTTATTTAAAATTTGTATTTTAAATTCAAACAAAAAGTGGAAGATAAAGCTGATATATCCCTGAAGTTAGTTGGCGGATTATGTTATAAGATAAGTATGTGTATCATAGAAACTATATCGCAATAATCGGATATAATTGACCTTATGATCATTTTATTATTAAAATAGTTTCTTAAAATAATCATAAGACTATATTGACTATCGACTTTTGTCTTGATTCGGTAGCTTATTTCGGACACCTCTGAGGCATGCAACCAAAATTTCTATACCTATGTATATACCCAACAAAATTATGTTTGGGAAATAAAAAGTAACTTTTATTGAAAAATAAACATGTAGTGGACAGAAGTCCTTTAATAATTTTTTTGCCTATAGTTTGCAAAGTGAACGTTAAAAAAAATTATAGTGCATTTCTAAAAATAAATACAATAATAAACAAAGATTTTTTTTAAGGCATGCTTACCTAATGGATCGATGCGAAAAATCATTTCACCATCCACAACTGCTGTACTAAGGACCCACAAAAAGGGCATTATCACACTTGTGGCTTGCAAGTAATCCATTATCGGTAGAAGTTGGAAAAATACAATCCAAAATTTTACGGGCGGCACAAAAAAAAGGATTTGAACGGTGACGGAGCCATAAAAACACACTGTTGTTGATACCTTTTTGCTTCCAGTATTTATGTTTACTCACTTAATAATTTAAAAATATTAATAGTTTAATTGAAATGATTTACT
Source organism: Drosophila pseudoananassae pseudoananassae (assembly GCA_018153035.1). Lineage (NCBI taxonomy): Eukaryota > Metazoa > Arthropoda > Insecta > Diptera > Drosophilidae > Drosophila > Drosophila pseudoananassae. The sequence continues at coordinate 8,124,714 of JAECXR010000055.1, forward strand.
TTTGACCACTATTCACAATCACAATGGGCGATCCATATCCAATAGCATTTATAAAGAAACCCAAAAAATTATTAGATCTGTTAAATCATTAGGTAAATTCATATGTACAGCCAAAAGATCTACTTTATAAAATTCATATAAAAAAGTGCTAAAATTTTGAGCAATAATGTAAAGCATTTAATACTTCAATTATAGCAGCCATATGGCTTCCTTTCCGCTTAACCTTTTGCTATTACCTTGAATGCCATGGACATTCAAAATCAGCAGGAAATATTTAAATACAAAGAGCATGTAGGACACTAAAAGTGTAGCATAATATTTTTTCAGCTCGTTTTTTGTAATTTATTATAATTAGAAACCCAAAGTATCTAAATAATCTTTCTCTGACTTTGAGAGAAGAAAGAAGCGATTACATATGATTGAAGCCTATTAAATTTTTCAGCTCATTTCCACCTGCCGTCGGTATGTTTAGTTAGGAACGGAAATATATTTCTGTTTAGCAGTCAAATAATATTGCTTTAGGATAAACAAGATTTTTTGATAAAGCCTTTTGGATTTCAAACACATGCTGACGTGGATGGATGAATCAAGAGTGAACGTCTAAAGATGTAGGGGTCATTAAGCATACATATGTATATGTATATATATGCCTGCAACGATTATGACATACATATCCATTTTTTCCTTTTTATCTTTTGTGCTTACATTATCCAAATGAAAATATTTTCCTGAGACAGGAAATAAAAGTGTTTGGGTTTCTTCTAAATAAAGTTGCAATAGAGCTCTCTGTATATAATATATTATAATATCGTCTAGCTAATAAAGTACGGGGACTAATAGCAGCCATTTATTGTACATCAAGAAATAAATGCGTCTTCGACCGTGTTCCACTACACACACTATCACTAATGTTTAAACTTAAACGATTCTTTAGGAATCTTTATTACTGAATTTCTGAAGGAAACTTTGCGGGAAAAAATTAAAGCACTGATTTAACGTTAAAGATACGGACGCAGTACGGAAAAGAAAGCTTTGTCTTGGTTTTTTAATTTTTTTTTTATTTGAAATTTTTATAGAAATATATTTATTTGGGCAGCGAAAAAGAACAGAAAATGTGTACTTCAAAACTTTTTTACGCTTTTTATAGGCTCATCACATTTTTTTATTCGTCGTTGGGATGTGAAATACACACATTCAATTCGGAACAGCCACTCGGTCGGCAGCAGACACGTGTATACTCGACCGTGAGGTGCAGACTGCGAATTTCCGTCAGCTCATTCGCATTTGGTTCGTTAAAGTACGGCATCCCGAGGACGCTTCGAAGCGGGTGTAAAATCCAAGTTAGTGACCCGAACACTGAGATATCGACATTGTACTTCCGCGACACAACCGCCCTCTACAAAAGTCACAACGATTTTGAACGGGTCGTCTAGGCTGCGATTTGCTCAGAAATTCAATTCTGGTGTGCAGCGCATGTCCGGAAATTTTCTCTTTTTTTGTGTTGAGGTCTCTGTAAAATGCTGGCTGTCCACGCGGCTCCTGTAAAGAGCTTGCTTCAACTCAAGTTTTTGGACACAGCACCATTTAGTGAACCAAATAACTATAAAAACCGGCAAACAAAAATTAACACACAAACATTTAGTGACAACCTAAGTAGTAAAACTTAAGTGCTTATATGTGTATATGTTTTTCATTTGTTGATATTAAAATAATCGCCTAATGATTTTTGAGAAGAAATCACTAATGCAGGTAAGAAAATAAAGATGTATTCATCAATGAAAATTTGAAGACAAAATTGTTCAAAATAAAGCAAAGGACCTTTAAAGGATAAAATTGTATAGATTTAATTTTTATTTAATTTAAAACTGAAGTGGTAACAAAATCAATTATATGTGAAAAGTTTGTCAATTTTTTGTGGATTGCTTTCGTAAAAAAAGTTAGTTTTAACAATTTATTTATAGGGTTAAAAAAAATATACCGCGTACCGCGAAATTCTAATGTGTCGGATCCTCTAACACATTTTTTTCCTTGTGAAAATATGTCGGAAATGTGTATCGTCGTTTTTTTTCATTTTTTAGCAGGTTCTTAATATTATTAGTGAGCAATTTTATTCTCAGTACCTTCCATTAGATCCCTTAAAGCTTAGGCAACCCTTTTGTAACCCGTTGTAATAAAAACAAAGAACCAATTCTCCTAACAGCCTTTTAAGCTATAAGAGCAAGAGTCGAGGTATAGTCGAGTTTCCCGACTCCCGACTTCCGACTTCGAGATCCACGCGTTCATACTGACAGACGGAAGGGCAGACGGACAATACAAGACGGATACAAGACTACAAGTCTACAAGACTCCAAGTTAACGAGTGCCGGGATTAAAATTGTATGTAAATTATCATAAAATAAAATTCTATTTTCCCTCATTTGACATAAGTTTAAAGAAAACTATTTAATAAACCAGCCAAAAATATTTATTTCATGTGGTTTAAAAACTATGAAAGATAAATAAATTAAAGTTTTGGTAATTTAAGAGTCCATTCTGGTTAGTTGTGTACAAATAGGCAATCTTTAGGAAATTTTTTGGAAGAGAAAAAAAACATAGTTTCAACAATTTTTTAGGTATATTTCTTATATGTATTTCAGCAGGTCAGGGCGATGCATCGCGATGTAGACCAATACATGAAACAGGAACACCGCTAGAGACTCTTCCATGAGTCTTAAAAAACGTTTGAAACTAAAAATTCAGAAATATTTAGTGAATTGGTTTGAGTGGTTAGTGAATAGACTAATTTGATCGAAATTGAATAAAAAATAACAACTTGGTGGCTTTTAAAAAGTAAAGTGTTGTTTTTCTGAACATTTTCTCACTTTTTTGTCGATAAAATGTATTATTATTATGTATTATCTATAATTATAGTCCATTCAATGGATTAAAATATCACGATTCGTAAAAATTGACTGAGATAGGACAGTAGCCAGCTCGAATAATGTAGTTTGCCAGAAAACGCGTTCGAAGTTATTCGGCTCCCTTTTAGGCAGTCTGACATAACTATACAAACTAATGTATAGCTCTGAAAATATTTATCGGATTGTGGTCTAATTGTATGAGGACATGTTCATACATACATATATGTATGTATATGTGGATTAAAATAAAATATAAAAAAAATGTTCGATTTTTTGAGAAAACTAACCAGAATCAAGCCTTAATTTGTGTCATTTTAGTTTTTAGTCTAATCATATTTCATAATTTTCAGATAGAACCAAGTTATATTGATGCAAATACTTTAAACCTCTAACTTGAGTAAATACAATAAATGTTCGAGCTCAAGGGAATGGATATGGTCTATGATTAGGATATTTTAAGTTATTAGTCCATCTTAAGTTAGTTAAAGGACTCTCAGAAAATTAATATCATATATGTATATGTATATTTCGAATATAACGAGGTTGAAAGTGCGTTTGTCACTGACTTTTTAGCTCGTCAGGAGGGAAAGGTTTTAATTGACGCTGGTTACTAATTAATTTACTTTCTTACATATTGAGACATTTGTCCTGAATGAAAATGATTTTTGCTACAAACGCATATATGTACGCATGTGTATGAACCAAAAAATAAATAGAAAAGCTATGTTATTTCAGCATTGAACACGATTTTAGATACGAATTCCAAAGATTGCGTTGCAAGGGATCGGATCCATGGAAATACGAGATAAAAAGCTTGGTCTAAAACCGATCCCCTGAAAGGGTCGCATAGCATGTCAGCGTGCAGTGCGTTGATAAGTAGTTTTAAATAGTTTTAAGATTTTTCTGAATCTTTCTTGTAAGAGAATTGTACAAAATAAAAACAGTTTCAAAAAGAAACTCATTGGAGTAAGACCTAATTATTTGGGGCTCCTCTGAAAGTATGTAAACTATTATATTTTATAATGTTTATATATATATTATATTGTATTATTATATTATAATATATTATAATAATATAATTTTATAATTATAATGTTTTTTTTTAATATGTCGGATCACATATATGTAGAAAAAAATATATATTTGTCCGATTCTTACTTGAAAATCATTACAAACAAAATTTTTATACTCGGTACTCGTAGAGTACAAGGGTATATTGTAGTCGTGAGAATGTATGTATGTAACATACAGAAAGGAATCATTTCCGACCCCATGAAGTATATATATTCTTGATCAGCATCAACAGTCTAGTCGGTATAGCCATGTGCGTCTGTCCGTCAGATCCGCGGGGATCTCAGAGACTATAAGAGATAGGACTTGGCATGGAGACTGCTACAATGCCTAACCAGTTCAAGTTTGTTTCAAAATGTTGCAACTCCCTCTCCCTCCCCCACAAATTCTGTGTACGAAATTATGTAGCGTAAGAACTGGAAGGTTTTTTCAAAAACTTGTTTTGCTGTTTTGTTTTTCTATTTCTATAGTTTATATATATCTGAAAAACAAATTTCATCCCAATTGGCCGATTTTTGGAGAAGATATACCTGGGATCGTATGATATCCGTGCAGATCAAGTTTTTGTCAAAGCTTTGCCGCGCCCACTCCCGCCAACGAAACAGAAATCTGATTCTACCAGTTCGCTAATGTTTTTGGAAAATGTTTTGTTGCCAAACTGTTCAAAAAGGGGAAATAGAGGAATTATACACTTTTTAGTCTGCTTACTGAATCGGTAATACGTTTGTAGTCACTATAGGAAATTTGACGACTTTTTGTGGCCAAAATATTTTTGAAAAATAAGCATTTAAATAAATTTAACTGCATATCATTTACAATAGATCAAATTTTAATGTTGCATACCAGAAATGTCAATAGATGGCGAAGAATAGATGGAATTATTTTCACTGCGAAGAAAACAGCGGTTGATGTTGACATTTACATGAGCTTATAATTTAGGATTTTGGGTGTGAAAATTTTATGGACAAAATCAAAAGTGTTGAATTGAATACTTTTCAATGTGGTTTTTATTATATGATTGTGTAAGTGATTGTATTGTGTATTGTGATTGGGATATACCTGTGAGGCATCGCCGCAGAATGAAAAATTTCGACACTTAGACACTTTTGCCGGACTCTATCTTTTGATATGTCATTTTTAAGACCCTAAAGAATTTTTTAAGCGAAAAAAAAAATTTCGATTTTTTCAAAATTCTACTCAGATGTCCCCCCTTAAGTGCCCAAAATACTTTTGTTTTCTTTTTAATAAAGTGAAAATGTAAGTAGTCTAGCAAACAAATTTTTAGAATTAATTTGTGATTTAAAAAGAGGTTTAAACTAAGTCGAGCCAGTAAAACAATGTAATTTAGTCCATGAAGATTGTTTAATTTTATTCATACGAGTGAAAAATGAAATTTCACTTTTATGCACATTTGAAGAAATTCATATATTAAGGAGGCAACATCAAAACCTTTAATGTGAATCTGTTAGCTGTGAGACTAGTGCAAAACAGATTTAAATTTAAAAAAATTAAAAAATTTTTAATTTAAAAAAAAAACACCTACTTTTACAAAAGAAGACTATGGCTATATAAAACACTGTCATGACTATACACAATTGAAATATCTTAGTTTTTAAGTTAGCATGTTATTTTTAAAACCCACAATTTTTTAAAATCTTAAATATATTGACCATGTGAACTCAAATTAAAAATCAGAACGTAAATATCTTGTTTCGTTCTAGAGATATTATTGTTGCGCAGAAAAAGGTGTCAAATTTCCTTTAGCGCGTAGGTTTGTGGTTGTTGTTTTGCCCAAGCGCAAAAGTATGCCACAAAAACACATACCGTTAAAGTTTAAACTTTAAAAGTTAGTTAAATTGTGGGTGGAAGAGATGACTACCGGGTATAATATAGTCGGGAAACTCAACTATAGCGACTCGAAACTCGACTTTCATGTTTAATATGCACATTTAAAATAAGTTCTAAGTTTCTACCTGCAAAAAATTTGTGTTATTTTTGATCGTACATCGCCAATACTTATGAAATTTGGTAAAAAAATAATTTAACCCAAAATAGAATCTGTAGAATATTTCTATCTTCTATTTCTATCGATCGTTCAGTTATAGGGCCGCGGATGGACATGACGGAAAACTATGACCAAAAATAGATTCCAACTATAGGACTTTCCTTCTAATATACATATATGTATACACAAAATATACTCGGAATATTCTTTAAAAGTTGAAATAACCAATCATATACATTTATTTTCGAGCTCAACCAATGCATTGTTGTGTAACTGAAGAGACATTAAATATAATTTTTATACAATAGTAATTTACATTTTATTTATTTAAGTTTCTTAAAACATATCTAATAAATGTTTATTACTATAAATACATTTGACGAAAATATTAAAATAGGCTGTTTAATTTACAAACATAAGCTATTATGTAATTAGTTATTAGGTAATTATTCTACGATTTCGGCAAATTTATATAATGCAATTTCATACTAAAAATAAATCTACTGTATTTAAAAACATTTTTGTTGAAAATATTGTTTATCTCAAATTTTTTATGCATTATTGACTTTTTATAGTCCCTATGAAAAATTTATATACAGTTTGTATTTATAACAGTTTGTAAACAAATTGTGCCTTTTTGGGTATTTATCTATTCTAAAACTAAATGTTTTGGGCAATATATTTACACATTGGCTAATTAGATTTTGAATAACTTTATTTTATAAATTTGTATATGAAATAGTTTTGCTTGCGTCAATATTTACAATTATGCAAAGTTTTAAGAATTCAGTAAGTCATTACTTAACGCTAATAAGGAAGGCACTTCTTTTTTCAAAAATTTCAAAAAAAATTTTTTCAAAAAATTCCAAAGAAAATTTAACATTATAAATGTGCATGTAACAAAAATATATTAAAACTGAAATACATACTATATATACCCAAAAGAACCAAATTTAAATCACAAAGGAAAAATTTTAAGAACTTCACATTAACAAATTATTTTACGTTTCTTTCAAAAATTGCAAGTTTCCCATTTTTTTGAAAAATTTTAAGAACTCAATGGCTTTGAAACATACGGAAACTTTCAAGCTCAGTTTGAGAATTGAAATCAAGTAGAAGGAACTACTTAAGATTTATTTTCTATTGTCCTTCATATTAATGCGGTACAATCTGCTCTTCAGCATTTCCGTCATTTGGGGCAATTGAACCCATAGCTAAGCCTGTGGCGCATAAATGCGGCTCAAAGTCCATCATTCCTTGTCATCCATAGTAGAATTGAGAGCCAGCCGCCACGCCGGTGGACAATGTTCGAGGAGCGGTGCCATCATAGGAAAGTTGCATGAGCGGCTTTGTTCGATGCACAGTCGATGTGCCGCTTACAGACATGGAAGCAGACCCATAACCCAACGGAGTTATTGCGAGGGTCGGAACTGATTGCGCTGGGGGATGTGCCGGAGACCCTCCACCCATCGAGGACGGTGGCGTGGGTGTGCTTCTTGGATGCTGCAGCATTCCCATTCCTCCAGCATTTACTATATACCCACCTCTGATAGTCGGCGCGGTTGTGTACTGCGATAGTGAGGTTATGGGAACCATTGTGCCTAGAAAATAGTATTGTTTAAAAATTCGATCAATGTTAAGGTCTTTATAAAAATAATTACTTATAGCACTACTTCCAGGTAAGGAACCACCAGAAGCCTTGGATCCAATAACGATCGCCGGAGCCACAATTCCTGTCACTGCATTTTGGCTTCCAGTAGCATTGCTGGTTGCTACGTAGGCACTCGACGGAATACCTATTAAGTCTGGGGAGTGGTGGTTTCCAACCAAAAGTGGGGCTGTGAGTAGACCAGGTGCAGATCCTGGGTTACCCAACGAGGATAGATGTCCAGAAGCTATGTTGGTGAAGATGCTCGTAGCCGGTGCATAAGCCAAATAATTCTGAGAAGGTACTACCTTCCTAAAAAATGGTTTCATACAAAGAGTTCACAACCTACCTCATTTTTTGAAACTATAGGTAAAGGAACCGAAGAAGTTAAGTCAATGTCGGTATCTATTTCGTCTATTTCATTTAATCCGCTTGGAACTGTTGTATCCTCAGCCAATTCACCAGGCATTTCATTGACTTTATTTGGAGAATTCATATGTGTATCCGTAATGACACTATGACGCTTTTGGAGCATCAACCTAGTGGCAACAACTATTATGGATAAAAGCACTCCAAAGGATCCCACGATAAGTAGGTAAATATATAAACGTTCCTGGTCGTCTGTTCAAAATGTTTAATAAATGGATTTATTTTTAAAGGTTTTTATTAAATAGGTATCAATTTCTTTATTGATAAATATTCTAAAAAATTATAATCAAATATTGGAAAAGTTGTAATTCTTTTTAAATTTTTCAATCTTGATCTTTGAAGTTTTAAAATTTGTATATACATTCGAAACACAATTAGGTTAGAGTTTTCCATCGGATTATTAATTTACTAGTATTCTTCCAATTTACTAGTATTCCATAAACTTGGATAACGACCGCCGCAATTAATATTCGAAATTCCCTTTTTTATTTAAATACAAATTCTGTTCGATTTTGATATGGGAGTTAATTATTAGACATGGTTTGGGGGATATGTTATGATAGGCTGAGGAGTTGAACCCCAAGCGACGAAGTAAACGCCTCAACGCCTGATACTGCGGAGCGACCGAGAGGTACCGCGAGAAGCGAGACTATGCTAGGCGCATGACGGCAGATGCAGGTGACCCGAATGATCGAATACACGGAAGAGGGCGATGCGAAAAGAGACACAAAGAAAGAGCGCGAGCGGACGGAAAGCGATAACAACGGTGCCCAAAAGGTCAATAAATTATTGGCGTGCAGATTTTCCGGTGGCTGCACCCGACAACACCTGTAACATAGTCCGACTTATGTAAATACTTTATATAAAGAAAACAACTTTGGGACTAGGTTGCCTTAAAACAGACAGATATGACGACGGACAGGCGAAGATGCATAAACGTCTTAGGAGCTAAACCTTATTTTGAATGTATGTATGTGTATACTCGGTTATGGTTCGTTTTAAAAAAAAATTGTCACACTTCAAACCAAAATTTTTACCATATTTTCTTAATCAAAATAAACTAAAATAGAAAAATAATTTAATAATTTCTTACCCTCTAAGCTAAAGTCGGCAGTATGAGTCATTACGTTATCGATCTCAGAAACCAAAGAGCTGTTTGTTATGGACTGGTTACTCGATAATGTAACACTGGTTCTTGAAATACTTCCTCCTGTGCTATTACGGTTACCAGAACCTGTTGTGTTGCTATACAGCTTTGGAATAGCTTCGGACTCTTTATAGTTCAGTTCATCATCGTAAAGATCGTTGATATCACCCTCAAAATCCTCAGATTCGTCCGCCTCGGTTTCTGATGCGTCGTGCTCTTTAAGTACTTGCATGGGCACTAGACCGGACCAAAAATTAAGAAAGCCCCTTTTATTAACACGAGGTTAGCCATTAACTCGGCAAAAAATACCAGGTTCATACAACACCGGCAACCATAGATGGAAACGGTAAGATACTTACCGCATGTGTAAACCACTTTCAAGTACATCCGAGAGTTCTTCTGACAAGGAGTGCCAAATGTGTTCGCGTCAGCTGCTAAGTTGCACCGCCGACGTCCGTGGCAAATTTGCATTACTGTCTCCGTTGAGTACGAGGCGAGGCATGCTAAAAAAAAATAACGACCGGATTTATGAAAGAGCTTGAACCTCCAATTTTCAGACTTACTTTCTTCCCTTACTCCTTGAGGTTGAGGACATTGGATGCTTTCGTACTCTGTTCTACCGAAACTTGCGCTGTATATGGCTATTCTCGAATAGGGGTTACACTCGAGCTGGGCGACATCATTATGACATGCCACCTTGCTTCGAAACTCATCTGAAAGATTGATATGATCGAAAATGGAAAATGATTTCTCAAGAACTTAGAAAAACAAAAACTTAAAACTAAAAACCATTGCGACAACTGGTTTGTCCCTGGGGTCAATCCCCACGGTAATAATTGATTCTACTAATATATACTTACACGGACGACATTTGTAGGCTATTTCCACGATTTTTCTGAGCTTCGGGCAGGGATCGCTAATTAATGAATTGGTGCTGACTGTACTGCTGTGATAGCTGCTGGTTCCAGACGAGTCACCTACTCCACTTGCGCCTAAACCATAATACTGCGAAGACCCCTGGAACTTACAGTGTTTTTTTTTCTGGCACGCCTCGACTACTGTTTGCAGCAAAGAGTACTAAAATATTTGATCAAATACAGAATCAATATTTAAAAACAAAATATAACGAGAGCGAAAAACTTATATCCTAATTTAAATTCAATATAAAGCAGTGGTCGACACTCAATACATTGATATAAATTTAATGCATAAGATCGGGCAGAGAAATTTCCTATGCCCATGGAATAGGGCCCTGCCGACCACTGATATAAAGCTCTACTCATCAGTAAGGGTAGATCGAGATAATAATTAACACAACAAGAAAGGACCTCTACGATCCCAAGTTCCAAGTCTGATAGTTCTATCTCTTATAGTCTTCGAAATCCACGCGTTCAAAATGTTATTTACGGTTAATGTTTAAGAAAAGGTATATATGTATGTATATGGGTATATCTCCTCAAAAAATCAGCCGATTGGGCTGATTGGAAATTTGTTTCTAGATATATGTATATTAACTATAGAAATAGGAAAAATACAGCATAAAAAGTTTTTCAAAAAACCTTTCAGTACTTGCGCTACAAAATTTTTTGCAATTTGTGAGGGCGGGAGGGGGCATGGCCAATTTTTGGAACCAACTTGAACTGCGTGGACAGACGGACATGTCTATATCGACTCGGCTATTGATGCTGATCAAGAATATCTTCTGCATGTAACATCATTCACACGAATACAATAAAACCTTGTACTCTATGAGTACCGAGTATAAAAATTATAATAAGTACCCCTTGAACATGTGCATATGTACAATTTCTTAAATTTTTTTAATGTGCACCTTTTCTTAGGATAGCACATAGACCATGCAATAATTCAACAAATATAATTTCCTTTTTTAAAACTTAGCTTTTTTGTTGTTACCTGTAAAGCATTTGGCCACATGCAACTCTTTGCGGTGTTATCGTTGATCTCGTCAGTACTTTGAATATCTCTAGAACTGGCGATTGTACCAGTTTCGTCGTCAGTTGAACTTGATTTGGTGGTAATTATATCATCGCTACTATGTGTCATAATTTGGCCGTATTCACCATTGGCCAAGCGTTTTGAAGGCTCTTTCTGGTGCGATAAACCAAAAATGGATCCGCGAAGTAGATGCTTTGTTTTGCCACGGATTTCCGGAACGAATTCTCCAGGCACGGGACAGAGATCCTCGATACTGTAGCCATCTAAGTGATAAGTGGTATTCCCACATGTGATTAGGCGCGTATTAATAAATGGATACTTACCTTTTGCCACAAATTTGTTGTACTGAGCAAACTCGATGGAAATACTGGTGCCCCGGGGACAGGCAATAACAACTTGTTCTGAATCACAAGCCACTTTCTGATATGTGCGTAGCGTAGCCGATAGCAATGCTTTTTCAATAGTATACCATGAAACAGTTTTAAAAGTATGGAAATTTCATAATCAATTTTATATAGGTATTTTTGTAATAGATCATTTTTTTTATAGAATTTCATAATTAATTGTATATAGGTATTTTTGTAATAGATAATTGTTAATACATAGAGTTTTGTGAATAGAAAATATCTTAATATCTTAACTCCACTTAGTATTTACAAGATTATAATAAAACAGGAAAGAAAAGATACAAAAAATAATTTTGCATTCTTTATTTTATATTAAGTTGTAGAGAGTTTTCTGCATTTGTAAAAAAAAAAAAATATGATATAAATATGAATATTTCTTAATAATAATTAATATTTATTCATTAAAAAAAACTTATTTTCGATGCATTGTTTTTAAACTATCACACTTTCCTGATTTCACCACCCACCATAACTCAACGTTTAAAAAGAAAGATTCTTTATGATATTTTCGCCAAATATAATATTTAAGTTTCAGCATTGAGATAAAAATTCCAAATATCCAAAGATAGTTTCAAGGGATCGGACCCATGGAAATACGAGATAAAAAGCATGGCTTAAAACCGATCCCCTGCAGCTTAACACAAATATGTACATACAAGGTGGTGCGATAATCGCACTTAAGAAAGGGTCGCATAGCATGGATGTGGATGATGATTTGTGGATGATTTTGTACCATTTATTAATTTAATGAGTTATCAATATCTATATCATCGCTTCCAGTTACAATTCATTGGCGGCTCTAAGATCCGATCCTTATCCTATTGATAGTGATCGAGGAGAAAAAAGAGAGGTGGCGGGTGTAGTGATGGCGGTCCATCGACCTTAAAATGGGCCAGCAAAATATTAATAAGGGTTCAACAACGTCAAAAATCGTTAAATATGTTGTCGATACACCGCGTGGACCGTGAACCACCAAATTTGTTCATGCTTCTTTTTTTTTGCTTCCATTTTCAGATTTATCTCGAAGAGAACATTTTTTCGCTCTTTATACATCTTGCGGATAAAAACAAGATAAAAACACTTTACAGTTCAAATTGACTATATATGTTGCCCATAAAAATGTATTCACTGTTCTTCCCTGCATAAATGTTATACAATGTTAAAAATGTATACTATGTTAAGAAAATGTTATACTCAAAGTCAGGTCTTATACTCCAATACTATAATTATAATTATAGTATTGCAAATAAAGTGTACATTTGAGAATATTATCAGATCAAGGTTTTTAATCCAATTTTCCTTGAAATAATTATATGTTATAAATAACCAAACGAATAAAATATTATAATATATTTCAGTTGAAAAGCATATGCTATAACTCTGTAAAAATAAAATTTGTAACATTAGCTTTAATGAAATTCATAAATTTTTAGGAAATAAAGCACACAAAATAAATAAAAAAAAATTTGAGAATATTATTTTTGTTTATTATTATTCATTTTTTGTATTTCAGCTATTTATTGAGTATTTAATGGGATTTTTTTGTTTAGTGTACTTGGGTTTTGTTTTCTCGCTGCTCATTTGTTTTTCCAAATATTATTATATATTACAATAACAATTTTTCGTGTTTTCCCTATTCTCCTCAATCGTACTAATTCGAATGAATTTTGTTGTTGTTGTTCCGCGTGTGCGTGTGGAAAAGAGATGGAGATATTCTCACACCGACTTTTTCGTTCTGTTTTCGTGTGTACAAATCTAACTTTAATTTTCCAACACTTTTTCAATTTCAACGTTTTCCAACTTCGAGGTGCCATCAGTGCACTTCGCCATAGCCCCTCCCCGCCCACTCATCTGTGTGATCTTATATAAATATTTTAATTGGCAACTGACTCGCCAAATGATTAAATAAACAAAGCAATACTAATGAATCGCACTTGTACACACAAGCACAAAACTGTAACCGCCCGATTCACTGGGATACAAAGGTTACTTGGCACGACGGCGATTGGATTGGTTCCAGGCGGACACCAATAAACAAGTATAAATATCAAATTTCTCGATTGTGGCAAGCTGGCGACGCCACAAACAACGTTTCCCTTTTCCCGAGAAACCAAATTCAAGCGTTTTCGACTGATTAGTTCTCATTTATATTTCAGAACTTTCTTGTTTGAAGGCTAAAAGAAAGTACGGGCGTCATGGACTCGGAATCGACTCTTCTCGAGCGTCACAGCTCCACGAACGATCTGAACGATGCTGAAGTGGAAATCAAAACCACTGCTAGCACCAAGTTTGGCATGGACGCTTCGGGTCACGCTACTGCCGACGCTGTGACCACCACCACCGCCACTATGCGCGGAACCAACAAGATCGGCAGCGGCAGCGACGAGGTAGAGGAGGACATCTTCGAAGAAGTTAAGATGATTCTTCGCAAGCGCCGAGGCTGGGGACCGGAGGATTCCCTCAGCGCCAACGACCTGGGCCTGCTCGAGTACGACGACGAACTGGGAGAGGAGGACGATGCAGGATGCCCGCTACCCTCGACCCCCGAGGACACTCAGCTTATCGAGGCGGAGGTAAGCATTCCATGTTCTGCCTGTTTTCCACAAAGACAAAACCGAAAAATACAATTGCGCACCCATGTGCGAAAGCCCTTATCGCTGACCCACCAACGTGTGGTTATCAGCTCTTGTTAGTCGCGCTTCTCTGACTGCGCCCTGCAGTCGTTTGAATGTCGTGTTCGACCATGGTTTAATGGCTAATTACGATGGCTAATTACTAATTACTAATGGCTAATTAAGCTTTCCATCTTTACAAAATGTTTTAGATTCGACTTATATAATAAAATTTTCTAAATTTTTTACTCTTACTGAAATATTTTTTAATTTAGATATAATTGAAATAAATTATTTAATTAGTAAATACTTTTACTAATATTATATTTACTATGCTATTATGTATTTATATTATGAAAATGTCAAATTTCGAACCAATAAAAAATATTCTCCCAGCCACAAAATTCTAAATGGTTTAGCCTAGACAAAAATAATTGGGGTGTAATTTAAAAAAACGATCACATTGTTCCTTTTTTCTTTTCCTTTCCTTTTGGTTTTCCTATGACTTTACAATTTATAAAAAAAACCTTTTTTATCTTTCCTCGTTTAAAAAAATATGATATATAAAATGATATATAATAAAATAAATAAAATTAAAAATATATTTCTTATAATACACTAATCTTTGCTAAAAATCGAGCTCAAGACCTTATAGGCAGATATCTGACCATTGCACTATAGGAAATTTGACTACTTTTTCTGGCCAAAAATAATATCTCTAGAACGAAACAAGATTTGAGTTTATATGGTCAATAAATTTAGGATTTGAAAAAATTGAAGGCGTGGCACCGAGCCCTATTTAAAAATAACACGCTAACTCAAACTAAGAAAGTTTTCACTAGTCTCACATCTAACAGATTCACATTAAAGGTTTGAGGTTGCCTCCTTAAAATATGAATTTCTTCAAAAGTGCATAAAGAGGAACTTTCATATTTCAATCATATGTAGAAAATTAAACAATCTTCATGGACTAAATTACATTGTTTTACTGGCTCGACTTAGTTTAAACCTCTTTTTAAAAATGAGATTTAAATCTAAAAATTTGTTTGCTAGACTACTTATTAAATTAGTAAAACTAATTTAGGTAGCAGGCTTATTAAAGCAGGAATAAAGCTTATTCCTTAGATTTACATACACACTTCACTATTAGGGTAAATGTTCATTTCTGAGTTTTCTTATTACGACTTGGGACACTGAAAATCTAAATAGAATTAACTTAAAATTTGTCTTTGAACAAAAAAAAATTCAAAAACGTATTGTATTTTTTTTTTATTTTCATTTTACTTATTTAAATAAAGTTTAAAATGAAGAGAAAATTTTCAAAAATTGAAGAACGTACTATATTAAACCCGGTACTCATCTCTACCATCGGCACTTAAACTTTAGTTTAAACTTTTAAAGTGTGATCGGGGAAAAAAATACAGAAAAAATTTAGTAGGAAAGCAGAAAAAAAGTCCATAAAAAAAAAGTTCATCAAAAAGTTAAAAAAAAGACTACACAGTTCCCTTAAAATAATCAGAAATTTGAGTTATACGTTAGGATTAGACATGGGAATAGTTTGGCATCAAAAATGTTCCAAAATGTACTAAAACGATATTTCTGTCTTGGGGGTGGGTGTGGGCGTGGCAAAATTTTGAGACAAACTTGAACTGCGAGTTTTATCTCTTATAGTCTTTAAAATCCACGCGTTGAAAATTTTAACACGTTTGTATCGGATCCTGTTTTGTGCCCACGGTGGGGGCATTATAGAAGTCCCCATGCCAAATCCAATAGCTCTATCTCTAGTCTCTGAAATCCAAGAGTTTATACGGACAGACGGCATGGCATGGGTCGGAGACGATTTCTGTTACACATTAACACGACTACACTATACCTATGTATAAGCTCAACAAGTGCCTTGTAAAAAGTTTTACCAATTTTTATTATAACAAGAAAGGAAAGCTATGTTTGGAAAGGAAAGCTATGGATATGGTTGTACGATTGTTATGAAAACTTTATTACAAAAGCAATTTGTATCTTTCCCAAGCTTCTATCTTTAAAAATACCAAACTTCGTATTTTTACCAAATATCATTTGCGATCGTTCAGTTATATGACAGATATAGGATATAGACGGCCGATCCCAGTGAAATTTGGTAGGTCCAATCCATTGGCAAATATAATCTAAAGAAAGTTCAAACGTTCTGTCTTTAAAACACGTATGTTGGTTACGAGCTTTCAGTTATATGGCAGAATAGGATATAGTCGGCCTATCCTTTTAGAGTTTGGTATGTCGTATTATTTTGGCAAAAATAGAATTTATAAAAAAACCCAACTCTCTAAGTCTAAAAACCATGGGAGTTATGCCAGCAGACAGACGGACATGTTATATCAACTTGGAAAGAGATCCTTATGAAGTATATACTTTATACGGTCAAAAATGTCTCCTTCACTGCTTTGCACAATTTTGACCAAAATTAGAATATCCTCTGCAAGGGTATAAAAATGAAAAATGTATATTACTCTTATTTATGTTTTTTATTTAAAAAATCAAATTGAAATATAATTTAAACGGCGAAAGCTATTGCATAACCTTACAAAATTATACCTGTGTATGTTGTTTCTCATGAATTGTTTAGCAAAACGCTGTTCAGATATTCTATGATTCAATTGTTGTACAAAAGCGGTTTTTTACTTACCTAATTTTTCGCCGCAATAGACATTCTCCAAAAAATGGGTCCATACTAGAACCCAGAAAATAAATAAAACTGGAGAACTTGTGGTTCGAAAGTAAATTCGGTGCACCCTCGATTTAGGACGCAGCTCCATTTTAGCGTCGGATTTTCGCAGATATGATTACTGGGGTTAGTGATGATAGCGGGACCGCTGTTGAAGAGGATTGCTTTATTATTTTGTTGTCCCTTTTTCTAAAAATACAATTTTTGTGATAAAAGCTGATCTTTAATTGATGTCCCTTGAGTTTTGTCCCTTTTTGTGGAAATACACTTTTTGTGATAAAAACTGTACTAACACGCTACTAAAACTGTACTTTATAAACAAATTATAAAACCATACTGAATCTAAAGCCATCTACAAATTCAAACAAATATGGATTAATTTAATATTTCACTTTATTTAGTTCTGGATATTTATCATACCCCCAAAAACAAAAATAAAGTTTTTTGTGGTAAACAAATATAAATATTAATGCCGAAAAATGCCGAATATTAAATTGTGAATAAATTGTTATTTTAAATAACTTTTGGACTTTTTGAATTTTTATCGTGTGTATTTTAAATATATTAACTTTTAATTTAACTTTTAGCTTAACAGGGAAATCTTCAATCTAAAAAAAAAAATATCAAACATGAAAGGAAAGCTAACTTCAAGCGGAGTTGAAGATGATATAGTTAATATGCATTTATGAATTGATCCGATATAGTAGGCCGATAAGTTTAAGATTTCATCGATTGTCCCATCGACAGGGACCGTTAATAATGAATATTTTTTATGATTTTTATTTAAAAAATCACAAAATAATGATTATTCTCTGAGCGAAAAAATAAAACTCATGAATAATCATTAGTTTTGATTTTTATTTTTTTCCGCGCTATGTATTCGATTTTCTTGATATTGGGCCGCATATCTCCTTCGACCACATATACAGGTACCATAATTTTTTTCACTAATACCCTTCCTTACCATTAAAAATTTTATAAAACTGAATATGAAGATTTTTTATATTGAAAGATAATTGATCCTAAAGCTTCAGACTTTGATTTTTCAATTACTATAGCAAATTGGGCAAGGATTGGCTTTAAAGATTATACTTTTGGACATTTCCATGTTAAAAACTAATCCCTTTAAAGACTTGGTTCAGAAAATCTTTATAATTTAAATAATTTAAAGTATATATTAATAGAGCAATTTCAATAAAAACTAAAAAAACCTTCCATAAAAAATTGGTTTCTATTATTTATAAAATTCAATTTTCCCAATTTTTCCATGATGTGTTAGTGAAAAAATAATGGTACTACATGGAGATATGCAGCCAAATATCAAGAAAATCTAATACATAGTTCTAAATCATGCATTGATGGATATTTTTAAGGGGAAAAATAATAAATAATGATTATATATGATATTTATTTTTTCGCTCAAAGAATAATGATTATTTTCTGATTTTTTTTTTGATCAGAGAATAATGATACTTTTGTGATTTTTAAAATAAAACTCATAATGATTAATGTCCCGGATTTCTGAAAAACAATCGTCAATAGTCAATCGTTCCGATTCCCATACAGGTGTGTTACAATTTTGATAGCGCGAATTTCGGAGTCTATAAGAGATAGATGGGATACATTGTGACAACGTGGGACTAAATGTATTACTATAATGTGTATTACTATGTGTTGCTATATGTTACCTAACAAGTGTGACTGTATGTCTTCCGCCGGCCCTGCCTGTGCCTGAGAGTATTGCATGGCGATCACCAATAAGTATGCATTCATGAAATCTAATGGAATTTTTAGAATTCGTTAGAACCTGCTGATATGCAATCACTTTGCTTTGATCTTAAAGATGGTTCTTAGGTTATATTTATGCGAAATAATAATCCACCAAAACTGTATAATGGCACCAGAAAAATTTGTTGCCCGATTTTCTTGAAGATCGATCTTAACTGGGAATTCCAAATTCGAAATTTATTTCATACCGCTTAGTATTCTGTAAATGGAATGACTCCCAAATTCACCCGCTACATTGTCAGGTAAGGTAAATTTTAATAATGTCGAATAGGATAGTGGGAGTGGTAGTGGTCGAATAGTGGTAAAAGGTTTTGCAGCTTATGACGGAGTCCCTTGGTCCATACTCTGTCAAATGCCTTTGCAATGTCCAGGTAATCATCAGTGCCTATCAAAGATTTTCTCCTATCAAAGATTATTGAATTTTTATATTTAGCAAAGCGTTTGTAGTAAAAGTATTTGGTTTGTTTGGTACTCATTTTTTAAAACAATTTGGCAATATAATCTCAGTTTCGGTATTGAAAGAATAGAAAATCCTTCGGAAAATTCGTCGATATGATCACATAATTATTTCATAAGAGTTAAAACAATTGACTAGCGTACATTTTTACTTATTGCTTGTTTATTATTTATTGTAATTAATTGCTTTATCCCAAAAATAATCGTGTAGAGTCCCAAGATCATTGCCAATAAGTTGACAAAAACTATCTACCTTTTATTTTTTTTAAATAAAGGTATTGCTATTGTCGGTAATACCCTAGAATGCCACAGTTACTTCTTGGCTTCGGTTTGCTTTTCCCATTTAGCTTATGCGTATATTTTTACATTTCCATATTCCATATTCTAGTCCATTTTTCTATCTGGTAAGTTCCTAAATTGTTAAGTAACTGTTAAGTAATAAGTAATTGTTAAAATTTTTTTTTTTACTAAAGTTACCTAATATTTGTGGTGTAGTAAATGTAGAGAATAAAATAAGGGCGTAACGAAATGTTGACGCCACACTTAATTTATATGATTTTAAATTGTTTTATTATGAAGATCCCATCGAATTTCCAACCTCCGGATGTACATATTTAAAATTTTTTTTTTTAATATATGATGCACAACAATAAATAATAAAATATAATATTTAATGACAATGTTTTTTATGTGTAATTTTTTGGGGCTGTCCGGACGGACAGGCATTAATTTCATTTGGCAAAGAATAAGGAATTCCATGTAAAAAATAACGGAATTTCACGAAGGAGAGAGACAGGAAATGGAGGTAAGAGACTGAATGTTACAGAGAGAATGTTACAAATTTATTATTTTTATAATCGTTATAATATAATATAATATATATATATCCTATATTATATTATATAAAATATACTATTTTATATTCGTTGTATTCGTGTGAATGATTTAACATACAGAAGGAATCATCTCCGACCCCATAAAGTAAGTAAATTCTTAATCATCATCAACAGCCGACTCGATATAGGCCATGTCCGTCTGTCCGTATGGACGCGTGGATCTCAGACACTATAAATGATGCAGTTTAATTTTTCTTAAATTATTGCCGCGTCCCCTTCCGCTCCCACAAAATGAAAATTTATGTAGCACTAGCAGAGGAAGGTTTTTTGAAAAATGTTTGTTGCCAAACTATTTTTATAGTAACTTTATATCTTAAAAGAGATTTTTAGAGAAGATAATTTAAGCGTTGATCTCGAAGACTAAAAGCAGATCAATCCTCCGTATCCGAGCAGATCAAGCTTATGTGAAAATTATCCACTTCCCGCCCCAAAAACAGAAGCCCCGTTATAGCGCCAGTTCATGAACGTTTTCGGAAAATACTTTAATGCCAAACTGCACAAACAAATCAAAATTCAGTCAAATTTGACTAGTCTCTCAGTTTTAAAGTCATCGCTTTCAAACTTTGCACTCATCCTTATTTTCTTTGCACGCCGTATATATGTACATATTTTACCACATATGTATGTATGTATGTTGAGAAATGAAGGACGTGAGCTGAGTTCGAGAGACTAGTTTGCGTAAAAACAGATACTCGGAAGGTGATCCTGATCAGGAATATATTTTATAGCATTATATAGCATATTTTATTTGGTTAACTTTTGACCAAAACACTTTACTTACATCGACTCAGGAGGTGACACTAATCAAAAATATTAAATGCCTCTGCAAGGGTATAAAACTCAGCTAAGTTGGACAATTTTACAGGAGCTACAGACTTTTTCTGTCTACTTTCCTACTGGATTGCTTCAGTAGTTGTTTTCAGAACATACAAATGTATGCATTTCTATGCTGAGAATCTATCCTTTGACAATTTAGTTAAAGTGTAAGTGGAAAAAATGAGTTCCGGGTATCAAGTATAAAACTTATAAAACTTAATTGTAAAAGTTTTTTTTAGCTAGACTCAGAAAACATTCCTTTCTTGTTACTAATTTGTTTTTTTCCAAATATTAGTTGATTTCTTCATTTTTAGTTTCTCTTATTTAAAAAAAAAGTATACTTTGAAAAACCTCATTTCCAGGATATAAATTACTTAGGACTATAAATTTAGAAATAATTTTCAGACATTTCTATATATGTATTTATATTTTTTTTTATCCCTACGTGCTTTATAAAAACCTTATAACTAAAATTTGCCCTATGCTCAAGTGTTCTTTCTATCAAAGGTGATTAATTGGCCAAAATGGGTCATTTACTAGACGTTACTGGTAAGTCTACCTAGTTAATCTGAAGTCGCTGATACCAATTATAAATTTAGATATTTAAAAGTCCAAAATTCTTTTTGTAGTTTTTCTGGGGTATTAGGCGTCTTTGCTTGGACGGTAAACTATTTTTTGGCGCAAAGTTAAATTAGTTTCTTATAGTTCATTTATAATTTTTTGTTTATGTTACCCCTGTGTCTTGTTTATATAAATCCAAATCGTGTTTCGTGTAGTACCTTCTTAAATCCTTGCTTTCCTAAAGTTTTGTATTATTATTCGAACTTAATTGTCATGTGTTTTAGGTCGCACTGCATTTCGTACACTTATAAATAACACGTATAACTACATTAATTCCATAGTGGCACTTAATTTATGTCCCGTTTTTTATATATCAATTTTGGCTAAATGTAATCAGTATACTGATTTTCTGATTTACACTTTTATACAAACCGACATTTTTATCGACTTTATTGTGCGAAACCGGATATAAAATGGTTTGTTAAATTTAATTTTAAAGTGAAAGATTCACTTTATGTCGGTTTCACTGTTGACACTACAGTTACCAGTTTTACTCTGGCATTCAAAATTATTATTTGACACATTTTCGAAAACTATGAAAACTTCAGCGGTGTTGTAAGATATTGAATTTACTGCGGGATTGCCTTACTGCCGAGTCATATGTAAGAAGTGGACTGATGCTGGATGCTGAACAATCCCAGAGTCTAAAGGCTCAGTTTTTGAGCTTGAAGCTTTTAAGAGAAACATGAACCAGACATCCCGGCTGTATATAGTGGCACTTTTCTAATCGCCATAAATAAGTTTCTGTAGAAAGAACGGTAAGACTATACATACGTATTAGAATGTACCATTTTCTGCAAATGAAGCTTTTAGCCCATCTGATACAAAGCAAGCGCATTTTTAGGCCTAGTATAGGTGTTTTAACTCTATAAATGAATCAAAATTGCAAATTATTTTCAATTTTGAGAAGCAAATATTGTATCTTCAGTGAAAACTAGTATAATTTTAGCAATTGATACTTTGATAAAAATCCCAGAAAAAATATAAATTTTGGCTTTGGCGGTGAGCAATTTTGCGCGACAAAATCCATTTTTTTGTTTTGTGGTTCGCTGGTTTCGAATATGAAGTCAAAATTTCAAAATTAAAAATGGTGGCTCCAATATGGTAGTTGTGACTTCCGTAATTAGCTGCTGAATATACATATGTACATATTATCTAATTTTTCACGACCTCAGTGGGTACCACGTGGAGGTTTACGATAAATTTAGACTCTCCTTTATTTAAATTTATTTTTAAATTTTTTTTTAAATTTGTTTTGATTTTTTTTCTTGAATTTTTTTTTTTTTTGTTTTTTAATTTTAAAGACATTTTTTTTTTTTAATTAGAGAAATGTTAAATAAAAATTTACTAAGAATCACTATCTGATTCTGAGGAGACGTTCTGATTTAATGGCAGCTTCAAAAGTCCCATAACCTCTTTTGCTAGAGGCTTTTGAAAGGATTTAGATTTTTATGGTATTACTGGATCAGAAGCAATTAGAAAATTATGCATCAAATCCATCATGGTATTTTTCTAGATATTTTTTGTGTGTTATTTTCTCGAAATCTTTTTAAATCTTCATTACAAGATTCCTGTGCCTCTATACTATAGAGTCTAGAGGGAGCTGACCAATAGGCAGCAAAGCAGTTTTCTCATGGAAAAGTGTCTGTTTTATTTAACCAGGTAGCATTCTTTTCTAAAACTTTTCTTTTACAATTAATCAGTTTTTTATTAATGGGCCCAAAAAAAGGGTCTACAAAGAAATGCTGCACAGAAGCCATTTTGTTTTCGATTTCTTCGAAAAAATTTTTTTTTTTGTACTTTGCATCTAATATTTTAAAACCTAATTTAAAAATTTTTGATAGGTCTTTTCATTTGACCAAAAAACGTCCAGAAAATCAGTTTTTTCCCCCAGTTACTCAGATGTCCCCCTTAATAAAATATTAAGCAGTGTACGTATGTATATGTATTACCAAAGATTATAAAGTACATAGATGGGACATCTCATACAAAGAAAAATTTTCTATGGCGGGTTTCCGCTGGAACGAGCGGGTTCCATTGCGCGACAAGTTAAGTTGGAGAAATTTTTCGCGCGACAACAAATGATAGCCTAGTGGTAGAGTGCTTGGCTGATGTGTAAGGGTCTGCCTGTTTCTTCGCTTATTTGGATTTTTCACTTCGCCGGCTAGCACGCGTTAACACCTACAGGGATGGGAACACCCGGAAAAATCCAAAAGACAGCCTCACAAAAAAAATAGTTACGGAGAATAAATAACAATACACTAATTCAACAACAAAAAAAAATAAATAAATTCGAAACAAGCAAAAGTAAAAACGACTACGTTACGCAAAATTACGTTATTTATCAAATTAGCAAAACAAACACACAGCGGACACGAGAACCTCCGGCATTGATCACCAAGACGGCTTCTCATCCATGGTCCAACTCCTGGATCCGTGGGATCATCACACTCGACCTGCACTCTCACATTTTGGATTACGCGTTTCACTTCCCCCCCTTTATTTTTGTTTATCACTCACATTTCATTTTAATTTAAATCTTTTTTTTATTCCATTCTTTATATTTATAGTGGATAATACTCTTAAATATTAAACATGAATTAACCTAACACCTAACCAAGGCACCTTGGGACGAATACAATTAATGAATTAATTACAAAAAAAAAATAAATAACAAATAAATAAATTAAATAAATAAGTCTATCGTCTACGCTACGACCGGGTTCAGGTACTTTACAAAATTATTTTAATTTCAAAAAAAAAAACCTGTGGGCCACCCGGGAAGGGTGACCAATTTCCTTTCCTGAAGAAATTTCCGCCTTCGGGTGGCTCCAATTTGTTGATGAGCTCCAAATCCTCTTATATCGAAAGATGCTGAGGTTCAAATAAATCCTTATAATTTATTTCGATTTCGTTTTTTTTTGTACTCACTTTAGAGCTCCGTGGAAAATTATTGGGAATTTTTTTGTTTTAATAATTTTTATTTTCCCACGTGTCCTCCTCCTGTTGCCTCTTTTTTTTTTTTTGTGTCTCCTCGATCCCGGTTTTCCTTTCAATCACAGCGGTTGGATCCCGCCCGGTTCGTCCTGGCTTCTTCCATTCTTCCATCGGGTCCATTCGATTTACTCCGCTGTGCCATCCCTAACCCCGTTGTGTCATCCCTAACCCCGCTGTGCCATCGCTTGTAGCGACTATCGACACCTAACAGATGTGCAGAGTAAAATGAGTTCAAATCAGGCACGGGAAGCCAATTTTTTTTATATTTTGAATCTATTTATATTATATTTTTATTGTTTTAAACTTTTTGTCAAAATTTATAATCCAATCAAGAAAAATACAAAATTTTAAAATCACCCTAAAATTACCTTAAAATCGCCTCAGTTCGTAGTGGAACCCGCTGTAAAAATCCTTATAAGTGCGGGTTCTACGGAATATTGGCAGGCCGAGTCGTGGAACCCGCTGTAAAAATGAAAATATTTGAGAGCGGGTTCCACGACAAACGGCTGGCAGATGAGAGAGAGAAAGAGAGAATTCTATTTTTAGAACGTAACATTTTTGGAACAATGAAAGTTCAAATCGAACCAGTGTGAGAGCAAAGAGATCAGAAATATCTGCTACTATCTTCACTCATCAGCTCGGATTTTACTATGGATCCTTGCGTTTTCTTTAATACCAACTTTAACTACCGTTAGATAAACTTCGAGGGTAGCCTAGATGGAAAGCGCGCGATCCTTATCCTTTGGGTCCTGGGTTCGATTTTGTTACTGGGCGGTCGTTAAAATGTTTAAAACGTTTCAGTTTTATGATTATTTTTATATTTTCTTTTTTTTTTTTTACTTTAATTATCTTAATAATATTTTTTTTTCCTTTTCATATTTACTTTATTATTATTATTTTTAATTGCATTCTATTACAAATTTTGTAAAAATAACTAGTATAAGGGGACTCCCTTGAAATTTTATTAGCCGAACATAGTATTAAATTTGCATTAAAACTACAATTAAAGAAAAATATATAAAAGAAAGAAAAAGTTAGAAATCCTTACTAGGATTTGCACACAAAAATATTGTACATAAAGTAACTACTCTATGCATTACGCTACGACCCCGTCTTAATCTGCAGCGACTAAAAATACTATTTGTTCTACTGACTACCACATCGGCGCATTGAAAACAGAAACAAGAAATTGAAAATGAAAATTGGAAGCCAAAAAATTTTTACGCCGTCTTGCGAGCAGTCACACATACATACAAAGGCGCACCCTTTTACGCATACAAGTATAGAGTTCTTAAAATACAATCGTATGTATCTGCGTTCCCACCTCACCAACTAGCTCGACGAAAAAAGTTGACCGTTTTGGGCCCTTATTTCCCATCTATGTACTTTATAATCTTTGGTATTACACTAATACACTACAAGGTGCCTCACGAACTTAAAAAATACTAAAAACAGGCTCTTACTTAAATATTAAAATCGCAGTAGTATAGATGTTCCAAGATATCTACTAGCTTGGTCAAATTTTACCGTGCATAACTCTGAGTGTTACAGGAATTGTATTCGACACTGCCGGATACAATTTACTCAGGAACCGAAGCAGTTGACTTTGTCAACTCTAAACTTAAACCTGCATCTTTTCCACCTCTGATTACGTTTGAAAATTCATCTGCGACCTCCGATCAGGCCATTGCCGATCTATTCGCATATATTTTCAAAAACTTATTCTCCGCCTAAAATGACAGATCAGCCTTACGCAAACAGATTTCAATCTGCAAATCTTCAAATCTTCTGTCCACCCGTCAACGTGGATATACAGCTATTTAGATGGAAGAACACATTCCCGCTTGGTCCGTGCTTCATCTGGTGTCCCTCAAGGAAGTCATTTTGGCCCGTTACTATTTACTCTTTTTATTAATGAATTGCCCACTGCTTTAATGGACTCTCTAGTTCTTATGTATGCAGATGATGTTAAGCTCCGATCTTGAAACCTTTCAAAAAAGGTGCTTAGAAAATTATTTAATACTTAATGGATCAAAATGCAAGCTTATGTCTTTTAATCGTTCTTGCCCTCTGCAGGCTACCTAGTGCCTCTATTGCCTTAGAAACATTAACTTAGGTTTATGATCTCGGCGTCCTATTAGATTCTAAACATAAATTTTCCGCCTATATTTCCACAATGGTCAATAAGGCCAAAGGCGACTTTGGTTTCATTAAAAGGTGTTCAACAGAATTTAAATACCCCTACATTACGAAAAGTCCCCCATATGGAGTACATCAGGACCGCGTATAATCCGTACAAAAGAATTTCTTAATTTTTTCACTTAGAGCTCATAACTGGGATGCAAATCTTCACCTTCCATCTTATATTAGTAGACTCTTACTAATAAACTTACCTAACGTAACAATTCGTAAGACAATGCTGGGTGTAATTTTTCTACATAACCCAATCAATGGGGATGTAGGTAGCCAGCATTTACTAACTCGCTTAAATTTTAACATTCCTAGTAGAAGGACTAGTGTGTAGGGAGGCGTTGCTACCGCAAAAGATCCCAGAAATATTGAAATAAGAAGTCGAAGACGCGGTGAATTCAGGAAAAAACGCGGTCAGCTTTTTTGGGCTGCTTACAGAGGATTAAAACTTAACTTAGAAAAGAAAACAGGCAAAGGTAATAGAAAGAATACGATCGACGACGGCCGACGAAGGAGCAAGAGCGCAAAGAGGGCGAGCGTGGATGCGCTCTTCAGCGCAGGTTTTCAGTGCGTGTGCATTCAGTGCGTGTGCGCTTTTCAGCGCGGGTGCGCTCTTAAGGTTGCGGCACAGCGGCCCCTCACCTAAACATCCCGCTCCCCTTGCAATCGCTCGGGTTGCAACAGATCCCTCGTCGTTAGCGATGCGTAACTTCAGCTCGAGGGCGTACACGGGTCGATGAAGGCCCCCGTGTCAAAGATCAGGGTCCCGGTGTTGGCGCTGTTCCGCTTCAGCAGCGACGTTAGGGTGGGCGCAGCGACCGCGTCCTGCAGGGGCCCTCGAGGAAAGGCGGAAAATTGTCTAGGCGCGGATGACGCGGGCGGACGAGCGGTGGACGGCACCCGATGAGTGGCGGACAAAAGCAGTGGAGCGCTTGACGACTGCCGGCCAGTGGCGGAAGAATGCCGAGGAGTTGCCGACGAGCGCCGGGAAGTCGATGGCCGTGGATCGGTGGTGCAGCAGCGTGTGGTGATCCTGACCACACGTCTTACAGCCGTCCCCACGCCGACAGGATCCGTCGGAGTGCTCGTGCCGCTTCTCGTCACTAAGGCGTAGGAAGCGCCGACACTTCTTTAATAGATGAATCCCATTGCAGACTCGGCATCGGTAGGATTGTATACCTCGAGTACATCTGCTCTCCAGTGACTGGGCGTTGCGTGGGCGTAGCGACATCGTGCTGAATATGACCTTGGAATCCAGAATTTGGTCCGAATCAGTCGGATCCTCAGCTGATTGCCACCGTGCAGCGTGATGCGATGTGTAAATCGAAGAAGGAGTCGAGACAGAATTGTGCTCGCATTCTGAATCGAACCCCTAAACCAGTGAGTCACCGAGGCTGCGGGCAACTCGTGCGGAAAAAACAGACACGCTGCGGAGGTTAGCTGGAGATAATGGACCCGCAGATGTTAGCCTTGGAATTACCGAGGAGAATGGACGGAAGAATGACAGCTCCTAATAACACATCGATTTGGGAGCTCTCAAAGAAGTTGGGGTCCGCCAGGGGAATGTCGGGCAGCCCCTTGAGACGATCCTGCGGTATCGGGTAGGATGGCAGATTTCCAGCCAACTGCGGAAGAACGTAGGCCGCTGTCTCTAATTGTAGCCCGGGTCTAGACGGCGACCGAATGGAGAAATTTAGTAGACTGCGCGGAAATGCTCTGGGGACATCTAAAATGTCTTAAAGGGAAACTTGACAAGGTTGAACAGTCGTTCCGTTATGAAGGTCGCTTCGGACCCTGAGTCTATCAGTGCTCATGCCTGGACGGTGCACTCCAAATGGCACACGTTGATAAGGGCCGTGCCAGGTAGGACGGCTCCTGACCCGGAAGCGAAACACACCTGCGGACTTGGAGCGGTAAGCGGCGTAGGCGGACTTGTATCGGTGGCGAATGGATTGCCGCGGTGCAAGAGGGTGTGGTGTCTGCTGTGGGCCACCGAAGATAATCACCCGCGAAGACCTCGGTATCCACCGGAGGTAACCGGCAGCCTGTAGGCGCGGGCGTGTGTACATTGCCGGAAGCCGTAGTGGTATGGGAAGCAATTTTCTCCCGAAGCTGGGCAACACGTCTCGAATAAACAGAGTAACAGTAGCTGTACTTCGATTTCAGCACTGTCGAGGTGGCCGCATTGTCGTCTGACACGGCTAGTAAATCGGAGCAGCTCTCATAGCTTTTTTCCACCTTCTCCCATAGTGCCTGAATTTGGTCCCTATGGACTTCGCACATGTATTGGGAGCCCACTTCCGTTTCTCTGGCGCCCGGAGTATTTATGTTGGCCTCAAATTGGGTAACTGGATTGGGTGAGATCGCGGATGAAATGCGATTACAAGGCACAAGTGGGAATTAGTGGCGCCGATGTCGAAAGGAACGTTGGATGCGGCACAATTCGAATGTGGAAGAAACTTCAGGAAGCCAAAAAAACCAGATGGGACGAGGTTTGTTGAGATTCTAGGCGGATGTTGCCTGATGCGGAGTAGAAGCAGCGTTAGGAAATGACGGACGTGCCGGATGACAAAACTCCGGAGGGACTCCCTTGAAATTTTATTAGATGGACATAATATTAAATTTTTTTTCATTAAAACTACAATTAAAGAAAAATAAAAAATAAAATTATAAAAGAAAGAAAAAGTTAGAAGTCCTTACTAGGATTTGAACACAAAAATATTGTACATAAATATTTTATGTAACTACTCTATGCATTACGCTACCACCCCGTCTTAACCTTCAGCGACTAAAAATACTATTTGTTCTACTGACTACCACATCGGCGCATTAAAAACAGAAACAAGAATTTGAAAATGAAAATTGGAAGCCAAAAAATTTTTACGCCGTCTTGCGAGCAGTCACACATAAATACAAAGGCCCACCCTTTTTTTTACGCATAAATGTAACGAGTTCTAAAAATAGAATCGTATGTATGTGCGTTCCACCCTCACCAACAAGCTCGACGAAAAAAGTTGACCGTTTTGGGCCCTGATGTCCTCCCATCTATGTACTTTATAATCTTTGGTCTGGCTTTGGCCATGAAAAATTTATGGCAGCTTGAGAAAGGGTCGCATAGCAGGTCAGCGGCAGTGCGTTGATCAGTAGTTTTAGATTTAAGATTTTCATGAATGTATATTTCTTATAAGAGAATTGTAAAAAATAAAAACAGTTTCCAAAAGGAACTGATTGGAATAACACCTAAGTTATTTGGGGCTTTTCTCAACAATAATCGTTTGGTTGATCCTCAGAAACTAGTGATGGGAAATTATGATATGGCATGACGCATTCATGGGGGGACAAACATCAGGGGATACTGGGTTTGGCAATAATGTTTAAATTGCCTATTAGCTGAAGTAATTTATAGGTTGAATAACACTCCCCCTTCTAAATTGAAGATTCAAATGATGGCGCAGAGATGGACTTTAATTAACAAATAAAACGGACAAATTAAAAAGTGCAATAGTGATTTGGTACTTTTAAAGAGACATAGTAGGAATTGTTTATTAGGTCGAATATAGCTGTATGTACAAAACTGTGTTTGAAACACCCAAAAAAAAACCTAGTAACTCCCATAAAATCTTGATTTATTTTGAAAAAACCGTTTTTCGGTACCATTTCGCTCTTAAAAATTCCTAAACGCGTTTTTTTGACCCGATTTTAAAATTTTCGACGTTTTTCAATAGTTACATGTTGTAGCTTTTGAAAAAAAAATGGATCTTCAATTTTTTTTAAGCAAAATAGATCACATTTTGTTGTTGTTGTTATTAATTAAGCCATAAATTTTGTTTTAAATTTTTACTAAATTATCATGGTCCGGTCACCAGCTAACCATTTTAAAACAGTTCCCAATTCATTAATACATATTTATTTATTTATTATTAACAATGATCTGTTATTATAGAATCTATATTTAATTACATCTAGGGATAGTTCAGGGGATAATAAATGGGACAATGAGCTATAATTTTTACAAATAACGCGAAATGGATCGTGTTCAGCGAAATTAGAGCTACAAATTGGTAACCAAAGGGGTCGGAAGGATCTAGTTACTCTATTAGGAACAAAGAACATTAATTTTTCAAGAAGTAATTGGGAGTCCATCGTCCGGCACTCTTTTAAAGGAGGTAGGATTAATAGTTTTAACCGGCAATGATACGACGGAAGGCAAGTGGCAGTGTCGGGTCAGGCAGCAGCCATACTTTAATGTTTATATTTAAATAATGTTTATGTAATGTTTAGTGCAATGCTTAGTGTAATGTTTATTTATTAGGCTTAAGTTTGTACATAAGCTTTGTTGATCGCAAGCCGACTCTCTCTCGGCCGCTCGACTCAACGGGCTTTCTATAGACAGTTTTAGCTCGGCAATGTCTAGGTCGGGCCGCCCTCTCCACTTTCGAGAGCTTTAGCTCGAAGTGACTTGTCGGGCCGCCCTCTCTCTGTATTTACTTGAGTCCCTGCATGCACCATAATCTGGTCTACCTGCGGATCATCCGGCTTCATCTGCATGCAGGAATAAACATTTGTAACGTTTAAAATTAAATATAAATTCGTTTTATTTACGGCATTGAAAACCCTCAATGACCAAACAGGCAGTATCCCAGTTTAAGCTTTTTAATGCAAATAACAAAAACTGCTTTTGTACAGATTCAGTCCTCCTTTGGTGAACAAAGTATTGCGGACTCCAAACGCTAGAACCGTATTCCAAGATAGGACAAACAAACGATACATATAGAGTTTTATTTGTGAAAGGATCATCAAATTCCTTAGACCAACGTTTGATAAAAGCTAGCACCCCTGTGGCTTTATTAACTGTTAATAATATGTGTTCGTTGAACAACAACTTATTGTCAAAAACGACTCCAAGATCGTTAATTAGGGAAACACGATCTAAGGCGTTATTCCCAAGTGAGAACGAAATAATGTGAAGCACACGGCGATTGAACGTCCTAACCTTACACTTAGAGCAGTTAAGTAAAAGGAGATGGTTTGAACACCACAAGAAGACTTTGTTAAGGTCTAATTGTAGGTGCCTATAAAGGAAATGGTCAGAGAAAGAAAAACATAACTTGACATCATCAGCATACATAAATGTAGAAGCATAGTTTACAACACTAGGTAAATCGTTAACAAAAAGAACAAACAGAAGAGGTCCTAAGTGACTACCTTGTGGGACACCAGATGAAACGTTTATAATCTGTGATGTAATGTTTTTAAACAAAACACGCTGCGTGCGGTTCGATAGATAGGAGGTCAACCACTGTACTATTTGTGGAGAAAACCCCTTAAGACAAAGCTTATGAAGGAGGAGTTGGTGGTTCACAAAATCAAACGCTTTGCTAAAGACAGTGTATACCACATCAGTTTGCATGTGGCTTAGAAAACTTCTCAGAAAAAAGGATATCAGAACAGTACCTTAGAACACAGCTAGGAACATTGTCAGGACCAGCAGAGAATGAGATATCCATTGTTGAAAGAGCTTCGAACACACCCTGAATTCGAAATTTTGACAAGTAAATGTTGTTTATATGTGGTAATTTATAGGGATAAGAAGATTTGAGGTTATATGAATCGGACGAATAAGTGGTTTGAAAAAATGACGCAAAGAGATTAGCAATACCTAGCTCAGAAGAATGTGAAATATTTTTATATAATAGGGAAGGACGAAAAAGATTTAATTTACGTTTCATATTGACAAAAGTATAGATGGAGCTTGGATCATTACGAAAGTTTACCTTACAATTCATAATATACTGCTTATAAAGTTGATTGTTGAGCATAATAAACTGGTTGCGAATATACAGAAAAGTTGACTGATGGCACATCGATCCTGACGTAAGAAACTTTTTGTAAGCTCTAGATTTCCTGTTCTTAAGACGAGAAAGGTGTTTATTAAACCAAGGTGGTTTTGTAAACAATGATAATGGGACTTCAGGAACAAATTTGTTCAACGAATTTTGATTTTTTTCGTAAAACCAAAGATTATAAAGTACATAGATGGGACATCAGGGCCAAAAACGGTCAACTTTTTTCGTCGAGCTTGTTGGTGAGGGGGGAACGAACATACATACGATTCTATTTTTAGAACTCTTTACATGTATGCGTAAAAAAAAAGGGTGTGACTGCTCGCAAGACGGCGTAGAAATTTGTTGGCTTCCAATTTTCATTTTCAATTTCTTGTTTCTGTTTTCAATGGGCCGATGTGGTAGTCAGTAGAACAAATGGTATTTTTAGTCGCTGCAGTTTAAGACGGGGTGGTAGCGTAATGCATAGAGTAGTTACTTTATGTACAATATTTTTGTGTTCAAATCCTAGTAAGGACTTCTAACTTTTTTTTACTTTTATTATTTTTTTTTAAATTTTTTTTAATTGTAGTTTTAATGAAAATTTAATACTATGTACGGCTAATAAAATTTCAAGGAAGTCCCTCCGGAATTTTGTCATCCGACACGTCCGTCACTTATTTTTACAAAAATTGTAATAGAATGCATTTAAAAACAATAATTATAAAGTAAATATGAAAAGGAAAAAAAATATTATTAAGAAAATTAAAGTAAAAAAAAGAAAATATAAATATAATCATAAAACTGAAACGTTTTAAAAATTTTAATCACCGCCCGCCCAGTAACAAAATCGAACCCAGGACCCAAAGGATAAGGATCGCGCGCTTTCCATCTAGGCTACCCTCGAAGTTTATCTAACAGTAGTTAAAGTTGGTATTAAAGAAAACGCAAGGATCCATAGTAAAATCCGAGCTGAAGAGTAAAGATAGTAGAAGATATTTCTGATCTCTTTGCTCTCACACTATTCGGTTTGAACGTTTCAAACTCTCATTGTTCCAAAAATGTTACTTTCTAAAAATAGAATTCGCTCTCTCTCTCTCTCATCTGCCAGCCGTTTATCGTGGAACCCGCTCTCAAATATTTTCATTTTACAGCGGGTTCCACGACTCGGCCTGTCAATATGCCGTAGAACCCGCACTTATAAAGATTTTTACAGCGGGTTCCACTACGAACTGAGGCAATTTTAAGGTGATTTTAGGGTGATTTTAAAATTTTGTATTTTTCTTGATTGGATTATGAATTTTGACAAAAAGTTTAAAACAGTAAAAATATAATATAAACAGATTTAAAATAAAAAAAAAATTGGCTTCCCGTCCCTGATTTGAACTCATTTTACTCTGCACTTCAGCCAAGCACTCTACAAGTAGGCTATCGAGGGATCGTTGTCGCGCGAAAAATTTCTCAAACTTAACAAGTCGCGCTGGAACCCGCCATAGAAAATTTTTCTTTGTATGAGATGTCCCATCTATGTACTTTATAATCTTTGGTAAAACGAATCTGTAGCTGCATCAATTGTGTTTATAGACGAAAGAACATTCCAATCTATTTCAGCCAAATGATTCCGAAGGGCCATAAAACAAGTTTTTCTTAAGCATTTGAAAGAGGTTGAACATTAAAGCCAGCAACATTGAGAGGTTCCAGAAATAAGAAATAACCAATAAGGTCAGGAAATCTGCCGTGAGTGTTATGAATTGGATTAATTTGGAATAGGGCAAGATCAGTTAAGCCATCGATAAAGTCGTTATGAAAACTGGAAAGCAGGGAATTGTCTACCTTAGACGGGATCCAGGAAATGACGGGAAGGTTGAAATCTCCCATGATTAGAATTAAATCACGGTCCTTGACCAACGAAAAAACAGACTTAATGGCATGAAGATGGTGAAAATATACAATATCTTCCAGGAATTTATGAACAGGTCAGGAAAATACGAGATGAGCCAGTTAAAATTTTCACAGCAATGAACTCAATTCCGAACTCATTCGGGAAAGGAATAAGTTCAGCAGGGTACTCGTTACTAACAGCAATGAGGACGATCCAATCGAAACACAGTGAATTGGGAAACCAGAATTTCATAATCAGAGACAAACGAGTTAAGCCAAGTTTCAGTAAGAACGATAGCATAAAAATCAAAAGAAGCACTCTTTGTAAAAAATTGGCTCAGCTTACCCAGAATACTTCTAATACTACTTTTGATAGCAGCAGGAAAATACTATGTTATTCAGTTTTTTGAAGAAGTTTCTGCAGGGATAGGATTCTGAGCGTCTTTTACTGTGCTGTGGAAAAGCTACAGGATCAAGTGCTTTTTCAAGGTAGGAATCAGGTAGTAAGAGATGTGCAACGAAGGCTAGGCGTCGTGAAGAACAACAAACTCCACAGTAACTATGATATAACGGGTTACGTCCAGAGAGTACATCTCGGAGAGACTTATGTTGGAGAATAAAGTTAAAGCTCAACAAAGATAACTTTAAACGATTAAATGTAATAAATAGGAAATAAATAGTTCAACGAACTTATTAATTTAAATTTATTTTTAGAATTAATCGTTATATCATATAACGATTGTCTTTATAATTCGACAAGTTGATATAACAATTAATTATAAAAATAAAAAATCTTAAAAAAAAAAAAAAAAAAAAAATCTTAGATATTTAGATATCTTAGATATTCTTATATCTTAGATATTTTATTAATAATAATTGTGGTATAATTAAATCAAGAGTTCTTAAATTATATGAAATTTTCCAGTATAATTTATCATTATTAGTATTCTATATATAGTTGTACTCTGTGTTCATAATTTCTTTAAAGAAACTAATGTTGGTAACATGAAGCATATGAGTCATAGGTCAGAACGTCTTTATTGTCTTTATAAAAACGAAATCATGATTTAAATAATTCATTATTTCGAATGTTTTTGCAACTATGATCAGAAATATAAGTTTTGAGAAATTGAAAGTTATTACTAAGTAAAAGAAAACAAGAAAGGAAAGCTAACTTCGGGCGGAGCCGAAGTTGATATACCCTTGCAGTTAAAACCGGATATATATCGCAAACATCGGATTAAATTGGCCGATCCTTAAGAGAATACCATAATATTACCAATTTATTACAATAAAAAATCTAACACAAAGTACCAAGCTTCCATCTTCAAAAATACCAAAGTTGGGTTTTTTACCAAATACCATTTCCGATTGTTCAGTTATATGGCAGCTATAGGATATAGTCGGCTGATCCTTATGAAATTTGGCATGTTGTATTATTTTGATAGCATTCAAAAATAGCATCCAAAAATAGCATTCGTACCAAATCCGAATTCTCTAGCTTTAAAAACACCAAAGTTATACCATTTCCGATCAATCAGTTATATGGCAGCTATAGGATATAGTCGGCCGATTTCGGCTTATATACTGCGTGCAAAGGAAAGAAGGGTGTGTGCAAAGTTTCAAGACGATAGCTTTAAAACTGAGAGACTAGTTGGCGTAGAAACAGACAGACGGACAGACAGACGGACAGACGGACATGCTTATATCAACTCAGGAGGTGATCCTGATCAAGAATATATATACTTTATAGGGTCGGAGATGTCTCCTTTACTGAGTTGCACACTTTTGACCAAAATTATAATACCCTCTGCAAGGGTATAAAAATTTAAGACCTAATATTATCTTGTGAACTATTCTATTCCTATGTTTTATTATTATTTTATTAACCTTGGTTTCTTTAGCTACCTGTTTTTTATATCAAGGTCCTTACTTATTTCTCTCCCTGTATTTTTTTCATAAATTATTTCTCCTACATTATACGTTTTTTTGTTGTTTGTCTTTGTTGCGTTGCTAGCCTAACTGTTTGAGCTTGTTGGAGAATATTTGGTATATTTTCATGGTTTATTTTGTTGTATAGTATTATACGTCCATCTAGCAATCTCTGCGAGTGTTAACTGTGTCCTTTCAATTTGACCATTGGAAGCGCTATGTATTGAAATTGCGCGGATGTGAAACTACATATGTTCGTTATTCATAAGTAACTGTTTTAGCTATTGGGTAATGTTGTTAAAATTTTTTTAAAAACAGTATTTTTTTTCAATATTTAATTTATTTTCTATTTCTTTGACTCTTAGGAAATTTGAATAAGCGTTAATACATGTTAAAAACATTTTTTATCTGCGTAAAATATATCAATATGAAGATTTCACCTTCACTAGTTGAAATTGGTGCTTCGCCTATTGGAATTTCTACGGGATGTTTGAAATTTTTTTTTGGTTACAAAATATGAAATTTTTAATATATTCTTTTAATTTTATAAATAACTAGCAACCCGACATACGTTGTTTTGACACTTTTGTTTTTTAGAAGGGCTACTTGTTTTTTTTTCATTTATTTTGGTTTATAAATATATTTCCAGTACATCCAGTATTTTCACGTACAGCAACTTTCCCATCGCCAATATCTAACAGTTGTTTAGAGAAAGTTTTGAACGATTTGAACGTGCATATTCTTTGCGACGATTTTAAGCAAGCATGAATTTAATTAGCGTACGTTGAACGTAGAAGGATAAACATCACAACGCTATGGACAAATCTATGGCCCGCCTTTGTCAAGTAAAATAACTAACTGCTATCAAACCCAAAAAGTAGACCACAAGACAGCCCCACAAGACGCCATACCCACCCACCAATACCCTACGTCCAGAAAGCCGCTATCACCGCGCACAAAGCACCAGCTATCGAAACAACAACGCACACAACTACTGCATCAAAAACAAGTCCACCAACTCCTAATCCTATTACTATACAAATTATCACCAATGAAGACTCCCCTGAAGAATACATGGACACCACTGCATCAACATCATTTTACTCCACACCATCCGAAATTTCATACGAACTTAAATTGAAAATATTCACAACCAAATAAAATAAGTTTGGAACTACCTTGAAATAAAGAGACAAAAACAACCAAAAAAACTAAAGCCGAAAAGCTAGTAAGAATTGCAAGATATCTGATAACAAGAATACAATGAGTACAGATGAAGATTTAACTCTTATGAAATTATACATAATATATTAATCAATAATTTTTGAAGTTCTAGTTATCCTTAACCTACACTCTTATTCTTAACCTGCTTAAAATATTACAATTTAATATAAATGGATACCTTTATAAATATAAACATCTACAAATACATATAAAAAACAACCTTAAAATAATTTCAATTCAATATGGAAATTATTCAATCTTCCTCTACCAATCATATTCGCATCCCAATAAACTTCACTCTCTACCACATGAATACCTCGAACAACCTTATGGCGGGGTAGCCCTTCTAATCCACAACTCTTTGCAACAAAAATAAACCAAAATCCACAATATAATCTTTGACTCAGTCGCCGTAACAGTACAATCTAAAATAAAATGTACAATAATTTCTAGTTATATACCTCCCAACAAACCTTTCACTCTACAAGAATTACGAAACACTTACAACTATATGAACACTCCTCTCGTAATAACAGTCGATTTCAACAGCTGCCACAAAAGTTAGAGATCACAAAATAATAACTCACGAGGAAACCTATTGTTTAAATGTGTAAGCCAATCCCTGCTTACTACACTCAATAATGGCTCCCCAACCCACTTCACTACACACCACACATTTACACATTGACCTCTCCTTAGCTTCCCCTGAACTATACCTACACACTTAATGGACAATTGTCAATCAACTCTTAGGTAGAGTTGAAACAGTTCTCCGACGAAAGACCACTCAGCCAACAAATTAACCAAGAAACAGCATACCTTTGTACTATTCATCTACTATATTAAACTACTACTATATCAAACTCATCCAAAGAGGTCCCCTGATGGGACACCGATCTACAAGTTCTAAAAACAAAACAAAAAATAGCCTGGAAAAACATGTATCGTAATATAAACACACCCAACATAGCTTACAAAAAAGCCAATATGATTCTTAAACGAGAAATAAAACAAAACAAAATTTACCTCAATATGACAACAATATGAAAAAAAAACAACAGAATCTGTGGCTTTAAAACTAACAAAGAGATCTACTGCCTCATTAACTCTAACAACACATCTGACCATCACTTCAAAATAATTTTCATCCTACTTTTAGGCCACACAAAGAAAATAGAAGCTACAATTGCTCCCACAGTACATCAACACAGCAATTTAAAGTAAGCAACATAATACCAGTACTAAAACCTGACTCAATCATAGCCGAAATATCTTCCTATAGACCTACATATATTCCTAAACAGACGTCTATCCAAAGTCATGAATAAAATAATATCTTAAATACTATGGTGGCTAATACTGTGGCTACTCGATAGTCGTCAAATGGATTTCAGAAAAGGAAAATCGATATCAGACTTACTAGCAACGCTAGACTACCTGACTACCACAACCCTCTCCAGAAAGAGTCATCTTTGATGTCACCAACTGTGTAATTCTATGCATCTATGTAATTGCACTGATGGCAATGTGCAATGACACGTCCGGAAAATTGCCATATGTTTAAATATTTTTTTGTAAAAATTGTATAAAACCTTCTTCTAGTATCATACTTTTATATACCGTTGGTTGAATAAATAAATTTTAACTGTGTCGTCAGGAAAAAAATCACAAAAACATGGCTTTTTTCGCATGATTTGACCTTACCCTCCCCTTAAAGGGCGTCGCGCCTGCTTCCTACCAAGGAGTCTACGTACGTACTAGCTAATAGCCTGGATCAGGAGTCTCTTGACTGGTGTCCGCGGTGTCCCCGATCAAGCCCTCAATGGGCATGAATTCACGAGTCGGCCACACCTTTTCGTCGCGATTAGGAGACTGTAAGACGTACGCCTTATCGGCCCGATTACACGCTTCAGAAATGGCCCAACTCGACTCCTGTACCCTGTCGGACTTTCCATAGGCGGTCCTTCGACTCGGATGATCAAGAATATACATATATACTTTATGGGGTCGGATATGATTCCCTCTCTATGTTACATATATTTATATATTACATATATTTAAACAAATGAAATATACCCTTGTACTCTACGAGCACCAAGTACAAAAATTTGACTAAATATGAGCAGCGGTTTGATTTTAAAGCGTACTTAAAGTTGTCGGGTATAACATGGCGCAGAGGCGGATTCAAGATGCGTAACTGTCACAAGGCGGAAACTGTCATCCGCCACTGCGATGTACCTCTATAACCTGACTGGTGATCTGGATGGCTTCCTGTTTGTTCCTCATGCTATTGATGAAGACGTCAAAGTAGTGCGCTCTTTGGATAGCACTTAAGGCCAATGGGAATTCTTCTTGGTGGGTTTCCGCATTCTTATCTCGAACAAAGTGCGCTGTGAACGGCGCGCAACTGATCCCAAAAGTCATAGTTCGGATGACATAGGTGTCTATTTTAAAGCGGCTTTTATCATACCTCAAAAATCGTTGCTCATGCTATCCTCCATACGAATGTTGATGCTGTGAAACATTTCCGCAACGTCACCGCAAATCGCTATCTTGTTGACCTGAAATGGCAATGTGGTCCCCTGCATCCCACACTGTCCTTATTTATTTAGGCTTGTTTTAATTCAACGCTATGAATATCGGCAGACCATGTATAACAGTTCTCCCGGCGGGTTTCTTCGTCGAATAGCTTAACCGCGTATTCTTTTTCTAGGAGGTTTCTGATTTGGGCGTCAATTTTCTGCTTCTTTCCAATGCAGATATGGCGCTTCAGAGCGTTACCGCCGCTATCAGAAAGTTTGGCAGTGACACCGTACCAACTTGGGCTACTCCGTTTTGAAAAAAAAATCACAGTATATCCGAGTTACAGATTTACATCCATACCCCTGCTATTCCCTTTTGAACCCAATAAAATATGAGGAATTTGGACTAATAAATGCTATTCGACTACAAAAGAAGATCAATAGAATTTCCCCAACCGTCAATCAACTTTATAGATCGGCACAAAATCGACACCCAAATTGATACGGGACACCTATTCGAGATGTTACTAACTCGAAATAGGATGATTGCGATGAAGCTGCAGCTGCAGGGTGTATTACTGGCAGTAGCACTTGCCAAAGTTAATGTTGTTATTCCTAGCATTTTAGATAATGCAGACCTAGAAGGTGTGTGGATGGGAGAGCCCACCGACACCGCGATTAGAGATGTTTTGTCTGTATCGTCCGTTTGGATCCTACAATTCGATAACATCTTACATTTTATTATTAAGTTTCTAAAATTAAGTCGGCCTGCGACAAAATAATTGTTTTCCCCGTGTCGACACCATACTCAGACTGCCAGCAGACTGACACCACGACACCATACTCAGACTGGAGGATAACGTGATAGCGAATGCGATCATGAGATCCACACGGTAAAGAATTGCTTCACAACATCAGGGACTACGTTTTGGCAGCTGGAGCTAAGAAGATCATGCGCTCAAGAGCTCCACGCTGAAGGCACTGTGCATTGCAAAATCCAGCAAAACGATCTGCATCCCGTTCAT
The DNA here is from genome assembly GCA_018153035.1 of Drosophila pseudoananassae pseudoananassae. Classification (NCBI taxonomy): domain Eukaryota; kingdom Metazoa; phylum Arthropoda; class Insecta; order Diptera; family Drosophilidae; genus Drosophila; species Drosophila pseudoananassae. The sequence goes on from JAECXR010000055.1 coordinate 8,165,775, forward strand.
CGACGATGGGATTTTTATTATAAACGATCACCCGGCTAATCATACCCAATCATTTTTACTAAGAGTGCCACCGTCAAGGAAACCCGATTTGTCATCCCAGGGCCCAGAAGAAAGCTCAAGACCAGCTCGCCTTTTCTGAACGTTACCATATAACGCAATGTCGTCAGTCTGGCCAAACTGCTGACACACCGTCTGGCTGGATGCATATGCATAGCCGGCGAACATTGCATATTTCCGTGGCCGGTATGAAATCCATATTTGTTAGCTTTAAGTTTCAGTTTGTATTCGAGCATCACTCAATAAAGAAGTATTTAATCCAATACTCTGGTACAGCCGTAAAGTAAATTCATTTTATTGAATTGGTCACCGCGCCCTAAGGGCCGTGATAATGGAGCCGTAACTTCCTTTCATAGAAGGAATCTCTCTCGGCAACCGCCAGGGAACTCAATCATCCCTTACTTCCCACAAGGCGAAGCAACCCCCTCGGCAACCGCCAGGGACAGCCCACACCTGTAACGTCACCGACTGCAGCGAGGCATAATTAAATACAACTAGACATTACCCTAACACCCGAATATTACTTATTTATATACCTTTTTCCATACGAACGGGTTAAAATTTTGAACTCGTGGATTTCGAAGACGATAAGAGATAAAACTCAGATTTGAAACTTGGCTTCGTATGATATCCGCGCAGATCAAGTTTGTGTCCAAATTTTGCCTCGATAGAGAATCGTTGCCGTTGAAGTTTAAACTTTAAAGGTTATTTAAATTATGGGTGGAAGAGATGCGTACCGGGTATAATATAGTCGGAAAACTCGACTATAGCCGTCCTTTCTTGTTTAGGATTACATGTGTGATGGATCGGCAATATGGCCACAAATTATAGAAAATAAAATTTTTTAACTTCGGGCAAAACCGACTCAACCGATCGGAACCGATCAACCGTCAGTTGATCCTGACTGAGAATATACATATAAATTTTATGGGTCGGAGATGTCTCCTAACCGCGTTGCACTATAAAATTATGTATGTAAATAAATATAAAGAGTTATAAAAATAAAATAGTATTTTTGTGTTACTTTCCTTTGCTTTTTAGCACTTTAGCAGTAAACTCAGAAATGGAGGTTCAACGTAATTCAATCCAATAAATACACTGACACTATCATCAGTTTTATTGATCATTCGTTTATGTGCCACTCAATTGTTTTAAATTTTTACTCAACTCGATTGTTTAAATTTCCACACCCCAATTGTGTTCAAATGGCTTTAGTCATATTTGTCAATGGATGATTCCTGATAATGGAAAAAATAATCAATATCCCTGAAGTTCTTAGAGCTGCATCTTAATTAGACCAACTACATATTTTCCGGACTTCTTGAGGCAGGTGCTTTCTAGTATTTTCACTGCCAGCTTATCTTCAGCTGAGAATAGCTTACGTATTAAGAGCGCCTCAAGGTTGAAATTTTCCTTGAAGTCGTAATGAAGTTCTGGAATGAACTGAGCCTACTTTTTAAGACGATGGCGCCACAACTAATGCTGCTGCCTGTGCGATATTATACACCAAATCACGGAGTGCTTTTTCCTGCCACCCTATAGTCACGTGTTTGCATTGCCCAGTTTAGCATATGTTGATTGTTAGGCTTATCTACTAGCTCCTAGACCAGCAATCTCTTTTTAGGTGGTGGCAGTCTTCGCACCTTTTCCACCATTCTCTCTGCCGAAAAACATCTTCAAAGTGCTGGTTAGGAAGCAACTCCAAGCGATGGAGACGTAGCATATTTTCCATATGTTACATATTTTTTTTGCGAGACTTGCGAGAGTTGATTAAAATCTTATATTTTTAACTTAACTAACAGTCATATTGACTGATCCAGAGTTAGACAGTCCTATAAATAGATTGCTGGGTTGGGAGGTCGTTGCGTCGCAGGCGGAGTCAATCCCCGAGCCGTTTTTGGCGACGTCAGGCTGAAGGGGTGTTCGGTTATTTCTGGGCTTTGAAGAAGGGTTAAAACACACGAGACTGCTTTGGCACTTCTTAGAATGCGATTTATGTTTTTAGTCACCGCAAAATTAATAAAGTCTGGGAGCTTGCGTTTGTCTGTTGGCCAGTATGTGGGACTTCCAGGAAAAAACATTGTCCAGTTTATTTCTCCAATTTATAATTGATAAATTTCTCCACTAGACATGATCCTCGGTAGGTATGCTTGGCGTTGTAGTCTCCTCCGGCTAGAAAACGATCCCCAAGTGAAGTCCATAAATTGTCCTTGTGAAGTGAGGAGGACAGTATACGGCAGCAATTGAAAGCCACTGATGTGGATGTGGAATCGATGTGGCCTGCAGAAGTTTTTTGCAATATTGCTGTTTTCAAATGTGCTGATAATTAACTGCCAGTCCTCCGGACCCCTCTTAATGTTGGAAGATCCTTGATTTTACCTTGCCGGGCCACTATTTAAATCAGTGGGGGCCAAAACGCACACATGTTTAAAATTTGAGTGTATGCGTAGCAGAGAAAAACAATGAGAGTAGAGCATCCACTGAGCAAAAAAAAAACGTAGTTTTTGATCACATTTTTCGTTAATTCAAAAGTTTGAATGGGTACTAAAATAGTGTTATTTATTTTAAAGAAAGCTTTGCTAGCAAAAGTTCTTAAACAAATGAAAAGCTACGCTTCCCTATCTTTATTTTCTATGGAGAAAACTTTTTTCAACCCAATTTGTAAGAACATTTTTCTCAGTGGAAACATTTTGATTTTTAAGTTTGGGCTGTCGAATGAGTCAAAATGAGAGCAAATGAGAGAGCTTCTAAAAAAGTTGAGAGTGATCACATTGTCAGTGTGCCGGCAGCACTGCGGCAGAATTTCCTACCCTATACACGCGTGCTATGTAAAATGAGTATTTGCCCACCACTGATTTAAATACTCGTTGGGGAATCTGTTCCTCAAACCATCCCAGCTATCGGTACGTCATCGGGGATCTCCTGTAGGAGAAGTTGGCACTTTTCTTCTATGAACCTTGCCTCCGATTGTCTTTTTTCCTCAAGCATGTTTAACAGTAGTTGCCTCTTGATCATGACCGAATTTCCTTCCCGTACGTTCCCCATGTTGTCTCCACTGCCGGCATTAGCGTATCAAAGGCTAGCGCTTTGTCGTGTTCTTCGGGAGTAGCCATTACTTCTTGAGGTGTTTGAGGCTGTACTGGTGATCTTTTCATCCTGGTGCACGGTGCTATGTGGAAGCAACCCACGAAACAGAAATTGCAACTCCAATCCTTGCTCTGAATTTCGTCTTTTAGGCCTGCACACTCGAAATGGTACCACCTTTCGCAAACGTTACACTGTATCCAATTTTCTGACGCTGTCTTGTGCTTGTTTTCGCAAATTCTGCACACATCAAGAATTCGAGGAGTACTGCAAAACATGTGGTATAGAAGAGGTCAAATCTCCACCCTATTGGCCCCAAGCCAACCGAGAAGTAGAAAGTATGAATCGATGCCTGGTTACCCGCTCAGATAGCCCATTTAAATTCAAAAAATTAAAAAGACGAAATACAGCAATTTGTAAATACAGCAATGCAGAACGTCACTCAACATGGTACATCAAGTGTAGCCCCCACCCAACTTATGTTTAACCGGGTTATACGCGATTAAGTTCCATGCGTAGGTGACATTAATGAAACAGGCACAGACTCTGCTGAACGAGACTGGCATTGTATATTGAAAGAAAAAAGGAAATCAGAAGCAGACAGAAAAAGGGGAGCAAGGGATGCGTTGATTAAGGTGGGATGTGTTGGGGATAAGGTGCTTCTGAAAAATATAGTTTTATAACTATATAATAATTTAACTTAAAACTAAGTCAGAAGGCAATAACACGCGACATTTTTTTCCGTCATTGTTCTTATGTTTTTTTTACTTTTAGGGTAATTAGAAGTGTACACGATTAATTTACTATTGAATAGTTTTAAGACGAAAAAAACACCAGAAATTTACATGGCACTCAGAACGAACCAAAGAATTCTTTACAGGTCCCTAGCGAAAAGATTAAACATTTTAATCTCTCATTCCGTTTGACAGAGTTAATAATAGACTTGCAAGACATTTTTAAAGCATTTTTATTGAAATAATGATGAAAATCAATGAAAATTCTAGGCAAAGTCAAGTTGATAATTTTCATAATTCCAATTTCAAGGCTTCAATTGCGCCATCTTCAACAAAAATCATTTTAAATTAATATTTATACACACAATTGGGTTCAAGATCCGCAAAGAACTTCTTAAATAGGCTGTTTCTAACATTGTAAATTTAAAAAAAAAAACTCAAATAAATTTTAGGAGAGGCCGTAATGCGTAACTTGAAAATATTCGTTCACACTGGGGAAAATAAACGTTTGTACTCGCCAATTTCGATCTTAGCATTAGTCTTAAACCAAAATGTCAAAAATACTAAACTAAAATACTTACGTCCTAAACCTCACTGCTATCATTGATTGCAAATTGATTAGAAGCAGTATGCTTTCATTCCTTTTGGTGGCCGAAAATCAATTATAGTGAAATTCACAATCAGAAAATAAAAGGAATATATATACATAAATATACTTTTTAGACGCATGAAATTTTGATTTGTAGCTTAGGGATATTTAAAATTTTTAAAGGCTGCTCAAAGCTGGCTTAAAAAAGGCTAAACTGGCAGCACTTCCAGCATATGTATGTATGTATATACATATGCTGAGCAGAACGCAAGAAAATGCTAAGGCATTATTAAATAAAAAATAAACTCGCCCCAAACAATTTCGAAAAAGTGAAAATTTTCAGACCAATTATTAAAAATAATTCGCCGCTAAAAATAGTTATCAAAAACACTCCGATAATCTTTTTGTGACTTTAAAAATGGAATTAAATTCATACGTTTTGGTTGATGTTAGGAATATTTAACTGAACTAACCTAATTAATATGTAAATAATGCTGTATGTGTTAATAGAAATCTCCAATTTATTTCTCAAAGTTTTTTGTTGTAGTATTTCGTTTCTTTTTTTTTTAACTAATTGCTTTGTTTTTAGGAAAAACGCAAAGAATTATATACATACATACATATAATATACATATTATTGTGGTATAAGGTATATGCCACGGATTTAGTTCCCATGTAGCAGGTCCATGTGGCGGAGAGCAACGCCACCTGAATTTTTGTTCAGTCTATTTTTAATTTTTAGAAGGCTACCTTAACAAGGTAAAAAAAATTCGACCAGCTAAAAATAAGCAGTTTAGAGCACTATATTGGAAAATAAATTTAAAAAAAAAACAAGAAAGGAAAATTGACTTCCGGCGGAGCCGACGTTGATATACCGTTGCAGTTAGATACCCTTGCAGATCAGATATAAATTACAAATATCAGATATACATAGTTGACCGATCATTATGAGAATTTTATTATAAAACCAATTTATTAGAAACAAAACTTAAATTCAAATTAAAAAATTAAATTTATAATCTCAAGCAAAGTTGCTATTTTTACCAAATACCATAAAAACTGTAATAAAATTATAAATAAAAGAAATTCATAGCATCGATGTCAACCATTCTGTTTGAGATCTCAACCAAAAGTGATTTTTTTAGTGAAAAGTATTCGGCAATACAAAAACGGAGTGCTTTCTTATTAGTACAAAAAACTGGGAGACTATACAATTGTTGTTGCTTAGCTCGGCCGAAGACAGTAGGAAAAAACAAAAAAATTCTTTTTGTTTATTTGGGCTGGGAGCAACACACGTACTTACTACGAAAAAAAATCATAATTTTTGACTCTGCATGCAAAAAACGTTTTTTTGTTATATTTTTAAAAATATTTATTTAATGTAGAACTATTATTTACTAAATTTAAAATAAGTAATACAAAAGTATTAAGTATTAACAAGTATAGTTAAAGTTACATACTTGTTATGTATGTACAAAAATTAAAACGATATAACCAAACAGAAAATTGTAATGCAACAAAATATAAGTTTACACATCTTTGACACTGTCCTTAAACTCTTTAAACACTTTAGTTTTTCATTCTGTTTTGTTCTATAGAAGAAAATACGGTACTTTACCGTTTTCTATGCTTCTTCACCATGCGCTATGTTTGTATTCCCTTTCATTTGACTTCTAAATATTTCTGCAAACGTGCCAAAAAGCTTATTTTAAAATTATTCAACATGCCTGGAGCTAGATTGACTTTTCCAGTTACCCAATTGATCTATTATAATCACCAAATGGGAAAAAAAGTAGCTGAGATTGTGGAGATTTTTCAGGTATCCCGAAAAACAATTTATAATGTTTTAAATAGAGCAAAAAATGAATACAGATTGGAAGCAAAATGTGGAAGTGGTCGAAACAAAAAGATTGAAAAGTGGGCAGAACGCCTAACTTTTAACTTTTGCTGTCGACATGAGCATTAAGCAGGAAAACTATTGGGATGACGTCATATTCTGTGACTAAACCAAAATAATGCTCTACTAAAATGATGGACCAACATGGCGCAAGCCGTTTACAGCTTTACATCAGCGCAACATCATTCCGACAGTCAATTTTGGAAAATTTTCGGTGATAGATTGGGGATGTATCAGCAGCAAGGGAGTGGGAAAGCTTGCGTTTATTGAAAATAAAATGAATTTTTTTTTTTTGTAAAGCCTAGTACTCTGACGACGAAAGTCCGCTGTCACACGAGTGACAGCTGTCAAACTCCATATAAAAAAACGGTGTGAAAAAGGGAAGAAGAAAAAATTTTCAACACCTAGATTTTGCCGGTACTCTGACGACGAAAATTTTGGCTATCAAATTGAATGGCGTTGCCGGATCAAAAAAAATAAACAGCTGATTTTGGGGTGTAAAAAGAATTCATTTGATTTATTTTGATAGTCAAAAATGGAGCGAAAGTTGAGAAAAAAAAATTGTCGGACCGAAAAATTTTTTAGCCCGCGAGGATAATGTGAAACTAATTAGTACGGTCAAGGCGAAGCCCATAATATGGGATTTGACCCACAAGGGGCATTTTATAAAATGGCATTGAAATGATTTGTGATTATGATTTTGATTTTGACCCAGTTTTCTTTTTCTTTATCAGCTCCTTAGCGGTGAAATACATAAAGAAAACACCAAAATCCAATCAGTTTGAATTCATTTTTGCTTATTTGTTTTTTGTTTACGAAAAAAACAGCTGTTCAGTATTACCCTTTTCCTATATTTTTTTGGTCACACTAACTCGGTAGCCAAATAAAGAGCGATTTCGCTAGCACACGTGTGACAGCGAATTTTCGTCGTCAGAGTACTAGGCTTAACATTTGAAAGTTTTATTTACAATCTGTCCTCAGTTAGGGACAATAATTAAATTTTTTAAGTTAACCTTGACAATAGGAGTTTGATAAATACAAGCTATGAATCTAAAAAAGTTAATTAGTAAATCCAGTGGATGCTTCCTCTTGAGTCTTCTGATGGTGGTGCTGCTGTCCAGCAAATTGGTGGCACATGTGTTTGGATGTCGTTTTAGTCTGTCCTTGTATTTAGCGGCGAATCTTCTAACTTCAGCGCTGACTGTAGGGATGCCCAGTTGAGCCTGAATAGTCAAATTTTCATGGTAAGGATAAGCCCCAGCCAGCGTCCTGAGAGATCTGTTCTGTGCCAGCTGAATGACTTTCGTATTACTTGGACTCGCTGTGCCCCACAGTTGGATACCATACGTCCAAACTGGCTTCACTACTGACTTATATATTAGTAGTTTTACTCTCAGCTTCAGGGTTGACTTAAGTCCAATCAACCAGTAAAGCCGCCGCAGCTTTTCTTGTACTTGCTTTCGTTTGCGCAGTAGATGGGTCCTCCATGTTAGACGCCTATCCAACGTCATTCCCAAGTATTTAGGGGTTGAGTTAGGTGGTACGGCAGTGCCTCCAATGCTAATCTGTGGACAGTCGCCTCTCTTCAAGGTAAAAGTAGTTTGGGCGGACTTATCATGATTAATCGCAATGTTCTTTGAAGCCACGGGTCAAGGGCATCGAGCTGACGCTGGAGACAGTCAGAGGCATCCTGTGGCAAGCTTGCTGAAACTAGGAAAGCTGTGTCGTCTGCATATGTTGCGGCTAGCAAACCTCCTTCATCTATAACAGGCATATCTGCTGTGTATAGTGTGTAGAGAATTGGACCAAGGACTCTACCAATATAATGAATGCTGAGCAATATCTTTCCATTCTCAAACAAAATTTGAGGCAAATTGCGGAGAAATTTGGCTTTATTGTCGATAACAAGCAAAAATTTTATCAAGACAATGACCCCAAACATAAGAATGTCACTGTGCGCACATGGCTCCTTTATAATTGCCAAAAGGTCATCGATACACCTCCTCAGAGCTCCGACCTGAACCCCGTTGAAAATTTGTGGGCCAAATTTTTCTGAAAAGTCAAAAATTATGATTTTTTTCAATGTGTAAAAAGTTTATTGACATACTGTATATGACATTTCATTTCCCATATGAAAGAGCAACTTCAACAACAAAGGAGCACCGAGAACAATGGGGCTGGGCACCCCTGAAATTCAGTATGTTGGATCAATTGGCAAAAAAAGTTTGATTTGCACACTTTTGACCACAATTATAATACCGTCTGTAAATGAGACTATTGATATCCCCAATATTGATATTCAGTCATTGTAGCGCCCGTAGACCTAAAATAAAAAAACCAAAGTAAAAATTTTGACTTTAAATGTACCATTTCCTAATTATAATTGGGTAGCTATTTGAATTTATTCATCTTTTTGTTTTGCTCTATCTGTTCTCTTAAAGAATGGCATCGAATGAGACAGTATGATATTCATTGTGTATTGGAGCGTAAGCAACGTGGAAGGGCAGCTCTCTGCAAAAAATTTGTTAAAATTATTTAAACCAATGGAATTGGTGCAATGGAATGGAAATGCAATGGAATTGATTAATATTTTAAAGAAAGGTATTTACTTTTTACAACAAAAAGTATATGTAGTATGTTTTTTGTTTTGTGTAAATCATTATTGTATTTACCACATAATTGCGAACGTTCTTAGTTTGCCTTTCCTGTGTTTGGTTAGAGTTGTAGTTGTGATGGCACTCTTTTATATAGCTGCCCGATCTGGCTGATTTCAACATATTATTTTAAAATAAATATTGTGCCAAGTTTCAAATTCCTACTTCAACTAGAAGTATTTTTGGTCGCTCTCCCCATACAAGCAGGATCACTGTGCAGTGGTCGGCACCCAATACATTGATATGATTTTTATTAGTTTTATTAGATTATTAGATTTTATTTTACATTAGTATTAGTAACGAATATCTGAAAGTAGGCTGTGAGCGTGACGTTTCATATATTTATATATATATTATATATATATCATTTATACTGTGAGTGTGTGGCAGAGCTAATGCAGATAAATTTCTTATGCCCACGGGATAAGGCCGTGCAGATTCTTTTTTCTTCACCGTTTGCTAGAGTTTTTTGATTTCGATTTGTGCTTCTTTCTCGGCCTGGAAGACACTGCGGTAATCAGGTAATCTAAGAGGTTATGATGCCTAATTTCAAGATCAATGATCAATTAGCAATGATCCACCTAAATGACCATCTACCCCAAGAGAGATCAGGGCGTTGGTTTTGGTGCTTGGGAGAACTTTGTTGAAAGTCGCCTCTATGTCTAAAAACGCCACGAGGACATATTCTTTCTAAGATGTGGCTTTTTAAAGATGAGCGGGTGGAATGTAGTTTCTGTGGATTTAAGCATGTTGTGCATTAGGTATAAGAGTTGTGCTAACTCTTTCGAGCAACAGAAAGATTTGTGGGACCAAAGCTGGGTGCCCAATAGCTTAGTAGGAAGAGCACCTCTGGACATTAGATCGGCTGGGTTGAATGTAGTAGGGAAGAGACGCGATTTGAATCAAATACTTTAAGTCGAGCAGGTTCGTCTTGAATCCAGAATAGGGAAACCGAGAAGTCACACTAACAACAATAATCTACGTTCTAGTTCCAAAGGTCAGCAATTTCAGACATAATTCTTGCTAGTAACACAGTCCCAAAAAGCTCCAGCTTTGGCATAGATAACTCGGAGAGAAGGGATTGAAGAAGGCTTTCATGCAAGAAAAATTTTCGCCCAAGAAAAAATTTTTCGCTTTGTGCAATACGTCACGGTGTTTAGCTTGAAAACCTTCACATGATCATGGATAGAATCTCACCATAGGATCCACTGCAGCAAACTAGCATCTGCAGCGACTCTAACGTAGGGGTACATCTTGCAAATGTCTCCCGTTAGGGGAACTAGGTGACACCTAAACTGAAGCAAGGTATGGAAGAGCTAAGAGAAGTTTAATCACGGGGCCTGACATCAGGTCATAATTAAGGGAATATCCAGAGAATGTAGCAGCCAAACCGTCGAACACAACCCTCAGCTTAGTAGTGGAACTTTGTTCCTTCAGGACTTAGTGATAGGGAAGTATCAGTGTACTTACCTGCGGCACCAGAGATATGTAAACCAAATTCGAGTATTCCTATATGAACAAAGCATATTGGTTTTTTAAATTTGGATGACGATCCAGCTTGCGCTCAAGCGAATGGAACGGACCCAAGGACTGTGCAAAAGATTCTCCCAACAGCTCGACGCTGTACTTGATTGAAAGATGAACCGAATATGCACCAGAGAACGGCTTCGGTGAATAAAAAAAAAATCGTACGCGCTTAACAGCCGAAAAATCTCACTGTTCAGATCAGCCGGTCAAACTTGCATGCGCTCACATGTTCGTTGTTGATATTAAATCGACTCGGGTGCGAGCGATTTTTTGTTTCACTCCTAATTGTTCGAATCGTGTTCATCATAATGATTTCGGGCGCAACTTATTCGGTTCAACATTCATTTTTTTTAACAACAATAGCACTCAACTCACAAAAATCAACCCGCATGATTTTACTTATGCGCGCATCAAGACCTTTATCTGCACAAATAAAATGTGCAAAGAAGAATGTGAAACGCAACACAATGAGAGGGATATCAAAACAAATAATCATTTCAATTCAAATTTATATTAAACATAATTATGCTTACCCAAAGCGAGAAAATCATCGCCTGTCGTCCTTCCTCCTCAAGACAATGGAGAGACTAATCAGTCACCACATTAATCTTACCATTAACCTAGACGATATTTCGGGATCACAGCATGCGTATAGGCAGGGCCGATCCACGGAGACGGCACTCCACGAGATCTTCGAAAAGGCATTTAGTAACAATGAATACGCATTTATTGCTTTTCTAAACAAAGAAGGTGCGTTCAACAACATACTGCCATGTTCGATAATCAATACGCTGACGAGACTAGGGGTAGACGATCCATCCGTGCGCCTTATAAAGCAGATCTTGGTAAACAGGACTTTTGAGGCGACTTTTAGGAGGAGAATCTATTCAAAGATACGTCAGAAGAGGCACTCCGCAAGGAGGTGTACTCTCCCCCATGCTGTGGAACGTTAATAGACTACTACGATCCCTAGAAGGGTGTATGCGACCGCTTGACGGACAAACTATAAGTTCTCTCAGCATGGGCAGTTAGGAACGGGCTAGGAGAAAATCCATCCAAGACCGAACTAGGTAAGTAGTAACGCCAAGTACCTAGGATTTACGCTAGACAGGAAACTGGAAGTTAAACACTATGGATAGAGCAAGCAAGGCGACATCCGCGCTCTATACATACCGCAAGGCCATTGGAGTCAGAAGGGGAATGTCTCAAAAAATAGTAAGATGGTTGTACACAACAGTCATAAGAACCATCCTATTCTACGGGGTGGTGGTCTGGTGGCCTGCTCTAACAAACTCCATATTTAGAGAGAAATTTAGGAAAACGCAAAGGATGGTGGAGGTCTGCATTAGAGATAGCCTACGTGCCACATCAACAAACGCCCCAGACTATACTCAACATATTACCTGTAGAGATAGTGGGGGTCAAGATAGCCACAATATCGGCTATTAGGCTATGCGAGGCGAGTCATGGAAATGAAGAAATTATATAAAAAATAAGGAACATATCATAAAATAATGATTATTTTGTGATATGAATACGAGTTTAAAAATATTAGGCTGTCGACATATTTTGGGCAAAGACGGTTCCTTTTTTCAGTAATCATGTTACTAGCCAAAGAACATCTGCGGTCTGCAGCAGCACTTCTTGCCTTCAGTAGACATTAAGTGCGAATTTGGAGAATCGGAGATATGTCTGTTCTTTATCCTTCCAACATTTTAAAACATCAAAGTCATCTCCTATTTCAACCATTTCTTTACATTCTTTCCAGCTCATCTTAAAGTGTTTTGAAGCTATCTGAAGCTGAAGCTCAGTGTGGACTTTTAATTAGGTTGGGGAAACATTTGTTAGTTAGTGTAGAAAAAGTTAGTGTTTCGAATGAAAATTGTGGAGAATCGCAGTTTGGTGTGTTTGGTCTAATTTGTGCAGCTCTTGTTGATGGAATGTCCAAGTACTTAATTTGTGAAATGACACATTTTTTTATTGCGCCTTGATCGTTAGGCTGCATTTGTAACGCAGGAATCTAAATTTCATCAACATTATTTTTTTACCAATTGTTTTTGCGTTGATATGTTTATAAGCAAAAATTGTAAAACTCCACCTGGCTGGGTACTGGTTTTTTAAAGATGTTTGTAGATGATAAGTTAGTTTTCTTAAAATATTTGAAAATTTTTTTGCACATTGCTACTAATTCAGCATCTTCTATCGAGTTCTTAAATGAATGCTCCAAAACGTTGGGTAGCAAAAGAGTCTAGTCAAGTATAACCTAATATTGTTCTGCAAGGCTTTGACGATATTTGAGCGTCGATCGGTAACGAACTTTATTTGGTTCAAATTATGTATGCCGAATTCATCAAACAAAGTGATTAACTTATTTAAACGTTTGTAGTTGAACGCTCTAAGTCCATTGACTTAACACCTAAGATTAGATCTACCAATTTAAAATCTTTTTTGTAGCAAGGTGACACCAAGAAACTGTCCGTCCACAAGTCAACTGGCAGTTGCTCCACCACTATAAGCAACTTCGGCATCTCATCTTTAATAATTTTTTTTTCTCTGCCAACTTTTTCGTAGTTGCGAGACACCGTTGTTGCATCAGGTAACGGGTCATTAAGATCAACTTCTTCCTTGTATCTTCCACCAATATTGATTAAAAACTTTGCCATGTTCCTAAATCCATTGCCATTGATTGCTGAAAAGGGTTGACAGTGCTGTGTCATCCATTCCACACATGCGTGCATCTTACCATCTTTTTTGTCTTCAGGTTTCGCAGTAGTCAATAATTTCGACTCTTTCAGCAACTTGAAGCATTTATGTCGTCTTAAATTTGACATGATCATGTAATTTGATCATGACAAGACCGGCAATATAAAAATCCATCAAGAAACGCGATCCTCCTTAACAATTTCTGTCAATATTTTCCAAATATTGCTTTTACCCCTATGTCGGGCAGCCAATTGGTATTCATTTGCGCGAATTTTTCAATGATGCCGTCCATATCAATCAAGTAACAGAATGAAAATAATTATGAACTACAAAAATGTAATATGAACCATAGAGAAACGAAGAATTTGACTTTTTAGTCAACGAAATCAAAAACAAGCAACAACCACAAGCTTCAAGAAGCTCGCATAGAAATTATTGTATATTATTATTGTACATTGTACGATCAACTCAAATTGATCCCAATGATGCTTTCGTCAACACATGCTCATTTTTTTGATAGGAATGATGGGTACGGAAAAATCAGTTGATTGTGTATTGTTTATTGAGTTGAGTTGATTGAAAAAGTTCGCGTATGATTAATTCAAGAAAATAGTGAGTTTTGCAGTTCTCAGATATGCACATTCAAGTGCATGGCGAAATGGGCAACGCAATCGAGCTCCTCCTAGAAGAAGGTAAGGCGGCGGAGGCAGAGAAGGTAATCAAGACGATCGTTCAAATTGGTTGAGGAGCTGGGGTGCCCCCAGAAACTACCCATCCAAAACACATCTCTCGATGTGAGACTCTACAATTGCCTCAATGTATACCGAATGCGTGGATAAGCGACACTTCAGGCACGAGAATGGACGAGAATGTTGGCGGTTGGCAAGAACACTATTTCAGCGTGGCGATCCTGGGTCACAAAAGCCTGACAGCTTGCAACCCCAGTCATATTGACAGCATCCAAGTTGGAAGCGGGGACGGAAGCAGTTCTGTCTAATTGCTCGAAAGGATGGAACAGGGCATGATGTCGGCGATTACACGTTGAGCTGCGCGAGGATGAGCATCCGCGGGATAAGTGCTCATTCTTGAGGGGAAGTGACTTTTCAACTAGCAATGCGAAGGCAAGAAGGCACAACAAGTGCCAGAATACCGCACAGGGCACATGGAGCCGGCGGAGAATTAAGAAGCATGCACGAACGATTATTAAATGGAAATGGACCTACAAGAATCGCTCGCAGATGCGCTGGCAGATTTGGCATCTATGACCAAATCCACAGTCTTAAGGGTACGGCACCTTTGTTGCAAGAACCGAGGCATAGATTCCCAAGGTGGCAGGCTGTCAGCACTGCTTTCTGCGAGAGAGTCTTCCCACTTGAGCTTTGTGGCAGGGTCCAGCTTTTGAAAGATGATCTGTATGAGGAGGCATCCTTGAATTTCGTCCGTCCCTGAAATCATCAGAGCCCACTTATGACCATTAAATCTGTTGGATAACTCCCAAGGAGTTGCAACGGATCCCTGTTCAACTACGTTTAGCTGCAGAATCTCGTTGATGTGAGCATGAAATATTTACCGTTGATTACTAAAACGGTTGTGCAAAACAGCAAGGGCAGTCTCCAAGGCTTACTCTCGATCTTGGTCAAGTGAGGATGGCTGTCAATCATCGTCCTAAACAAGTAGCAGAAATCCGTTTAATCGGCATAGCCACTGAAAGTTGGCATCGGCAACGGGGCAATGAGGCAGCAGGCCTGTATGGTAGAGTGGGCAGCAACTCTCATGGAGCACTTGGCAACTTCCACCTAGAAGTCGACGTAAACGTTCGTGGCCAGCTGAGATAATTTTCAATATAAATCCAATTTCAATTCCAATTCCTCCTGAAACGTGGTTAATCGATTCCGCAGACGCTTCTCCATTGACTCGAGGGTCAAAATCTTCAGAGTGTTTGGTCCGCAATGGAGCCTTGACTTTCTGATGCAGGACCTCCATTTCTTGATAGGTCACATCTGCACAAGCAATAATAATACAGATTACTAAAATGAATAAAGGGGTTATGTACAATTTCCGGTGCTCACACAAGACCAAACAGGCACGTTAACACAATAATGTTTTCCTTTGTGCCACCTTTCTCCTTCGGCTCATTAATCTACCACGACTCTGCGTACCAAAAAAAAAATTTAATCGAGCTCTACCTTAGCTCACTATTGGACACTTTGTAAGGTTTTACAACTTTGCCGGTAAATCCCCGAGACTTTTTCCTGCTAGTAAAAGCTATTTTCCAATTCCGAGACTTTTTTATAGTTTATAGTGATTTATATAGGTATATATACATATATAGTATATATTATAGTTATTTATTTTTTATAGTGAGCTGACCAGCCATAGTGCCCGGGAGTCAAACAAACGACTGATGTCGAACAACTTGAAATGTCTGCGTTTAATGTGTACACTGTAAATAATGTTTTAACCGGAAATGATTTCCCTTACAAAATAGCACATTTATTTTGATGTTGTCTTGTAGGACTATACCCCGAGCGAACTTTGTAGGCCTTTTTGGTCTGATTCAGGTATAATTATTACAGTTGAGTTTTCCATCTCTCTGGAAAATTTCGGAGCTAAGATTTCTTTAAATTGAGTTGCTTTTTAATAATATGATGAACTTTGTTTTGAGTGGAATTGAAGGGTTCAAGTTGGTGTTCAGATTAAGATTAACGCCGGAAATATACGAGTTTTGAGTCGGTTTTGGTCGCAACACATTTTTAAGGTAGGAAAGTATTTTACTCGGTGTGATCTTCTTTCTTTGACGCATGTGATGGAATAGATGTTTGGTCTTTAAACCATTTTCGTGCCACTGTTGACCTAAAAGCATTGGAATTTTGGAGTTATTCCACTGTTGAGATGAGAGTTGCGACAAAGATGGTAAACTGCTGTGTTTTGACAAAGCTGTCGATATTGGATTTGGAGTTAGTTAAATAATTTAAGTTAAATTGGCATGAAATATTTTTTAGTATTTGTGAAGCCAAGTTTATTGAGCCTTGCCGGCTAGTCTACTGGTAAGTGTTCTATGCAATGGCACTATATAGTTGTAAGCTTGCTGCTACTAAGAAGTGTTAAACTACCTGCTACTACCGAGTTAAAAGAACCGGGGGTGATAGTTTTTAGAAAGAAACATTGCGTCGTAGTGATTGTTGAATTGGAATAACTCGAGTTTAGATTGTGAAAGGTAGTCAGCATTCGAAATAAATATCCGTTGGAAGCCACTTTATACTAAAGTATAAGCCACTGTTAAACAGCCACTTTAGGCTGTTAAAATACCAGCTAGAATATATTAAGCTATTTTTTTTATTATTAAGCTAGGAGGAGTTAGTAAGGAAATTTAAAATTCTATATTTTAAGTTTGAGGGACAGGAAAGAGATGTTATGGCGTAGAGACCATTGTAGTTCGAACATAATACCCTAAAAGGGTCATGCAGTGCATATGTCGAACTACAACGGCTAAGGAACAGAGGACTAAAGTTTCGAGTCCTTCTATTAGGAATGTTAAATTTTAAGCGTGTTAGTAAATGCTGGCTATCTACATCCCCGTTAATTAGATTATGCAGAAAAACTACACCGAGCATTGTCCTACGATTTGTTAAGCTATGTAAGTTTATAAGTAAGAGTCTACTATTATAAGATGCAAGGTGAAGATTTGCATCCCAGTTTAGACCTCTAAGTGAACCCGATGTACTCCATATTGGGGACTTCAGACACATGAACCGTACTCCAGTATCGGACGGACCAGAGAAATGAATAATGTTTTGGTTATATAGGGGTCATTAAATTCTTTTGACCACCTTTTGATAAAACCAAGGACTCCTTTAGCCTTATTAACCATTAAGGAAATATGGTCGGCAAATTTAAGTTTGATGTGTAATAGGATGCCGAGATCATTAACCTGGGTCAATTTTTCTAAGGCAATCCCATTAATAGAATAAGTAGCTTGCAGAGGGCAAGAACGATAAAAAGACATATGTTTGCATTTAGATCCATTAAGTATTAGATCATTAGCTAAGCACCATTTTTGAAAGTTATCAAGGTCAGACTGAAGACTGCATTGGGCAGAGATGGATTTGTACTGAAGACAAAGCTTTACATCATCTGCATACATGAGAACTAGAGAGTTCGTTAAAGCAGGGGGCAAGTCGTTTATAAAAAGCGTAAATAATAACGGGCCAAGATGACTTCCTTGAGGGACGCCGGATGTAGCACGGACCAGACGGGACTGTATGTTTTTAAATAAGACTCTTTGTGTCCTTCCATCTAGGTAGCTGGAGATCCACGTTAAGAGGTCTTTAGGAAAACCCAGCATATTCAGTTTACTCAACAAGAGTGAGTGATTAACTGAATCGAATGCTTTGCTGAAGTCTGTGTAAATTACATCGGTTTGATATCCCTTACAAAAGCCATCTATGACAAAGGATGTCAACTCCAATAAGTTTGTGGTGGTGGAGCGACGCTTAATAAAGCCATGCTGACAAGGAGTGATAATCGAAGAGCAAAGGTGTTGCAAATGAGGGGTAATTAATTTTTCAAATAACTTTGGAATTGCCGACAACTTAGAGATGCCTCTTTAGTTGGCAGCCTCGGACTTTTTCCCTTTTTTATGTAGGGGAATTATAAATGATTCCTTCCACATAAGGGGAAAAATCGAGGTTTCCAAAGATAAGTTGAAAAGTCTTAGAAGAGGTTTGCACAGAGCCCTGGCGCAGTATTTTAGCACACAGCCTGGTACTCCGTCGGGGCCTGGCGAATAAATGGGTTTTACCTTTAAAAGACCAGATAATAAGTTATTCTCAGAAAAAAACGGACAGAAAATAAGATTTGCTGCTTGAATGTTATATGCGTATTAGATTGGAGACGTATCGAATGGCGGACAAATGCTGCCAATATGTAGGCGGTTCAGACATAGGAGGTATATAGGTATACCAAACTCATGGGATTTCACCTCTTCAGAAGCAAGAGTAGAGTCTACAGAAATGAGGACTCCACCTCCTCTTCGCTGAGATCGATCCCGTCTAAAAGTGGTGTACTTGGAAAAACTTCGGAGCTAAAGATCTCCGGATTTAACCAGGTTTCTGTAAATGCTATTATATGGGATGCAAAGAAAGAACTATCAGAATATAGCTTGGGCAGTTTGCTACGTAGCCCCCTAGTATTCTGATAGGTAAGAGTTAGTGAGGAAACTAGTTTTTTGGGTTAGTGGCCAAAGAAGAGGTGGAGGGTTGGTCAGTGGTTTCGATATTGGGAAGTCTCACTCCCACTGGTTTTTGAACTTTTTTCTTCACGGGACTAGGCTGATGTTCTTGGACGAAAAGATTCTCTGGCCAAAAACTGGGAGAGCAAATCGTCTTGAACATCAGCGCGGGCACACGAATCTTGAAAGAAGACGTGCGCCTTGTATAATTATATTTAAATTTTTGTATGTCCTCCACCTTTATATCGGCTTTTGTTTTGGCTTTGATATAAGCCGAGATATCAATCTCGGAAGTATCAGGGGCGAGCCGAGAAACAAATATATGTTTCGATGGAGGAATCACCTGTAAGGGTTTTGGTGTCGCAGGTACTAGAACTGCAGCATCAGTCGGTGCCGGTGGTCCGGACTGTGGAATACCCTTTTGGGTGACCCTAATGGGGGTTTCGTTCCCTAGGACTTGTGGCATCACTTGAAGGGATGCCATGGCGGACATATCAGACAATTGCTCATTATCCCTGGGAAATTCTGACGAATTTTTCTCAGTTCTAGCCCTTGGGGTGGCCAGAGATATAAGCGGCTGCATTAATGTCGGCTGAGGCGAATCAGAAACAGCGGATTTCTTGCGCTTAGGGGACTCGTTTAGCAGCTGAAGGCCACTAAACTGAGTGTCCAGCGCACAGAGCTGGTCATTGATTTTACGAAAACCAGTGATCAGCTCTTTAAATTCATTTTTGGTCTGTCTCATGAACGCCCTCATTTCGCCTTGCACAGCACGACAATTTTCACAACAATAATGTATCCCAGACCTACGGGAAATGGCATCCGAAACTGATGCAGTGAAACCGGCACACTTGGCATGTACGACGTTCTCACATAGCCAGCAATGGATGGCAGGCTGGGATGAGGAAATTGTCTTGTTACAAGACTTAATGGCACAGACAAGTTTAAATTCCATTTTATTTTTATTTATTATAAAACAAAAATTAATATTTAAAAAGTTTAAAAACACAATACCTTCAACCACTTTGCCAAATAGGAAGCCAAAGCGGGAGCTTTGAATAGTGCAAAAGAGAAATGCAGAAATAAAGATAAGCCGGGGAAGAAGCAGAGCTGAGCTATGCTTGGAATTGAGATTATTGAATTTATTAATTCGACTCCAAATATACCACAGCACTCGCTCAGTAACAACAGATTTCCAGTCAGATTTTTTTCAAGGTATTTAGCTAAGTATTTTTTTCCATATTAAAATAGTCTTTTAAAAATATCATCCGAACGATAAAGTGCTTAAAATCAGAATTTTAAAAATAAAATTTTATGTCGAAGTTATCTTGTAAAGCTCTCTCTTTTGATCTAAGAAACCCCACAAAATCGATTGTATATTATTGTGTTGATCACATTTACGGTAATAAATGTTTTGAAAATGGTGAACAACTATTCTGTCCGATTTTTAGAGGAGTTACTGAGGAGTTATTTCAAAAGATTCCCATACTAAAGTACTATTCATATAAACTTGATCTACGTGGATACCATAAGAATCGCAGTTCCTAATCGCATACTTCTATCTCTTATAGACTCCGAGATCCATGCGTTCATACATACAGACGGACATGGCTAGGTCGATTCGGCTCTTGATGCGGCTCATGTATATATATTCTTTGTGGAATATAGTCGAGATTAATAGTCAGGGTTATAATTTAGTCGGCCAAACGCATCTGTAAACTAAGTATATTCGGCTTAAAAAAAAACAACAAAAAATTTTTAGTGGCTGCGAGCGAGATTTAAGTTTTCTATGCAAAAAACGAAATTTTAAAGTTTTTATTGTAGATTTGTGTAGATTTCATTAAAATACCTTCATCATTGTGCTAACTTTTAATTATTAATTGATATTATAAATAACACACAAAAAATGAACTAATAACCATGAATAAGTTTAAAAATATTAAATGGCGCTAACATGTAAAGTAAAACAGTTGTAATCAAATCAAAATCAGGTCAGTGAAACATTCATGTTACAATCGATATATTGCCGCGCAGTAACAACTGTTCATAATTCGGATGCACCATTAGCAATGGGTGATATAGTAATATACCAAAACAAGATACCTCTGGTGTTGGAAGACTTTTTGCAAAAGAAAATTAAAATCGGGTCCTATAAATGGCGGCCTAGACATTTTTGGAACTATGCATGGCTTAAGTCGGCGTTATGTTTGGCGGTTGTACTTCTACTGGTGCGGCCCATAATCCCAGAAGTCATTACACGAGTTGATCCTTTAGGTAAATGTTTTACATTTATTTAGTTCTTTGTAAATATATGTATTTTAAATCCTTTACTTAAACAATTTTCCCGCCGCTTGGAACATTTGAACCTGTGTATAAATATTACCTTTATATATATTTTTTATATCCTTACATTATAGGGTATTCAAATTTTTGTCAAAATTTTGTCACAGAATATACTTTTGACCAACTGCTCCGACTGCAGAATGTATGTTCTTGATCATCCTCGAGTCGCTGTCCGTCCGTCTTTATGAGAGATTAAATCTATGTGAATCTCAGAGGCTAATAGATATAGAGCAGTGAGGGGCAAAACGGACATATGTTAAAAATTTGAGAAAAGCGTAGCAGAGAAAAGCAATTAGAGTAAAGCAGTGGTCGGCACGGCCCTAGCAACAGTTCTTAAACAAATGAAAAACGACGCTTCCTTATCAACATTTTCTATGGAGAAACCTTTTTCCAACTAAATTTCTGAGACAATTATTCTCAGTGGAAACATTTTGATATTAAGTTTGGTCTGTCAAATGAGAGAGCTTCTAAAAAACTTAACACATGTGCTCAACACATCTTTAAACGAAAATAAAAAATCTTTTTCTTGTGGGACTCTGGTTCAGTAGTATAAATTATTCCAGGCTCCTCTATACAAGTTAAAACTAAATTCAATAAACTCAACCTGTTTTCATAAAACCAATCAAAGATCCGTACGTTTGCAAAAGAAGTCATATACTTCGATTTTGGACTACAAAGCACGTACAGCTGGGCTTTCATCAGCGCTGTCATTATAAGCCCAACGGTGTGCATATTTTGATGTCCTTGTTGGCGATCGCAATCTGGTAATATGCGCTGCCAGATCGAGTGTGCTATATATGGATTTACCGTGGAGCTTCTCGGCCAAAGACTGCACGTGAGACACTGGATATCGGTGTCATATCGTTATGGAGTTTATCTTGCGATAATCACCACAAGCTCGCCATCCCTTATTGCGTTTGGGAACCATGTGCGCAGCTGCTTTTGAATGGCCGTCAGATGTCTTAATCCAGCAAAAAATTAACTTCTTCTTTGGCGACATCTAGTGTATCACCGGCGTAATTTCGATGTTTTTTTGTAATCGTTTCTTTATTTAGAAAACTTAAAAACTTATATAAAAGCCTCCTTCAGTCCTAGTCCCCTGCGGTAAGCCTCTAGGTTTTGCTTTGCAGGGCCAGGGTTGGCGTGAATTAATATTTGATGCGAGGTTTGACCCAACACCCAATATGGCGACCTGGGTTCCAGAGTAGTCCGGGCGGAGGGAACTCGCATATTCGAGCAGAAAAAGCTTCCCAAATTTCGGAAACACATATCCATACGTCCATACGTTCCTGTGAGGACCGGTGAGTCCATACCGGTGAGTAAGGTCCTTGGCGGACGTTTTTTGCCCAGCACTGAAAAGCAGGTTTTATCCACAGCCTCCACCAGTACGTAGAGTTTGCGTTTGTCGTGGTTTCACCGCGAGAAAAAAAACTGGAAATATTTTGGTACTAATTCATACTATTCAACCAGAGTCACCAAAAAACAAGAAAGGAAAGCTAACTTCGGGCGGAGCCGAAGTTGATATACCCTTTCAGTTAAAACTGGATATATATCGCAAACATTGGATTAAATTGGCCGATCCTTATGAGAATATCATAATATAACCAATTTATTACCATAAAAAATATAAAACAAAGTACCAAGCTTCCATCTTCAAAAATACCAAAGTTGGTATTTTTACCAAATACCATTTCCGATCGTTCAGTTATATGGCAGCTATAAGATATAGTCGGCCGATCGTTATGCAATTTGGTAGGTTGTATTAATTGACCCAAAATAGAATCTGTACTTAGTTCCAACTTTCTATCTTCAAAAACACGAAAGTTGGGTAATTTCCGATTGTTCAGTTATATGGCAGCTATAGGATATAGTCGGCTGATCCTAATGAAATTCGGCATGTTGTATTATTTTGCCAAAAAAAGCATTCGTGCCGAATCCGAATTCTGTAGCTTTAAAAACACCGAAGTTATAGCATTTCCGATCAATCAGTTATATGGCAGCTATAGGATATAGTCGACCGATCCCGGCCGTTCCGACTTATATACTGCGTGCAAAGGAAAGAAGGGTGTGTGCAAAGTTTCAAGACGATAACTTAAAAACTGAGAGACTAGTTCGCGTAGAAACGGACAGACAGACAGATGGACAGACAGACGGACAGACGGACAGACGGACATGCTCATATCAACTCAGGAGGTGATCCTGATCAAGAATATATATACTTTATAGGGTCGGAGATGTCTCCTTCACTGCGTTGCACACTTTTTGACAAAATTATAATACCCTCTGCAAGGGTATACAAATTTTGAGTATTTTCATGATACTAGCAGTAATGGTCTGGGCCATGGTTAGTTGTTGAAGGAACTGTAAACGCAAGAGTGATCTTGATGTCATAATTCTTTTAACTTCCCCTTAAAGTTGTTTGATTGAGTCCAGCACTACTTCTAAGGTTGGACCTCTATCACCTTCAGTTGTCAGCGATTATGCAAACTGGGTTAGCAAGCGACTCTCCAGTGCCTAATACTTCTTCTGCTCAGGGGGTGACAGAATTATGTCCTCGATCTCTGGGAGAATATCATTCTCCAAATGAACGGCTATACTGTTGAATTTAGCGTGATCCGAATTTAAGTTACTAAGGCTCCAGGCGAACGATCATGTTGGGTGAACCATAATTGCGGCTAGACCTCACTCCAAGGAGACTTCAAGCACTTGTGGGGGTCCTCGCCACCCGTAAAGTAAAGATTTATAGACATTTATGAGATTCGTTCGGCATTGGCAGCAATGAGCCCACTTTCTGATACACTTGGCCTTTGATTTTGAACGTGGCATTAAAACGTTGACCGTTTTCAGCCATATTGTGAACTATTTCTGTTGCTCCAAACGATGTCATTTGGAAGCATTTGTCATTTGTATTTTAAAGCATTGAAAAAAAGGAAATTTTGTTACCAATATTAGAACAACATTTTTTTATTACTTATGGTTACTGTTTTTATACCCTTGCAGAGGGTATTATAATTTTGTCCAAAAGTGTGCAACGCAGTGATGGAGACATCTCCGTCCCTATAAAGTATATATATTCTTGATCAGGATCACCTCCTGAGTTGATATGAGCATGTCCTTCTGTCTGTTTCTACGCAAAATAGTCTGTCAGTTTTAAAGCTATCGACTTGATACTTTGCACACACCCTTCTTTCCTTTGCACGCAGTATATAAGTCGAAACGGCCGGGATCGGCCGACTATATCTAGGGTGACCAGATAGCTGAAGTGGAAAATACGGACACTTTTATCGCATACTACCCAATTTTGACGATCGATAATAATTGGTCCCGTGACCGGGACGATAATAATTTCATTACTATTACATATAGTTTCCCTGCGCAGTTGTCCATCCTTGACAAGTACTTTGTCAGTTATACGTTCCTTTGGCCACAAGAGTCTTGGTAGATGGTCATCGACGACGACAACGATTTCTTCAAAGGCAAAGGGTGAAAGTTTGTCAAAAAACACTTGCATCGTCCGGTTAGTATTGGCGTGAATTGTTTTATACAGCGCTTCCAAGATTTGTCGGAAGCCACAGGTCCATGCTGTTTTCTAACCATATTGTTGTTGTTGCACAGTGGTCCGGCACGTAGGCCAAAAATAAAAAAAAACCGCAGTCCAAATGTTGACTTTAAATGTACCAATTCTTAATTATAATTGGTTTAGCTATTCGAATTTATTTTTCTTTTTGTTTTGCTCTATCGGCCCTATTAAAGAATCGCATCGAATAAGATAGCATGATTTTCATTGTGTATTGGATCGTAAGCAACGTAGGGAAGCTCTCTGCAAAAAATTTGTTAAAATTATTTAAATCAAGTGTGCAATGGAATTGATTAATAATTTAAAGAAAGATTTACTTTTTTTTCCGTCTATATATATATCTTCAGCGTCTGAGGCCTCAATCTCGGAGGCTATTCCTTCATAATAAAGCTAATTTTGGTCGGAGCCGAAGTTGATAATGCCTTGCAGATCAAATTGTATATATATCGCAAATATTGGATATAGTTTGCCGATACCTTATAATAAAACCCATTTATTGGAATACAAAATTGAAAAAAAAGTAGCAATCTTCTATCTTACAAACAAAAACAAAGTTAGTATTTTCCGAAAAACTGTATAAAACTAAATAACTGCCTAATAACAGCTATCGGATATAGAATATCCTTTCGAGATTTGTAAGGTCGGATCAATGTTATGGCAAATCCGATTAATCAGTTATATGGCAGCTGTAGAATATGTCGCCCGATCCCAGCCATTCCGACTTATGTACTACGTGCAAAGGAAATATGGGTGTGTGAAAAGTTTCAAGTCGATGACTTTAAAACTGAGAAATTAGTTCTCGTAGAAACTGATAGGCGGACATGTTTATGATAAGGAATAAATTTACTTTATATTATATAGTAAATTATAGTTATATAGTTATTATATATATTTACTTTAAATATATACTTATATATATATTAATATATATAAATATATATATATATATATATAAAGTTTTGTAAAGTCCTTAAAAAGGACTTATATAGGAAAAGTTTAGTAAAAAATAATGGTTTCGACTGAAACATCAAGATATAGATTCTCATCATTTGAAAAGGGCGAAGCTCTGGTTTCATCCGTTTCAGATACAAAACTTAAATTTAGGAGCCCTTAACAATTTCTAACATGGTTAATTTGATAAAGGCTGTATTAAAATCCTATTGTTCCGAAAGGAATTAAGATGGTAAGTTTTCAATATTTCACCAAGTTAGTTCTGTGATGATAATAATAAAATGATTTTAACGCAGAGAAAGTCGAAACCACCAAACTCTTGGAACTTCACCTCCTTAGTAGCCCAATTTAAAATTCCTCTTCTTCTTCGTAGAAATCAGTGACGTCTTACAAAGGTGTACCTATGTGGAAAAACTTCGGAGCAGACTCTAAGGTCAAACAGTCTGCAAGAGGAGTCTGCGTTAGCCACGATGACCGGTTTCTTGTTTGCTTCGACTAGGCTGAAGGCACAGCCTCATTTTGATCATTAAAACTCTCTAGATTGAAAATAGATTGTGGTTGTGTAGTGTCATAGTGTTATAAATTGAACAGTCTATTGCCATTTCTTTATTGTAATTTATACGTTATAGGAGGACTCCGCGACCAAAAGGGTCTTGCCGACCACCACTATAGAAATGCAGTTTGCGGATCCTACAATGTGTGCCCGATCCGGTACATGACATTCCAGAGGGCTATGCCTAAGACAGAGCCCTTCGGGACTCCGCAGGTGACCATGGTGGGGCTGCGTACATAAGAGTAGGTGCGAGGTAGGAGGGGCGAGGTGCACACCGCCGTCGGGCTCTCACCAATCTGGGTTGTATCGCTTAGCGTTAAAGACCCTTTTATGAGGGTGAACCATTCAGTGGAAGAGGTCCCATTTATCGCTGCCGTTATTTCATTCTAGGGGGTAAGGGTGTAAGGATCTTCATTGTTGTTCCTTCGGAAAGTGCTCGCACACTTGGTGACCAAGATCCTGGGACAAAGTTTGCCGAAATTTGAGGGTCTTTCCTCGGTTCCATTTGCCTCCAAAAGGAGGTCCACCTAATCTTTCTGACACTTTTGATAAATTCATTTAACTTACCGTTTTGACGGCAGGTTATCAATTTAAGGACCTTGTCATATGAGCTTTCAGCATTTCCAGCAATGATTAGCGGGACGGTTTTCCCTTGGAAGGTTCTATTTTTAGATCAGTGGGGGGCAAAATCTAATTTTCCCTGGCACGCGTGCATTGGGGTGGGAAATTATGCCGCAGCGCTGCCGGCACACTGACGGGGCAGCAATTTGTTGACTAACCTTCTTGTAGTTTCTAACGCCGTCCTCAGCAAGCCAGATAATATTGGAGCATATTTGAGCACGACTTCCGCAGGCAAAACTCGCATCTTGTCAAAAGCGTAAAAATTTTTTCGTGAATTCTCAAACTATTCTCTTCTCAAACTAACTATTATAAAATCATCGACCTCGTTCTTAGGCAACTAGTGCATCGCATACGCAGATAAACAGGAAGTCGGCTTCGTTTCCTATATAACCGTATCCAATTTGAAGTTTTTCAGCTCATCCAGACCTAAGAGGCTGCCTCCCTGCTACCGTAAAGAAAATTTCCATTATCAATGCTTTCGCCTCTATAAACAATTCACCCCAGACGTGTTTTATGTTTCGTCGAACCATCGTCTCAAGCCGCCGTGTATTTATTGTGCTCTGGAAAAAAATATTTAATAAAATCATAAAAGTGCATATTAAGAAATCTACTGTTTTAAGAAATCTACAATAACGCGAAAAGACGCTTTCTGCGATGAAATCGCGAATGTTTATACTGATTAGTTAATTAATTAATATAAAACATAACACCTACAACTCTAACTCACTGAACCTCGATAATGAGGAGAGCAAGACGAAAGACGGCAAAAAGGACGGCTCAGTACAAAAAATAGGGGAACAGCAGCGGCGAAAATAGCAACCGGAACGGCTAAAATGAAACGCCGACGGCAGAGCCGAGCGGAATCACAGAAGGAGCAGCAAGGATCCAGAGCAGATTTTTATTCAAGAGGACTCTAAACAAAGGTTTTTTTTCGCGGTCTTTCAGAATATTGGAAATGGCTTCATCATTCCTTTATTCATCATGAAGCTTAAAGGCCCAGACGACCGAGAGCGCTCCAGAAACGATTTATTAGTATTTATTAAGCTACTAATTGTGATATGCACTAGAACCGAAGTTGAAGATATTTACAGCGTACTAACTGCACATCAAACTTGAAACTTTAAGCGCGATTATCTCAGAATCTTGTTTTTTCGAAATTTCCTTTGCGGTGGACACGATTACTAAAAAACTATTAATTCGATCAACACTAAATTGTGACCACTTATTTATTATGATTATAGCTAGTCCGTGAACGAAGGATTTTCAATTTTTTGAAGCATAAAAATCGAAAATCTTATACCTTGAAAAAGTACATTTTTTGTTAAAACCGTGGCCATTTTCTTTTAAATCAAAATTATTACAAATCTTTCGTTCACGAACTAAGCAATACAATAGCTAACGAAATTTTTTTGAATTATCGATTTCGGATGAACCGTTCTTGGGATATGATGTCCACCGCAAGACACCATCGAAAAAAGACAATCTTGGAACATTTTTATTATATAATTTTTTTTAATGAAAAAATTTAAATAAATACCCAGAACCATGTACTAAACAACGTCGGTAAAAAATTTATATTAAATATTTTCTATGGTGTCAAAAAAATCGATAAAATTTCAGTTTTATGCGCGGTACAACTGTATATAACCCCTTAAGCTAAGAGGAGTTATTAAGGAAAATTAAAATAATAGATTTTAAATTTGAAGGACAGGAAAGAGGTGATATAGAATAGAGACCATTGTAGTTCCAATATAAGACCCTAAAGAATGACGGACTAAAATTTCTAGTCTTTCTACTAGGAATGTCAAAATTTAAGTCAAAAATTGCTGGCTATCTACATCCCCATTGATTAGGTTATGTAAAACAAAAAAGGAAAGCTAACTTTGGGCGGAGTCGAAGTTCATATACCCTTGCAGTTAAAACCGAATATACATCGATAAAATCGGATATAGTTGGCCGATCCTTATAAGAATATTGGTTATATAACCAATTTATAACAATGCAAAATCTAAAATAAAGTCCCAAGCGTCTATATTCAAAAATACCAAAGTTGGTATTTTTACCAAGTACCATTTCCGATCGTTCAGTTATATGACAGCAATAGGATATAGTCGGCCGATCGTTATTAAATTTAGTAGGTTGTATTAACTGACCAAAAATAGAATCTGTACGAAGTTCCATTTTTCTATCTTCAAAAACAGGAAAGTTGGGTAATTTCTGATTGTTCAGTTATATGGCTATAGCTATAGGGCTATAGGATATAGTCGGCTGATCCTTATGAAATTTGGCGATATTATATTGCCAAAAATAGCATTCGTACAAAATCTGAACTCTGTAACTCTAAAAACACCAAAGTTATACCATTTCCGATCAATCAGTTATATGGCAGCTATAGGATATAGTCGGCCGATCCGACTTATATACTGCGTGCAAAGGAAAGAAGGGTGTGTGCAAAGTTTCAAGACGATAGCTTTAAAACTGAGAGACTAGTTTGCGTAGAAACAGACAGACGGACATGCTTATATAAACTCAGGAGGTGATCCTGATCAAGAATATATATACTTTATAGGGTCGGAGATGTGTCCTTCACTGCGTTGCACACTTTTGACCAAAATTATAATACCCTCTGCAATGGTATAATGAACCATGTTATTAGTTGTTAAGGTTAGCTCCTAAATTTAGGTTTTTTTATCTGAAATGGATGAAATCACAGGCCTTCGCTCTTTTCACACGCTGAGCATCCATATCTTGAGGTTTCAGTCGAACCCTTACATGTTACTAGAAGGAATTTACAAAACTTTAAATCATCGACCTCATAAGGTATATATATATATCCTGAGTTGATGAAAGCATGTCTGTCTATCCGTCTGCCTTTCCGTTTGTCTATTTCTACGCGAACTAGTCTCTCAGTTTGAAAGCCATTTACTTGAAACTTTGCACACACCCTTATTTCCTTTGCACGCAATATATAAGAAGGAACTAAGATACATAGTTGGAGCGTCCAACAGGTCCTCTATTCGGTCAATTGATCCGGCCTAATAAATTTAATAAGGGTCAGCCGTCTTTATCCGATAGCTACTTTAAAGAACTTAACATATCGACGCATTTCCGCGAAAGTATCGTAAGTCGCTTTTTTTTTTCGAAATTGAGATTTTAATGCAAAATTGTTAGGCACCTAATGTCTTACTACTCTGTGAAATATTATAACTAAAAACAGTGCTTTTCAATGTGCGCGCGAAATTATAGTATGTCCATAAAAATTTTCTGCATGGAAATACTTCAAACGCACAAAAATAAAGAAATACAATAACAAATGTTACTAATCGCTTAAACATCTTATGATTTTCCTTATTGTTTGTAAGAGATTAAATCAAAAAAAAAAGCTTCTCATGAAAAATTGGATTTTTCAACATACGATACTTTTGCGGAAATGCGTCGATATATAACTAAACGATCGGAAATCACCTTCGATATTTTTGAAGATAGGGATTTGTTTCTATAATTTTGTATTTTAATATATTGTTTTATTATGAAATTCTGATAAGGATCGGCAAACTTTATCCGATTTTTGCGATATATATACGATTTCAACTGCAAGGTCTATGGATAATCAAATAAATTTCGTATCAGCCTTTTAAATAATCATAAAAAAAATTAATCAGTAAATAAACTGGTTAAAGTAATATTTTCAATATACTTGGAAGCTTAGTCAAAACTCACCGTACTTAACGTATAAACATAGTATTAGTCTAGGACTTATGGCTTACATTAGCTTAGATCACTAACATTATCTTAGTGCTTAGATAAAAAAAAAAAAAAAACTAAAATATCGGGCTTATTCTTGAAAGGAAATTTTAGACATTATTTTTCAGTTACGGAAAAGGATCGGTAATTTAACAGACTTAGTGGTTCAAAATATACAATTTTTGCATTACAAAGATAAGTTAGGTTATTAATCATTGTGTCATATGAGACATAAAAGTCTAATTTGCCATATTTCCAAAATTTTGTACTCTGGGAAAATAATGTTGGTCCTCTGTTCCTTAGCCATTGCAGTTCGCCATATGCCCTATATACCATCTATCGCATCATCACGCTTTCCTTTACTTTATTTGACTTTCACACAATTTCTTCAAAACTAAACTATTTCTGGCATATTCCTTTGTGCAAAAAAAAAATTTTTACTAGGACCTCTATCAGGGCTCTTTTTTACCAAATATTCTCAGCTTCCGCCAGCAGGACTGATAAAAAATCATAACCGAGATACTTAGAAAAAACAAGAAGGGACGGTTATAGTCGAATTTCCTGACTATATTAGACGCGGTGCTTATCTCTTCCAACCACATTCCAACCAACCTTTAATGTTTAAATGTATTGCTACTCAGCAATTAATTTTTGTTGCACACTTTTTTTTCACTAGAATACAGAATAAAAAGTTTCCGCTTTGGATGGGTTTTGATTTATTAGAGGAGATTTGCCATTGGCATTAAAACATTTCCCAAAAACATGAATGAACTGGCGCTACGACAAGATTTCCATTTTAGAAGCGGGAGTTGCAAAATTTTGACAAAACTTAATCTGTGCGGATTCCATACGAATTTTCCATTATATGGATTTATTTTTTCTAAAAATCAGCCCATTTGGAATATATTTGTTTTCATACCAATGGTCGGCACCCAATGCATTGATATGATTTTAACCAATAAGTATTAGTAGCGAATACAGAAAGTAGGCTGTGAGCATGACGTTTCACACATTTATACTTTGTGTGTGTGGCAGAGAAATTTCCTTTGCCCGCGGGAAAGGACCGTGCCGACAAGCCGATAATTTTGTCCAAAAGTGTGCAACGCAGTGAAGGAGACATCTTCGACTATTAAAGTTGACGCTCTCGGCATTAGGCCATCAGCCGACAAAGTTAGAGCCATCCATGAGGCGCCCACCAAAAGAGAAAAAACAGTTGCAAGCGTTTCTGGGACTGACCAATTTTTATACCCTTGCAGAGGGTATTATAATTTTGTCCAAAAGTGTGCAACGCAGTGAAGGAGACATCTCCGACCCTATAAAGTATATATATTCTTGATCAGGATCACCTCCTGAGTTGATATGAGCATGTCCGTCTGTCCGTCTGTCCGTCTGTCTGTCTGTCTGTTTCTACGCGAACTAGTCTCTCAGTTTTAAAGCTATCGTCTTGAAACTTTGCACACACCCTTCTTTCCTTTGCACGCAGTATATAAGTCGGAACGGCCGGGATCGGCCGACTATATCCTATAGCTGCCATATAACTGATTGATCGGAAATGATATAACTTTGGTGTTTTTAGAGTTACATAGTTCAGATTTTGTAAGGAAACTATTTTTGGCAAAATAATAAGATCTACCAAATTTCATAAGGATCGGCCGACTATATTCTATAGCTGCCATATAACTGATTGATCGGAAATGGTATAACTTTGGTGTTTTTAAAGCTAGAGAATTCGAATTTGGTACGAATGCTATTCTTGGCAAAATAATATAACCTTCTAAATTGCATAACGATCAGCCGACTATATCTTATAGCTGCCATATAACTAAACGATCGGAGATGGTATTTGGTAACCAACTTTGGTATTTTTGAAGATGGAAGCTTGGTACTTTGTTTTAGATTTTTTATTGTAATAAATTGGTTATATTATCATATTCTCATGAGGATCGGCGAATTCAATCCGATTTTGGTGATATATATCTGGTTTTAACTGCAAGGGTATATCAACTTCAGCTCCGCCCGAAGTTAGCTTTCCTTTCTTGTTATCACTCATTCTTGCGCCAGAAAGCCACCATTGCGGAGCCATTACATAGACTTCTAGACAAGAACATACAATGGACATGGCGTCCAGAGCACCAAAAAGCGGTCCTAATTCATTACTCTCCGGATCGCCCACTGATCTTAACTTGCGATGCGTCACCATAAGGGTTAGGAGCAGTGCTTAGCCACGAAATGGAATACGGGACACAGAAACCGATTGCGTTTTACTCTCGCACGTCAAAGGCAGAGAGGAACTACTCCCAGATCGACAGAGAAGCGGTAGCGTTAGTCGCAGGTGCCAAAAAATTCCATAACTATTTATATGGAAGAAAGTTCACGCTTATTACAGATCATCGCCCACTGCTGGGAATCTTTGCGGCAGAAAAGCCAATCCCTCAAATCATTTCCAACCCGATGATGCGTCGAGCAATTTTTTTAGAAAACGTATAAATTCAAGTTGATTCATCAGCCTGGAACAAAAATAAGTAATGCAGATTTCCTAAGCCGCTGCCCAACGTCAAATACACACCATGAGCCTAGAGCAGAATAAGTTTTTATGATCGAATTGGCAACTGATCCCACTGTCACCGCGAACACCCTAGCTACCAACACGTCTAAGGATTGCAGCCTCAGAAAGGTGCTCAACTGGGGGTTAGGGGATGGAGTAGTGCAAAAGTTCAGCGTAATGATGACCTATTATTCCCTTGACGGACAGGCGGGAAATTCTTTCTGCGTTACTCGAAAAAAACAATCGGATCCGTCATATCCGATCCGCGCCGTTCCTCAAACATGTCAACATAGCGTTAGCTCGTTTCTTGTTTGACCAACACACTACGCCCCATGCCGTTACGAAGCATACGCCAACGGAGTTACTGTTCAATAGGGAGCTCCAGACATTCTTTGACAAATTAAGTCCAGGCGAAAGATCATATGGTAAGATCTGCGATGCCCAAACTAAAAAGTCTTTTGTTACAGGCAGCCCGCGATTGCGCAGTCCTTCGCAGCAGCCAAAACTAGAGCAGACAGCATCACCAACTTGCTGTTCCACTCCAACCCTAGCTGACGCAGTAGCTGGTGGATCCACAACTCCAGCTGGGCCACAGCGTTTGCCTGAGCAAGGCGGGACTGAAGGACCGCCACGCAGATCGGCCCGTGACCGTCGTCGCCCCCAGGTCTACGATCCGTCTGGGTGTTAAGGGGTGTTATGTATGCGACTGCATTCTCTCGTGCGGCGATCTCGTTCGACTGAAGTCAGGCTTCACTCAATCGTGAGCCCCTGCAGATCGAGCTGCAGTCACGGCCATCCATCAATTCCCCGTCATTATAATAACCCCCTGTACTTATTGTTACTCTATTCTCATTACTGAATTATATTGAATAAATTTAATAAATGCTTGCGGACTTTTTTTTTATTTTTTATTGTAATTAATTGGTTTTATTTTGATATTCTCATAAGGGTCGACCAACTATATCCGATGTTTGCGATATATATCTGGTTTTAACTGCAAGGGTATATCAACTTCTCCTCCCGAAGTTAGCTTTCCGTTCTTGTACACATATAAATTAACTATTGAAAAAGTTTGACATCAAAAGTTTTTCTTTTGAGATCCACTCGTTTATACGGACAGACAGACGGACGTACATAGGGACATGGATATATGATGATATATGATATATGACTCGGCTGTTGATGATGATCAAGAATAAATATACTTTATGGAGATGATTCCTTCTCTGTATTACATACATTCACACGACTACAATATACCCTTGGAAGTGACTACATAAAGCTCACGGACAAACAAATGATCTAATTAAACAAATTCCTTCCATTTAATTTCATTTTAAGCAATATATTTTTATTTATTTTAATTGGTATTTTCTTTGTAATTGCTAGCGTTACTGTCTGCCACCTTACGGACCCATCAACGTGCCGGATGCGACTTTGAAGCGCTTCTACTCAGCTGTCCTCGAGGCACAAGTATTTCCATTCAGTTGGCTCAATATGGCCGTGCGGGAGGTAAGTGTACGATGCAATTTAAAAACTTCATATTTTTGTTAAATTTTTTTTGTCTAATAGACTGACGAATAGAAAAAATCTTTAACTAATATTTCTATAAATAATATATTAATTAACTTTAATAATAAACTTTAATATAAACTTTTAGTTTACTTGTGAATAGACATTTTTTTGAGAAACTTCAGTTTTAACTTCAGCCGTATCGCTTCACGTGTGCTGTGGTATATTTGGAGGCGAATTAATAATTTTTTTAAATTCAATTCCAAGCATAGCTCGGCTCTGCTTCTTCCCCGTCCTATCTCTATTTCTGCATTTTTCTTTTGCACTCTCTAAAGCTCCCACTTCGGCTCTCTATTTGGCACAGTGGTTCAAAGTATAGTGTTTTTTAAATTTTTATGTATCATTTTTGTTAGATTAATTAACTAGCAGTACCCTGCCACGTTTCGCTGTGGCATATTGTGGTTGCACGCATAAGAAATAAGTCAAACAAAAAAGAATAATTTTCAAATTAATTAAATTCTGTAATACTTGTGGGTATACAATATTCTTTGTTTCTCCCTTCTCCGCGTAAATATAAAGATTATTTGGTTTTCCGACACGGGAACACGCAACATATAATTGTCCGTGTGAAAAACAATCTGCATCCAAATCCAAACCTCACAAATCCAGAGATTGACCTTGAGCTTCATTTATGGTCATTGCGAACGCCAAACGAATGGGAAACTGCAATCTCTTGAACTGGAACGGTGTATCAGTCGGGAACATAGGAATCCTAGGAATGAGGACATCTTATCCTTTAAAAGGACCACTTATGATCATTGCTTCTACAACGTTGTTCATCAATTTCTTGACTGCGAGTCGCGTACCGTGGCAGAGTTTGGGCTGATTCATATTCCGGAGCATGATAATCGGCACACCTATTTTTAATTTCAATATGTGTGGTGGCATTCCAGGCAGATAAAGTGAGTTTAGAAACTCCGTAGGGTAATTAACTGCTTCCTCTGCCTCCACAACGGTGTCTATCGACTTATATGTAATTTCGTCAGTTTCTATGCTCGGATCCCCGACTATGACA
The DNA here is from genome assembly GCA_018153035.1 of Drosophila pseudoananassae pseudoananassae. NCBI lineage: Eukaryota > Metazoa > Arthropoda > Insecta > Diptera > Drosophilidae > Drosophila > Drosophila pseudoananassae. Next base: position 8,201,171 of record JAECXR010000055.1, read on the forward strand.
ATTGCCACTTTGTCTATAGTTGGAGCATTATATCTCCTGATATGTTCTCCAGCAGGCGTTTTGTCTGCATGAATGACAATTTAATGGGTATCCGAAGGCATCATATCGATTGCTGTTTTGAACAAACGCACCAAATGGTTCCGTTCGTGAAAAAGCTTCTGTAGCTGCGAAATAGTGGGCTTCTTCAGCGAGGTATTGACTCCATAACGTGCATCGACTTCAGCTCCATCATCACAAATGAAGTACATTTGAAGAAATTTGTGTTCGCTGTCTGAGAACGGAAGCAGGGAACCGGCTTTCTGATAGATTTGTCCTTTGATTTTAAAAGTTGGCATGAATTGTTATAATTTCCGCACCAAATGACGTCATTTGGAAGCAAGAGTTGTATTTCCTAATGTTCGACAGGAAATGCTTCGATTCAGCAGTAGATCCAGCGAATAGAAAGTGCAGAGGCTCTGGTGGTGCTTCAAGTTGAGGCAATTTCACTTTCCCGGAAGCGCAACACAATCGTGGTTCGTTGTTGAATTAGAGATCCTGACAGTGTGTGCAGACCTGATGCATCCGGCCAATAACGACATTGCGATTCGAGCAATAATCAACAGTTGGATTATATCCGAATGCAAGTCGATTGTATTGCAGGTTTCGATCTGTTGCAAGCTGTAAACGCGCTTCAGCTACCCTTGCCCAGTCGCGTTCATTAGTTTGAGACAGAATCAAATCGATTGCTGCAGAACGCGACTGCCTAACTCTCAATCGTGTTCGCTCAAGCCTAGCTGCTCGCGTTTCTGCTGATTCCGCGTTGTGCATCCGCATTGCTCTCAGCCGCTCAGTCTCTCGGATGGAGGCCCGCTCTTCGGCAGTCATGAAATGTTACGTCTTTTTGCTTCTGTATTGCGAGTATAACGACCCAACAGCCGCTTATATCTCTGGCCACCCCAAGGGCTAGAACTGAGAAAAATTCGTCAGAATTTCTCAGGGATAATGAGCAATTGTCTGATATGTCCGCCATGGCATCCCTTCAAGTGATGCCACAAGTCCTAGGGAACGAAACCCCCATTAGGGTCACCCAAAAGGGTATTCCACAGTCCGGACCACTGGCACCGACTGATGCTGCAGTTCTAGTACCTGCGACACCAAAACCCTTACAGGTGATTCCTCCATCGAAACATATATTTGTTTCTCGGCTCGCCCCTGATACTTCCGAGATTGATATCTCGGCTTATATCAAAGCCAAAACAAAAGCCGATATAAAGGTGGAGGACATACAAAAATTTAAATATAATTATACAAGGCGCACGTCTTCTTTCAAGATTCGTGTGCCCGCGCTGATGTTCAAGACGATTTGCTCTCCCAGTTTTTGGCCAGAGAATCTTTTCGTCCAAGAACATCAGCCTAGTTCCGTGAAGAAAAAAGTTCAAAAACCAGTGGGAGTGAGACTTCCCAATATCGAAACCACTGACCAACCCTCCACCTCTTCTTTGGCCACTAACCCAAAAAACTAGTTTCCTCACTAACTCTTACCTATCAGAATACTAGGGGGCTACGTAGCAAACTCCCCAAGCTATATTCTGATAGTTCTTTCTTTGCATCCCATATAATAGCATTTACAGAAACCTGGTTAAATCCGGAGATCTTTAGCTCCGAAGTTTTTCCAAGTAAGTACACCACTTTTAGACGGGATCGATCTCAGCGAAGAGGAGGTGGAGTCCTCATTTCTGTAGACTCTACTCTTGCTTCTGAAGAGGTGAAATCCCATGAGTTTGGTGACATAGAATTTATTTGCGTTAAAATCACTATGTCCGTTAAAGCTTTATACATTACTTGTTCATATATACCTCCTATGTCTGAACCGCCTACATATTGGCAGCATTTGTCCGCCATTCGATACGTCTCTAATCTAATACGCATATAACATTCAAGCAGCAAATCTTATTTTCTGTCCGTTTTTTTCTGAGAATAACTTATTATCTGGTCTTTTAAAGGTAAAACCCATTTATTCGCCAGGCCCCGACGGAGTACCAGGCTGTGTGCTAAAATACTGCGCCAGGGCTCTGTGCAAACCTCTTCTAAGACTTTTCAACTTATCTTTGGAAACCTCGATTTTTCCCCTTATGTGGAAGGAATCATTTATAATTCCCCTACATAAAAAAGGGAAAAAGTCCGAGGCTGCCAACTACAGAGGCATCTCTAAGTTGTCGGCAATTCCAAAGTTATTTGAAAAATTAATTACCCCTCATTTGCAACAATTATTCATTTGCTCTTCGATTGCCTCTCCCTGTCAGCATGGCTTTATGCACCACCACAAATTTACTGGAGTTGACATCCTTTGTCCATCCATAGATGGCTTTTGTAAGGGATATCAAACCAATGTAATTTACACAGACTTCAGCACATCATTTGATTCAGTTAATCATTCACTCTTGTTGAGTAAACTGAATATTCAGTCATATTCAACTGAATATGAATAAAAATTTATTACAAATAAAAATCTAAAACAAAGTACCAAGCTTCCATCTTCAAAAATACCAACGTTGGTATTTTTACCAAATACCATCTCCGATCGTTTAGTTATATGGCAGCTATAAGATATAGTCGGGCTGCAATTTGGTAGGTTGTATTATTTTGACAAAAATTGCATTCGTACCAAATTCGAATTCTCTAACTCTAAAAACACCAAAGTTATACCATTTCCGATCAATCAGTTATATGGCAGATATAGAATATAGTCGGACGATCCCGGCTTCCGACTTCCGACTTATAAACTGCGTGCAAAAGAAAGAAGGGTGTGTGCAAAGTTTCAAGACAATAGCTTTAAAACTGAGAGACTAGTTTGCGTAGAAACAGACAGACAGACAGACGGACATGCTCATATCAACTCAGGAGGTGATCCTGATCAAGAATATATATACTTTATAGGGAGATGTCTCCTTCACTGCGTTGCACACTTTTGGACAAAATTATAATACCCTCTGCAAGGGTATAAAAATTACACATCCGTGGTGGGCTTAAGTTATAAATTCTTTGTTTGCTCCTACAAATTTTATGTTGAAGGCTCCCAAAAATGCGTTGGTAATTGCCATCACATCAATAGCTTTCTTTTTCGGTGTTCCTTTCCAGGAGTAATGCGATGCGACGTCGTCATTCAAAATTTTGCGCCATATTATTCGAATAAATTTTGACGGATCGCTTGCCTCTTGCCGGATAATTTCATTTTGAAGTCTGTCGCTAAGCTCAGGCGATTTTTTTAATTCTTCCTCGAGCTTCTCAAACGCCTCGACTGTTTTAAACGGACTTTGCAGAATGGTCGTTTCTTTTTTGGGCGTTATCAACTTTTTTGTCATTGTCAGCTCTGTCAGTTGGCGAGAGTGCATTTTTTTATTATCATCTTCGAGCTTTTCAACTCGATGGGTTAAGTCTGAAAGAAATGAAGTTCATAAGTTATATTTTTTTTAATAAATAAGTTTTTTTTAACAAAGTGAAGCAAACCTTTTAATGTGTTTTTAATTTCGATGGTATTTTTTAAAATTTCTTGCAGCAAATCTGTAAAAGGGAACCATTTCACATACTATATTATTTAAATTTTAATTAATACCATTAACTATCTTACCAGTGTGTTCAAGTCTCGTCGAGTTACTATTGGGTTCCAAACTTCTATGAGAATCATTTAATGGCATATTCTCTTGGTCATCTTAAAAGCAAGAAATGGTAATTATGGATTATAAGTACCATATAATATAATATATATGATACACTTACCATTGAATTTCGATGTTGTGGGTAATTTATTTGACATGATGTTGTCCTCATCAGTGTCGTACATAAAAAGTTCGGTGAATTTATTCATGATGATGAATTACTGCAGCAAAAATAAGTAACCTATTGTTGCTAAGGGGTAATTTTTTTTTTCAATTTTTGAAACGCTATGTGTACAATTTTCGTCACTTAACATAAGTGACTGTGAACAAAATAAATGTACCAAACTGGACTTTAATGACTCGTAAAAAAATCTTCTAGATTTAATACTTGGTTTGACTGAACAACTAAGCAGTTTGTTCCTTGCTCGATTAATTTTATTTTAAAAATGTGTGATCCCACCATATAAAAATTATTAGGAAAATGTATAGAATAGAAAAGTGTATTTGCCTGAATTGAAATTATATTACCACGCGAATCTTTTTTTAAAATAGAACTGAAAAGTTGTGTTCTCTTTGGACAGTTAACGCTCATTTCAACAATGCGATTTAAATTTAATTTTATATTTTTTGCTTAATATAACTACCAATAATCTTCAGTTCGTTTTATTTCAAAACCAGTTTTTATTTGTTTATAAATTTGGCTGCTTACGTTTGTTCCGTTTTTAACCATTTGTTTCACTTTATATAAGAAGCTCTCAAATTTAAATGCGCTAAAAGAATCTAATGTATCTCTATATAAAAGAACCTCGTTAGAGAGATGTAGCAAGCAGTGGAAATTATATTTTTAAAAATGGGACTGTAAAGAGTGGTCAATAAATCCACAAAACTGTAAAGCAGTGCTTTGGCACACGCATTTTTCGTAATACAATATTCTGGACTAAGAAGTATACGAATGCCAACGCTTAACTGCAGAAAATGTTCATAACGTGCCTTTGTCAATACATTTCTAAGTACCACTGGACCGGTGTACAAAAGAAATTGCCGAAATTCAGTCGCTTTCCATCGCTCTAGTTCAGAAGTATTTCTGGGTTTCCTGTTAAACTCTTTTCCCATGCTATTTTTCAATGATAATAAGTTTTCATTGAGAAGGACTATTTTTTCTGTTGTGAGAGAATAGTATTGACCTTTTTCTTTTAGCCATGCCACCATCAATGTTTTTACTATACCGAGACAAACTACATGCATATAGTCCAACGCGAGTTGGACACATCTAGTTATGATTGAATATATTAAATATATTAAGATTAAATATAGTTGACACATCTATATTTATTGGCAACTCTTCAATTTTTAATGCGCAATTAATCTTGTGATAGTTTGTGTTTTTTTTTTGCTCGAAATTCCTCGTCAGTACGTAACGGCGATATTTCAGTCTTGAAAATAATTCTATTCTTGTAAGCTTCACCCCGCTGGTGACACTTAACGCAACTGAAATAACCGGAATGACCTTTGACACCAAGCATATACGAACGCGCCGGTGCATCACAAATGAATGCTCTTATTTGCACTTCAAAATTTTCCGATTTATAAATAAACCCATTTTGAAATAGTTTTTTCATTTCCGAAACGAAGTCTAAAACAAAGTCATCAACGTTTGGAGGCTTGCTATCACCCACAAAAGCACCCGCAACAAGCACTGGGGAAGTATTGTTCACATTAATTAAAATAGGCCACACTTGCTGCTTTGAACTTTTATATAAAGGTAGTCCATCTACATTGACATTAAGCCTTATGGTTTTTTTTGGAAATGTATTTTTTTCAAAGAAATCTGTTAAGCAATCATTGACACCGTAATGAAAATAACTTCCACTTCCCATCACAACGCTAGGCACTTGCCTTGGAGTTTTTTTAAGGGATCGATAGTCGGCACTTAACTCACAGCCATAGCGACGTAAAATTTGTAAAAGCCCATTAATGGCAGATCCTGAAATATTAAATAATATTGACCACTCAGCTAACTCTTCCTTTAGTAAGAAAGGAAGACGGTGCCGACTTTAGGATTAGCCAAGATGGAAGCTTGGTACTTTGTTTTAGATTTTTTATTGTAATAAATTGGTTATATTATGATATTCTTATAAGGATCGGCCAATTTAATCCGATGTTTGCGATATATATCCGGTTTTAACTGCAAGGGTATATCAACTTCGGCTCCGCCCGAAGTTAGCTTTCCTTTCTTGTTTTATAAATGATTGGCCCCCTTCTTTAACGAACTCTCTAGTTCTTATGTATGCAGATGATGTAAAGCTTTGTCTTCAGTACAAATCCATCTCTGCCCAATGCAGTCTTCACTCTGACCTTGATAACTTTCAAAAATGGTGCTTAGCTAATGATCTAATACTTAATAGATAAAAATGCAAGCTCATGTCTTTTTATCGTTCCTCTCTATGGGATTGCCTTAGAAAAATTAACCCATGTTCGTGGCCAAAAACTTAAATTTGCCGAACATATTTTCTTAATGGTTAATAAGGCTAATTGAGTCCTTGGTTTTATTAAAAGGTGGTCAAAAGAATTTAATGACCCGTATATAACCAAAACATTATTCATTTCTTTGGTCCGTCCGATACTGGAGTACGGTTCATGTGTCTGGAGTCCCTAAAATGGAGAACATCAGGACCGCATATAATCCGTACAAAAGAATTTCTTAACTTTTTCACTTAGAGGTGTAAACTGGGAGCAAATCTTCACCTTCCATCTTATAATAATAGACTCTACTTATAAACTTACTTAGCTTAACAAATCGTAGGACAATGCTCGGTGTAGTTTTTCTGCATAACCCAATTAATGGTGATGTAGATAACCAGCATTTAGTAACACGCTTAAATTTTAACATTCGTAATAGAAGGACTAGAAACTATACTCCTCTATCTATATTCCTCCTCCTCTATACTCTATTGTAGTTCGACATATGCACAGCACGACCATTTTAGGGTCTTATGTTGGAACTACAATGGTCTCTACTTTATAACATCATTTTCCTGTCCTTCAAATTTAAAATATAGAATTTTAAATTTTCTTACAAACTCCTCCAAGCTTTAAAAATTAAAATTAGCTTAATTAATACTTGTTTTGTAGGGGGGCGCTGCTGCCGCCAAAGATTCCAGAAAAGTTAAAGTTTTGAAGTAAAAAGTCGGGGGCGTCTTTCGGTGAATTTAACGCGGTCAGCTTTATTGTGCTGCTTACATGCGATCACTAACTTAACTAGTACAAAAAAAAGACGATCGACGACAACCAACGAGCGAGAGAGAGGGCACAGAGGGGCGAGTGTGGATGCGCTCTTCAGCGCGGGTGCGCTCTTTAGCGCGGGTGCGCTCTTCAGCGCGGATGCGCTCTTCAGCTGAGCGGCACAACGGCCCCTCACCTAAACAATACTAATTAATCGTTTCTCGAGCGCCCCTCAGTCGCCTGGACCTCTAAGCTTTATGACGAATACAGGAATTCTAGCTGATGCTCTTTGATGCGCAAGCCATTTCACAAGAAAGACCGCGAAAAAAAAAAAAATCGAGAACGTCAGGTGAAGAATCCGGAAGGATTTATGGGAGTTCCAGGTAGTATATAAGGAGGCACATTGAAGCGAACAGGGACGAGTCTTTTTAGGAAGCTTGAAGCGTTGAATTGGAGGACCGCCTTTGAAGAGTCCGAGCTGAAGGACCGCTTTTGGAGAGTACAACAGCGCAAAAGGAGTAGGGTGAATACAAGTAAGACGAGCGAGGTATGCGATGTGTAACGGAGGCACGTCGCCTAGATTTCGCCCGATTTACTGCCCTTCGCAATCATTTAGCTGAAATCAACAAAATGTGTCATCCTTAAACTCCATTGAAGCTACGAATTCATTTTACGAAATAATTCATAACGCGCTAAACAAATTTATTCCTGAAGTATCATCATCATTGTCAAAAAAACCACCATGGTTTGAAACACCTTTCTCGTCTTAAAAAGAGGAAATTGAGAGCTTTAAAAAGTTTCTTCACGATCAGGAAAAAAGTCAGGATCCTTGTCAGTTTTTCATTCTTAACAGTCAATCCGTTCTTTTTCCTCCTTCCCTATCTTTTAAAAAATCTCAAATTCTTCTGAGCTAGGTATTACTGATCTTTTTGCATAAATGTATGATAATTGTATGATACAAGATCATGTCACTTTATGTTGTTCATTCTAGACACTTTCTAGACACTAGACACTTCACATAGACACTTTCAATTGTACCTTAACTAAGTCTTCTTGTTGTGTTCTAACAATCTCTTTTTACTTAACTGCTCAAAGTGTAATGTTATGAGTCATATCTTATGACGTACAATCAGTTTTTTTTATTCATTTAATGAATTCAACTGGAATACTTTTACTTTCCTTCTGGCGTTGCCTGCTAAAACTATTAAATATACCTCCATTACAAGAGTGCCGTACTTGTGCCCATCGAACGTCCATTAACACCATCATATTTATGAAATATTCCTTGTTTTTCTTTTTTTTTGATGACTCATTTTCTTTTTGTTTCGCTACGTAATATCTGTAAATGCACACTCACCACTAAACTTGCAAATCCATCGTCGAAAGCGCTTTCTCGGACGTTCTAGGGCTGAAAATGTTGAATTTAACAAAAATCAAGGAATATTCACTATTAGTGCATTAATTTTCGGGGACATGGAAACTCTTCTTCCTATTATTTTTCTTTTCTTTAGGAAGGTTAGGTAAGCCCCAAAATCACCTCGAACCAATTTCTGCCAATTCTTTTCGGCCAATTCAATTTCTGCTCATTCCTTCTTTCTTTCTTATCGTTTGGAATTTGCTTTGGCCACCATAAATCACTAAAAAAGAACAATTATTCACTAATAAAACTTACATTATTTAAACTAACACCTATACAAATACATAATTTTTTTTTGTTTCTTTCTTTACGCGCGAGAAAATTCTTCAGCGATAGCTCCTCTTACGCCGAATCTCGCGTGGATTCAGCTGTGTCATTTTCCCCGGAAAAGTTCTCCGGATTAGCGCGCCAGGGTCGCCGAATACCTCCGAGATACACTGTCTGACTTTATGTGTATTAAATTATGCGCTATCAAGCGCGGTTGGAAAAAACTGTCCGCTCAAGCCAAGGGTTCGATGGCGGGCCTAGTGAGTCAAACTCAAGCCCGCCGATTGATCTTTTTTTTCAGATTATCTTCAGATCCTGAGGAGGTGCAAAGAGAGAATTAATGCTATAGACTTTAGCCTGACTTTGGCGCTAAATCCTTCATGACCTTTTCCCAGAGGGACAATTTCCCAAGATAACGTTGACATTTCACCCTGTTACACTCCTCCAACTCTCGCAATGTTCCTTTCTAGTATTAACCTTATCTCCTAGATGGCGCTTTATTCCCAAATATCTTTTCTCTACAGATACAAGCGTTACTAAGCCCCTCCGCCAAGAATATGGCTTGGGGTTTGACACTCTAAGACAGATTCCACCAATAGCTTGTATCTGCCTTGGCTACTGTCTCATATCTTTTGCATGAAAATTTTCAGCAGTTGGCCTTGTAGATCCTCTAACTCATAGCATGAGTTTCAAACTCTTTTGCGCACTTTAGCTTTTATGAATGCTGGGCCTAATTTGGCCTAACAAAATTACTCTGCTTAAAGTTTTTATAAAATACTTCTTGTCCTCCTTTATAAGCCACTTCTCTAGCCTCCAGGTTATATTGACGCTCATTCAAAAACAATTTGAGCAAGCCTTATTCCGGACTATTTCCAAAAAGTCCTCTTTTGAAAACGCCAAAGACCTGTCCTTCAAAATTCCTAAAGCTCTCAACAGTTTGTATGATGACCCTGAGGAGACGAAATTCTGGCCAAATGGCATATAATAATAATGAACCGCTGTACGAAGAGCGCAGCAAATACTGCTGAGATGCTCGTCCCAATCTTTTTAATCAGGTCTGACATAAGACCTTATTGCTGCAATGACTGATTCATTAACCCTCTTCGTTGCGTTCGACTAGGGCGAGTAGAAAGCAGTCAAAGTGTGTGCAACAAAATTTTCCCTTAGAAATTTCTGGAAAGTCTCAGCGCTAAACTGTGATCCATTATAGGATACATTAGTTTCTGATACGCCGAAAGTGTGAAAAAAATCTTCCAGATATTTAATGACTACATCAATTAATTTCATAACCGCTTTTAAAAATACAAACTTGGAGTAATGGTCCAACACTATAAATATTCCAATGTTCCAACTTCGAGACCAAGGGTATGGACCGAAAAAAGACGCAAGACCGAGAAATCCATAGACGCTGGAAAAATCGCTCTGATACAGGAGTTACACCCATTGGGGGTCGTTATGTCCTATTTGCTTTGGTAGATTTGCAAACCTTACAAGATTGCGTATACGACTTCGCGTCGTTGTCTAATCCTGGCAAATAGTAGTATCGCCGCACCCTGTCCAAGATCTTGTAAATACCTCCATGAGAAGCAAGAGGTTCGATTTATTTTTAGAACCTCGGCAACTAATTCCTCTGGAATCCATACCATCCAATTGAAGACATAATGCATCTGGTTTCCTGTTGCATATTCGGATCCCCAATAAACGTGTCTTGACTTGACTTTCCCTACAATTTCTAAATACTTGGCCGATTTAAATTCTGGTGCTTCAAGATCTATTAAAAGCCCGTGTCTCGCCTCTATTGCAGCTAATTCTGCCTCAATTTTGAAAGTGAAAGTGAACCTTGCCCTTCTATATATGGCCGAAAACGCTTGATGCAAATGATGGCCGCGAGACATTCCTGTTCAGTGACCGAATAATTCCTTTGTGCTTTGTTTAATTAAATTTTCAATACAAACGCAATGGGATACTTGTAAAATCTTGTTACAAGATTGTAAGGTCTTGTAAAATCCGCGCTGCGTAACACTGGAGCAGAACAAAGCATATCCTTTAGCAGGAAAAACGCTTTCTCGCCATCCCGAGTCATCTCGAATTTTATTCTTGGCTTCAACAAATAATTGGTTTTTGATGAATGCAAAGTTTTTGATGAATTTGCGATACAATCCCACCATACCGAGAAAACGCCGAAGCGATGTTAAATTTTGAGGAAGTGGAAAGTCTGCCATGGCCGAGGTTTTCTCAGGATCCGTTTGAATAGTCCCTTCTCCTACGATATGCCCAAGATATTTTACCGATCGCGTGCAGACTTTACTTTTCTCCACATTTAATTGAGTCTATTTTCTTTTTCTCGGCCACCACACTCAGAACCTTCATGTGGGTTTTAAATGTATCTGAGACGACAAAAAGATCGTCTAAATAGACATAGACTTCATTCCTAAGCTCAGGTGGGATAACTTTATCCATTAACCGAGACATCCTTTGTGACGCGTTGGTCAAACCGAATGGCATCACCTTGAATTAGTACAGCGGCTTTCCCGGAATTGTAAATTCTGTTTTATTCCGAGAACATGGCTCAAACGGGATCTGCCAATAGACATCTTCAGATCGCGGCTGGAAATATACATTGCCGGGATAAAATTCCTTCGATTTGGGGCAAAGGATAAGTATCCTTTTCAACCGCCGGTGACACCGGAAATTGACGTTGTTTGATCGGCTTAGCTTCACTAACGTCAATTTCGTGAGAAATAAGAGTTGCTTTCCTAATCCCGAAGAGGCAAACGAAGGACATTTCCTAATTAACATTTCCACTAAAGCAATTTTCGATTTTTGCATGGAAGATTAAAGGCTGTCCAGAAGCTGGTCGACTTGTCCTTTGGAACACTTGACTGCTGTCGACCGCTGAAAGTATTCGCTTTCCTGTTTTTTAATCAATTAGGACAAGTAATCATTTGAAGCGTTACAGCCGATTCAATACACATTGCGCTTCATCCAACATTGTTTGTGTCGATGGCCTTCTTTGTGATAATTCCAGCATATATGCGCCATCGCACAGACTTTGCCATTCACTTTGCCTGCGAACTCCTCAGCATCCATCATCTCCTCAAATAACTTGCTTGCGAAATGGCACCACATTCTGGTATTCCTGGGATTTCCGGACATCTTCTAAAAAGCTTTCCCTACTTCGGCATATTGCTCTTAAATTTTCTACCAATCGGACTGGAATGTTCAGAATTTCATGTCTTATTTCTAGCCTTAAATGTCGTTTTAAGATATCCACCTCTTCCATTTCGGTTAGTGGCATATCCAGGTGATCCATTAATTCCTCTATTGCATCATAGAACGTATCAAATCCTTCTCTTTCCCGCTGCTTCCTATCTCGAATGACTTCTCGGTTATCTAAGTCCGTCCGAGCCACTCTAAATTGTCTTCTATGTGCAGTACAAAGATAAACCCATCGCAATTCCTCAGTATTTTTGTAGTATCTCCAGTAGAAATCTCTCGCTTTTCCTTCAAATAGAAGAAGATTGCTGCTTAGGATCGAAAAATTACCTTCCAGCATTTGTCTGGTAAGGGCCTCAACTTGGTAAATAAAATTGTCGACACCGTGACCTTCAGGATTTCCACTAAACCGCAATTTCCAACCTTAAATAGTAATAGCCTACTTTAACTCTGTCATCAATTCATTCTGCATGGACTTTACAGCGTCTAAAATTGTAATTTGGATCAACTTTTTCTGAGCCAGTCCCCAAAGCAGATGCCCCTGAAGAACTAGGGGTAGAATCTAACATCTGCCCTCTAAGCGACCTAGTATTTTGAGACGGAGTATCACATTTTTCGATGCACACTGTTACAAGTAGGATACGTTGTTGTACTTTTCACATAGCCTGCTATTATGTTTTATATGTTATTCCAACATCTAATAACATCACATAAAGGGCACTACTGTGCTAAATTTTTCTCGTGATCTGGCATGACTGGTTAATTTAAAAAGTTAGCAAAGATAAATAACAATAATATAAATTTATAAATAATACTGACACTATATTTAATATAACAAAAAATAAATTAATAACTTTTACACGTATCAGCTAAAAAGCAGCAAAGGGCATAGAGCCCGAAGTATCGCCTGCAGGATAGAACAAAGGCGCTACAAGAGAAGGGATTTAGCGCTAAGACAGTCTTCAATATCCTTAACAGGGATAGAAAGCCGCAGCCACTCTTTAAGGTTGAGCTCGAACCAGAAACTAAGCCCCTAAAGAAATACGAAGTGATACAATTGTATCCGAAAGATACAATATTCAGTTCCTGCTGCACCGCAGAATTACAGTTGAGGAGCCGCACAAACGCAATGGCATGGTACAATGTGCGAACTGCCAAGAATATGGCCATATAAGGTCTTACTGTAAACTGCGCCCGGTGTGTGTAGTTTGTGGTGAGCTTCATGACTCCGCACACTGCCCAGCGAGCAAAGATGACCACAACTCGAAAAGTGCGGAGAGTGCGGCAACTGCGGTGGAAATTTGCGGTGGAGGTTGCCCAGTTTATAAGAAGCGGAAAAGTCCATCCACCAGAGGGGAATTACTGCCCGCACCCAAAATAAAAAGTTGATAGCCTCCAGGTCAAACACTGAAGTCTTCTTCTCGACTGCAGCCAGATCCGCACCTCACAAGGACCCATAGACTTTGCCAAAAATGTCACATACGCAAGCGCTTTAAAATCAGGACTGGCTATCCCAGCCTCAAAAAGCTCACTGCCGCAATTAGCACACCAAGAACCGAACACGGCTCAGCATCATCAACCGCCGGAGCAGTCAAAAAGTAACTTTGAAGCTTGATATGCAGTCTACAACAAAGCCTTACGGAGTTTATGTCGTTTATGCGTACAACTATGCAACACACATATCTTATACAAGAAACACATCTTACAAACAGCTACAATTTCCAACTACGAGGATATTCATTCTATGGAACAAATCGTCCAGTTGGTAAAGCACACGGCGGGACTGGAATTTTAATCAGAAGCCGTATTAAGCACCATTATCATCGAAATTTGCTAAACCTGGCACACCAACATACTGGCCGGCAGACCCAAAGAAACTTCCCGATTTAATAGAGTTTGCGATTACCAAGGAACATTCATAAAAATCTGATAAGCGCCTAATGCCTTCCGGATCTTTCGTCTGATCAATTGTCTGTCCTTTTTACTATACTCCTACACCCAGGAACATGGAATCAATCATCAAAACTGACCTCACATAAAACCAATTGGGTTAAGTACAGGAAGTATATTAGCTCACACATTGAGCTAAGTCTTTACCTAGCGACAAAGCCAACATAAAAGGTTTTTTTAATTCACTGGAGTCTGTACTCTTCTCTGCAGCTCGAGTTTTAACACCTCAAACTATAAACACACAATGTATTTAAAATAAAAATAAACTTTATTAAAAATAAAATAAAAATAAAATAAACAAATCTACAAATCGAACAACTCGTCCTCAAAAAGCGATGCTTACGTCGAGAGGGGCAATTCCATAGATCGCTATCTGCTAGCAAGAAGAAACGCATGTCCACCCCCGCTACATAGAGCAATCGTCAACTAACAGTACAAAACACTCACTATGGAGAGCTGACCCAACTCTAAGCTCACCGAAAGAAACCGTGATGCCTATTAGAAATTCCACAGGTGTGTGGGCGCGCAGCGACGCAGACAGAGCCAGCACGTTTGCCAAGCTTCCATGATCCATAACAGAAAAGTTAACAGAGATCATCACTGTTACGTTATTAGCTGTCAAAATTCACTGTAGTGCGATAAAAAACACGTGGTAGATTGCCAAAATATTTGCGTTTTTTAAAAGAATTTTTAGTGGACTAAAAGGATTTAAAACTTAAGTATTTCATATGCAGTCGAACCAAAGGGGTTTATACTAAGTGTTTGTGGGTGTCAGTTGTAGGAATTGACCGTGTTGTTTTTGTAATGTGTGTATTTGTGTACCCCCTGAAAAGGTAAAAGCTAAATTTAAGTACATTTTTTAAATGGAGTAAAAAAAATATTTTCACCTAGATTCACCTTAATATTTGTACTGTGTTGTAGTGTCTTTTGTCCTCTTTCAAATTAATGTAGTCTTAAACTGCAGGTTTTTGCACTTTTTTTGATATTTTGATTTTTAGGTCAGAGCCTGAGCTACGATAAATTGTTTGATAAATGGAAATCAGCTGCTACGAAAAACTGCAAGAAGTCTGCTATTTTGGATTGCTTTAGGAAAAGTGTAGTTGGGCCTATATCTGAAGACCAAGACACAAAATTAGTAGTCCAAAGCGAACCATTTGGCTACCGTTTATCGCGAAAGTGGAAAAGTTGCAAAAGAAATTTAGCAGGGTTTAGAAGAAGGTATGCTGTTTGGCTATCTTCGCAGACCGTTGTGCATATGGAAACAAAGATCCAAAGATCCGTGGGTCGACCTTGATTATCATACGCGGCTAAGAGTTACAGAACGATAAGAAGGGCAGCATCAGGTCTTGCTACTCGCATGGCAGAATTTGTAGGTCTTCTAATAAGGTCGTCTTAAAATCAGCGAGTGCAGCTGATGTGCGCGAAAAGGGGGCAAAGTTGATCTCGCCTTTGTTTTACATCTATTAGCTAAAAGTCCAGAAAAGGCAAAAGATATCCGAAATCTATTAAGACAGAAAGCTTTCAGGCTTTCCAAGCCTGAGAAAATATCAACCGATAAAGCTGTAGCTCTTCTTTTGAATGAGAGCCTAATAAAAAAGCAGTATTATTCCATAAGGGAGCTAGCTAAACATAATATTTTTCCCTCATACTAGGAAGTGGCTAATAAAAAAAAAGACTGCCATCCATCAGAAATAATAGTCTCAGAAACTAAGGCCGAGGTCCCTTTACAAAATCTTCTTGAACATACACCTGCACGGATTGTCCAGTTACAAGAACCAGTTTGTTTGGTCATTGAAGGTTTTCAATGCCGTAAATAAAACGCAGAATTGAATTAATTTTGAACGTTACAAATGTTTATTCCTGCATGCAGATGAAGCCGGATGATCCGCAGATAGACCAGCTTATGGTGCATGCAGAGAGGGCGGCCCGACTGGTCGCTGCGAAGCTAAAGCTCTCGATAATGGAGAGGGCGGCCCGACCTAGACACTGCGAGCTAAAACTCTCTATGGAAAGCCCGTTGAATCGAGCGGCCGAGAGAGAGTCGGCTTGCGATCAACTAAGCTTTTGTACAAACTTAAGCCAAATAAGAAAACATTACACTAAGCATTGCACTAAACATTACATAAACATTATTTAAACATAAACATTTAAAGTATGGCTGCTGCCTGACCCGACACAGTTCTTCTTAAAGTTTTGGAAGAGCAAGGAACAAATTTTCTAACAACAGATCTTATACTTAGCTATGGATTTGATGGTAGCTCTGGACAGTCAAATTATAACCGGGGTTAGTCTAACTGTAAAAATCAAATTGATTCAAGCTTATTTGCAACTACAATAACCCCATTAAGAATGGTTGATCCATCTGGGAACATAATATGGAATAACCCAACACCACATTCTGTGATATTTTGTAGACCACTGAAGCTGGAATTTTTAAAGGAGACGAAGGAAACCATTTTGAAAGAAAATTATAGTTTAACCGAGCAAATACAGAAACTTCAATCCGTAGAAGTTATTTTTGGAGGTGGAAAAATAGTTTATATTGAGTTTCGTCTGTATTTAACGGTTATAGACGGGAAAGTTTTAAACGTTTTGACTGGTACCGATTCAACCCAAGCCTGTACAATTTGCGGTGCAACTCCTTTAGATTTTCTAGAATATAAAAAATTTTAAGTGCGAAAATGGGAATTATCTTTATATGCCTTTCAAGCCAATTACCCATAAATTTAAAAAAAATTTGAAAAATTTTGCCACAGCACTGGAGAGATAATTGTTGATAAGTACTTATCTTTGGCTTCCGATGACAGCGACTGTCAAACTATCAAAAGCGACTATAAAAGCGTATACGGACTCAGAAGCAATTAAGCCTACCTTTAATAGTTACTGAATTGCTTGATGGCGTAAGTTGTACTTCGGATACACATTTAGAGGACCTTTCAGATAATCAATTTGAATTTTCTTTTGATATGGAACTGCAAACCGAAGAACAAATACTATAAAAATATAAATGAGGTATTTACTATAAAAATATAAATAAACATAATATTTGAATTATTCTACATGAATTTTAAAATCAACTATTTACAGCTAGGTTAGATTAGGTTGAGGCAGCGATGTGGTGCCGGTGACTGACACCCCCATCCACTTGAGCCGCTTGGGCTCCTTGTGATACCGCATAGGCAAGGATTCTACTAGAGGACCTCTCCTTCCTGCGGCGGCTCGCGATCCCATCCAGATTTTCGGATGAAAGGTACGAGTCTGTGTGGAGCGACCTCCGCGAGGTCTGTTAAGTCCGTGAGTATTGCTGCACCCAGGAATTTGAGTCTTCCACGTCCCCACAGCTCCTGCAGTAGTCATAATGTGCCACCGCTAATCTAGTCGCGTGTGCTCCTATTAACCAATGTCCCGTTATGGCCTTGACCGCCAGACTACAGTCCTGCCTATTTAGGGCGATGAGCATCATTGACCTCTTCCTAGATCGGATGGGCCATATCATGCGTGAGTTCCTGCAGTTTTGGAGATTTCTCCATTTCGTCAGTGATGCGCGGTCAAAGTGATCCCTGCATTTTAGCCTACACGTAGCTAAGGGGATACTTACTGGTTCCTTCTCCGATAGGAGAGGATTGGTAGTACCTGCTCTTGCCAGTTCGCAGGGGCGCAATTACCCTCGTGGTCCCTATGCCCGGGCACCCATATGAGGTGGATGTCATGCTGCTCTGCCATCTCGTTAAGAGATCTGCGACAGTCATTTACTGTCCTGGAGTTGGATGAAAATCCGTCAAGGGCTTTGAGTGCCGCTTGACTGTGTGAAAAGATACAGATTGTGTCCTGATTGCCAGTAAGTGCTGGGGATCTGAGTGCTTCTCCGATAGCTATAACTTCTGCTTGGAACACACTACAGTGGTCGATGAGTCTAAAGGACTCATTTAGACACAGCCGTTCGCAATGGAAACCGCCTCCCACCTGGCCATTCAATTTTGAACCGTCCGTGTAGATATAGACCGGCTGGTCCCGGGATTTGTGTGGCCCATTCCTCCCTTGTTGGAATGGAGACCTTGTATTTTAAGGTGGGATGATCGACAGGTACGCAGTAGTCTGTAAACCCTGTTGGCGTTCAGTGGTGTAGATCTAACTTGGTAAGTCCATAGTCAGTCCATTTCCATATGCCCGTCTCGCGTAGCCTGATTGCCGATAGCGTGGCTATCTTGACCCCCATTATCTCTACCGGTAATAGGTCGAGTATGAAGTCTAGGGCATCAGTCGGTGTTGTACGTAGGCTGCCTGTATTACAGACCTCCGCCATCCTCTGCGTTTTCCTAAGTTTCTCTCTAATTGTGGAGTTAGTGAGAGCAGGCCACCAGACCACCACCCCTTAAAAAAGGATAAGTCTTATGACCGCTGTGTAAAGCCATCTTACTATTTTTGGGGACATTCCCCATTTAAGGCCAATGGCTTTTCTACAAGTATAGAGCGCGATTGTTGCCTTGTTAGCTCTATCCATAGTGTTTGACTTCCAGTCCAGTTTGGGGGAAATTTTCCGGAGAAGGCAATTAAGACATCATCCGCGTAGGCGATAACTTTGCAGCCACCACCATCTAGGGATCGCAGTAGGCTATTAACCGCCACGTTCCAGAGTAGGGGTGAGAGTACGCCTCCTTGCGGAGTGCCTCTTCTGACGTATCTATGAATAGATTTTCCTCCTAGTGATGCCTCAACAGTCCTGTTTACCAGGATCTGCTCTATTAGGCATATGGATTGATTGTCTATTCCTAGTGTCGTCAGCGCATTGATTATCGAGCTCGGTAGGATGTTGTTGAACGCACCTTTTATGTCTAGAAAAGCAATGAGTGCGTATTCCTTGTCACTAAGTGCCTTTATCGCCCAGTTGAGATACCTGTCACTCAATAGGTATTCCAGTTGGTTGGGGAAGGAGGGGCTATTCCCCTGTCTCTGCATTTCCAGGGTTGAGTCTTCTCGAGAGCATCCCGGGAAATGTGCCTCTGTGAGAGCCTCTAGGGTATCTCTGCAGGACGATGTCCAGTTACCTTCTGAGATTTTAATATATCCTACATTTGGTGCAGTAGTTGCGAGGACCTTCCTGAGTCGGGAGGCCTCTGATGTTTCCTGAATGTTCGTGCAGAATTTGGCCCACGCATTCCTTTTTTCCTTCCGAAGTTTTTTGTTATATTGCCTAAGGTCTGCTTTATACTATCTACTAACTCCCAGGCTATCTCCGAGTTTGTTTTGCTCGCAAAATTAAAGGCCTTTCGGGCCTTGGTTTTAAAGGGCGCGAGTGTTTTCGACCACCATTGTGGTTTCTTTGACTTGCTATTGCCCGATCTGCTTTTGGGACAAGCTTTGTCGAATGCCCTGGCGCACACTGCCGTAAGCGTGTCCACCATACTCCCAGTTCGCTTTCCTCGGGTTGCGTACCGTTAGTCGATTGAAGTTCTAAAAGTTGACAACTAATTCTATGTGTCGGTGGTCCGAGAAGGAGTGTTTCTCTAGAACTCCCCAACTAACAATCCTGTCAGCTAGGGATTCAGAGTAAAGAGTGACGTCAAGTACTTCCCTTCTGTTCTTGACTATGACAGTGGGAAGGTTAGAGCCTAGGATAAAATCGAAGATTGACTCACCCCTCTCGTTCGTGTCAGTGCTTCCCCACTGATGATGATCGGCGTTAGCATCGCAACCTATGATCAGGTCGATCTTGTGCTTCCTGCTGTCTTCCACCAGCTGTTTGAGTAGCGGGTGCGGGGGGAGGGCCTCCTGATCGTGGCCCATATATGCCGAACATATCCTTAGAGGGCCATTTGGGCTCTCTATGGCTGCGGCCACGTGGTCTTCATTGCTGAAATTGGGTAGCAAAAAGAGGTTAAGGTTCTTTTTTGCGAGGATGCAGGCTCGCTTTTTACCTGTTGTATCGGCTTTGCAGAGCCTAAACTCCGACTATCGCGTGGAGGCACATTGCGCTTCAGGCCGAGACCCGATAAAAGGGTTGTCATGGCCGTATAATAATAATAATAAATATAGACAAATAAACATATATTATGATTTTTTTACGGAATTTTATGATGAAATATTATAATAGGTATATCTTAAAAAAAGGCGTCACCAAGGCATAAAACATATTAATTTTTTTATTTATTTATTATATACTTAAATCCGAAAACCAAACCGATATAGCTCGTTTCGTTTTAATTCGAGATATTAATTTCGGCCACCAAAAAAGGTCGTTGGCACCATAGTGCTTCTTGCCTATCTAAACTCTTTGAAAAATGACATTTCGACAAGCACACGACTAACAAAATCTACGTTTGCCGATACACAGCTATTACTAGCCGCTCAAAATGCCCGATTCAAGCAACTGCGCATCTAACTCTTCATATGGTCGATGTTGAAAAATGGCTATCAGATTGGCGAATTAAAGTGAACGAACTAAAATGCAAGCACGTTACGTTCACTCTGAACGGGCAAAACTGCCCACCGATTACATTAAACAACACTCTACTCCATCAAGCAAACGAAGTAAAATACCTAGGAGTACATCTCGACAGAAGAGTCACATGGCGCCGGCACATTGAAGCCAATAGAACACACCTAAAGCTAACAGCCAGCAGCCTTCATTGGCTAATCAACCGCTTAGCAAAAATTATAAAGTAAAGATGGGACATCAGGGCCAAAAACGGTCAACTTTTTCCGTCGAGCTTGTTGGTGAGGGGGGAACGCACATACATACGATTCTATTTTTAGAACTCGTTATATGTATGCGTAAAAAAAAAAGGATGCGCCTTTGTATGTGTGACTGCTCGCAAGACGGCATAAAAATTATTTGGCTTCCAATTTTCATTTTCAATTTATTGTTTCTGTTATCAATGCGCCGATGTGGTAATCAGTTTTAGAGAAATAAAATTAATATTTTGTCCGGCTAATAAAATTTCAAGGGAGTCCCTCCGGATTTTGGTATCCGAAACGACCGTCACTTATTTTTACAAAAATTGTAATAGAATGAAATTAAAAATAATAATAATAAAGTAAATATGAAAAGTAAAAAAAGTAAAATAAAAAAATAAAAGAAAAAAAAAAAATAAAAAAAAAAAAAAATTAATCATAAAACTTTTTAAAAATGTAAACAACCGCCCAGTAACAAAATCGAACTCAGGACCCCAAGGATAAAGGATCGCGCGTTTTCCATCTAGGTTACCCTCGAAGTTGATCTAACGGTACTTAAAGTTGGTATTAAAGAAAACGCAAGAATCAAGAGTAAAATCCGAGCTGAAGAGTAAAGATAGTAGAAGATATTTTTGATATCTTTGCTCTCACACTGGTTCGATTTGAATGTTTCAAACTTTCATTAATCCAAAAATGTTACGTTCTAAAAATAGAATTCTCTCTTTCTCTCTCTCATCTGCCAGCCGTTTGTCGTGGAACCCGCTCTATTTCCCGAATATTTTCATTTTACAGCGGGTTCCACAACTCGGCCTGCCAATATGCCGTAGAACCCGCACTTAAAAAGATATTTACAGCGGGTTCCACTACGAACTGAGGCGATTTTAAGGTGATTTTAAAATTTTTTATTTCTTTTTATTGGATTATAAATTTAAAAAATCACTTTAAAACAATAAAAATATAATATAAATGATTTAAAATAAAAAAAAACTTGACGTTCCGAGCCTGATTTGAACTCATTTTACTCTGCACATCAGCCAAGCACTCTACCACTAGGCTTATCCCTCACTCGCTGTCGCGCGAAAAATTTCTCAATCTTAACTTATCGCGCAATGGAACCCGCTCGTACCAGCGCCAGTACCCGCCATAAAAAATTTTTCTTTGTATGAGATCTATGTACCTTATAATCTTTGCTCTTAGCCTTAATTATAAAGTCCTGCTGTACAACTCGGTACTTAAACCTATATGGATGTACTGCTCCCAGTTATGGGGGAACGCCAGCAATAACAACATTCACATAGTTCAGAGAGTTCAGTCGAAGATCTTGAGAACATTAACCGGGGCACCGTGGTAAGTTCGCAACGAAAACATACACCGCGACTTAAACATTCTACCAGTCAAAGAAGCGATCGCAAAACAGAAGGTAAAGTACTTAACCAAGCTATCGGTGCACCCTAACCACCTGGCGAGAAGTCTAACAAGGTTGAGCAACCAATCACGCCTTCGTCGCAATGACTTACCCACCCAGCGACCGACCTGAGGGACGCGCAACCAGAATGCAGTCTTAGTGTACTGTTAGTCTTAGTGAGCAGAGCATATTTATGATCTAATAAAACTAATTTACGCTTAAACCTTAAAAAAAATATTTGTAAATTTGCTAAGACCAGAACCAGAATTTGCTAAACCGGATAATGGGTCGATGAACTTTCGGTTGGATCAGATGTTTCTTTTGCTTCCCCCAGAAGTTTACCCAAATTCCTAATTCCGAACTGACCTAGCTTAACTTCGGTTTGATCGAACCAACCAGAAGTTGACCTAGATTCGCTAAGGGTTTGATCGAACCGGTACAACAAACCAACTGATATGATCGACTGATCTCAAATTTTAATCGACAATAATAAAATAAAAACAAAAAAGGAAAGCTAACTTCAGGCGGAGCCGAAGTTGATATACCCTTGCAGTTAAAACCGTATATATATCGCAAACATTCCTTACGAGAGTATGACATCCTTACGAGAGTATGAAAATATAACCAATTTATCACAATAAAAAATCTAAAACAAAGTACCAAGATACCATCATCAAAAATACCAAAGTTGGTATTTTTACCAAATAACATTCATTCAATCCGGAAGTCCCAGTATCATTGTCTACAAAACCACCTTGGTATTATAAACACCTTTCTCGTCTTAAGAACAGGAAATCCAGAGCTTACAAAAAGTTTCTTAAGTCAGGATCGATGTGCCATCAGTCAAACTTTCTTTATGTTCGCAACCAGTTTATTATTCTCAACGATAAACATTATAAGCAGTATATCATGAATTGTAAGGTAAACTTTCGTAATGATCCAAGCTCCATCTATACTTTTGTCAATATGAAACGTAATCTTTTTCGTCCTTCCCTATCTTATAAAAATATTTCACATTCTTCTGAGCTAGGTATTGCTAATCTCTTTGCGTCATTTTTTCAAACCACTTATTCGACCGATTCATATAACCTCAAATCTTCTTATCCCTATAAATTACCACATATAAATAATATTTACTTTTCATAATTTCGAATTCAGGATCAGGAATTCTCATTCTATGCTGGTCCTGACAATGTTCCTAGCTGTGTTCTAAGGTACTGTTCTGATATCCTTTGCTATCCTCTCACTATCTTATTCAATTTATCCTTGGAGTTGGCATGTCTTCCCAAGAGATGGAACGCTGACTTTAGCAAAGCGTTTGATTCTGTGAACCACCATCTCCTCCTTCATAAGCTGTGTCTTATGGGGTTTCCTCCACATATAGTACAGTGGTTGACCTCTTATCTATCGAACCGCACGCAGCGTGTTTTGTTTAAAAACAGTTAATCACAGATCATAAACGTTTCATCTGGTGTCCCACAAGGTAGTCACTTAGGACCTCTTCTGTTTGTTCTTTTTGTGAACGATTTACCTAGTGTTGTAAACTATGCTACCACATTTATGTATGCTGATGATGTCAAGTTATGTCTTTCTTTCTCAGACCATTTCCTTCATAGGCACCTGCAATTAGACCTTAACGAAGTCTTCTTGTGGTGCTCAAACAATCTCCCCAGGTCTAACTGCTCTAAGTGTAAGGTTATGACGTTCAATCGCAGTGTGCCTCATATCGTTTCGTACTCTCTTGGGAATAACGTCTTAGATCGTGTTTCCCTAATTAACGATCTTGGAGTCCTTTTTGATAATAAGTTGTCGTTCAAAGAACACATATCACTAACAGTCAATAAAGCCAGAGGTGTGCTAGCTTTTATCAAACGTTGGTCTAAACTAAAACTCTATACGTGTTGTTGGATCGTCCTATCTTGGAATACTGTTCTAGCGTTTGGAGTCCGCAATACTTTGTTCACCAAAGGAGGATTGAATCTGTCCAAAAGCAGTATCTGCTATTTGCTCTCCCGTCGTATAATTGCCGGTAAAAACTACTAAACCTACCTCCTTTAACAGAGCGCCGTACTTGTGCTGGGGTTATGTGCTTATACTTCATGTGCTTATTCTTGGACAGGTTGACTCACAAGTTCTTCCTGAAAAATTAATTTTCTCTGTTCCTAATAGAGTAACTAGATCCTTCCGACCCCTCTGGTTAGCAATTTCTAGATCTTATTTAGCTGAATACGATCCATTTCGCGTTATTTGTAAAAATTATAACTTTGTCCTATTTATTATTCTCTAAACTATCCCTAGATGTAATTAAATCCAAAATAATGGAATATCGTTTAATTTAATTTATCCCTAATTTTAGTTATAATAATCTAGTTTCTAGAATAACAGATCATTGTTAATAAAATACAAGAAAGGCAAGCTAACTTCGGGCGGAGCCGAAGTTGATATACCCTTGCAGCTAAAACAGGATATATATCGCTAAAATCGGATATAGTTGACCGATTCTTATGGGAATATCATAATATAACCAATAAATTACAAGACAAAATCTAAAAAAAATTCCAAACTTCTATCTTGAAGAACCCCAAAGTTGGTATTTTTACCAAATACCATTTCCGATCGTTCAGTTATATGGCAGCTATAAGATATATTTTTATATTATTTTTCCAAAAATAGAATTCATAGAAAATCCCAACTTTCTAGCTCGAAAAACACTGAAGTTATGCCATTTCCGATCCATCAGTTATATGGCAGATATAGGATATAGTCGGCTGATCCTTACAAAATTTGGCATGTTGTATTATTTTGCCAAAAATAGCAATAGTACCAAATCCGAATTCTCTAGCTTTAAAAATACCGAAGTTATAGCATTTCCGATCAATCAGTTATATGGCAGCTATAGGATATAGTCGGCTAAGTCGGCGTTCCGACTTATATACTGCGTGCAAAGGAAAGAAGGATGTGTGCAAAGTTTCAAGACGATAGCTTTAAAACTGAGAGACTAGTTTGCGTAGAAACAGACAGACAGACGGACATGCTCAGATCAACAGGAGGTGATCCTGATCAAGAATATATATACTTTATAGGGTCGGAGATATCTCCTTCACTGCGTGGCACACTTTTGGACAAAATTATAATACCATCTGAAAAGGTAATGCACTAGTTTTGGTTTAGCACATTACAACTGTTATAAAAAGCTTGTCTATTGCTTTTAATAAATTGTGGTTCAGTGTCTTTTCGCTTATATTCAGTTACCTCAGTTTTTTTTGTTTGGTTAACTGTTTGATGTTGCAGTTTTCCCGGAGCTCGGGCAAAGCACGTCCGCTCAGTTCGGTAGTTCGATTGGAACTGAACTTAAATTCATATGGGGGTATGGGGTTATTGGGTTAAAATAAATATATGCATATGTTTTCATTTAAACGTTGTGTTTCATTACTGATTTGGAAAAAAACACTAACAAGATTGTTTGTGTTTTTAAATCAACAAAAACAGGCGCGTGATGTACCCTAAAGTAAAATTGAAGCTTAATTTGTGTTTTTGTTTTTTTAAACACAAAACACTTGTGTAGCATTTATAATATTAAAATAATTTAATGTAAAATGAATGCCAAATATTAGTAATATATACTTATATAATATTATTTACTTAATTTCTTCAAAAAGTTTATCACTTCTGAATTCGTATTCCAATCACTGTCCCTCAGTGAGGCATTAGGTGTAAAAACTTTGAAGTTTTTAATAATTTTTCCCTTTTATGTACTTATTTCAATAAAACTCTACAACATTGTAAATATATACATACAATTATAGCTCCTTTATTTATAATCTGCCTTATTTTAACAGATTTAACGGACCACAGTCTGTGTCCTATATCGCGAGATGTCTTCACCGCTTCCGAAAGTGTCAGGAAAGCTGTAAATCGCATGGGTACTGATATAGAAGTTAAACCAGCTGAAATGTGTAATTTAAATGGGTTACAGGTAAGAGAAACAATTTTTTTTTATTAGTTTTTATTTTTTTTTATTACTTAGTATTATTTTAAATAAATTCAAAGATCTTGCTAAATTTGCTGTCTGGTCAATCGTCTTTGATAAATTCATGCAGGTTAAGAAAGAGTGAAGTGGGGAAAACTTGTATTTACCTAGGGAAACAAGGGAAAGTTTGTGTCAAACTTTTTCCACGCCCATTTTGCCATTAAAATTCGTTTATTTTTAATGCTTAAGTATGAACATACCTCTTTAGTTCCGACTAAAGGTCGCAAGCTGACTATTTCTCGACATTAACGCGCCTATCTCAAGTAAGCTTTAGCTTTGCAATGTCTAAGTCGGGCCGCCCTCTCCGCTATCGAGAACTCCGCTTGAATAATCAACTTGCTGGCTTGCGGAAATGATTGAACCAGAGTGTTCAGACTTTCCAAGTTAAGTGTTTAATCTTGCCCACTGAGCGTGGTGAGCGTAGAATATTTTTTTTTAACTTTTCTTTTGTTTATTGAATCTTTTCTTAATTTTGAGACTAACAATAAGTTTACAAACCTTAACATTAAAATTTAACTAACAGTATACTAAGACTGCATTCTGGGTGCGCGTCCCTAAAATCGGTTGACTCAAGGTCTTCGACTGAGCTATTGCTGGGAGCCGTACATCCATATAGGTTTTAGTACCGAGTTCTACAGCAGCTCTTTTTATTCAACGCTAAGGGGAGACCGAGTATTGGTAAGCCAATGAAAGCTGCTGGCTTTTAGCTATAATAGTGTTCTTTTGGCTTCAATGTGCTAGCGCTATGTGATTCATCTGTCGAGGTATACTCCTAGGTATGTCACTTCGTTTGCTTGTGGGAGTAGAGTGATGTTTAATAGAATCGGCGGGCAGTTTTGCCCGTTCAAAGTGAGCGTAACGTGCTTGCATTTTTATTCGTTCACATTAATTAGCCAATCTGATAGCCATTTTTCAACTTCGACCGGGCGAAGAGCTAGTAGAGCAGTTGCTTGCATCGGACATTTTGAACGGATGTCCGCAGTGTAGAAGACATATAATGTATGCTACCTAGCACGCTACCTTGAGGAACTCTAGATCCAATAGTGAAATCATCAGTTATAGCAGTTTTGCTATTTTTCTGTCGTAAAGGTAAGACTCTAAAGCTTGTGGGTGTTGTAGGGGAGCATTGTCATGAGCTTTTAATCTTGTACATTAGACTTCTAGCTAGACTCCATTAAATGCTTGAGATAAATCTAGACATCTGCTTGAGTTCCTAATTTCTGATGTTATCCGTATGACCTGCTTAATTGTTCCTTGCTTTTCACGAAACCCAAATTGATGTGACGGGATTCCTTCCTGGATTCTTAGGTATGTGTTTATCCGAGTCAATACGCATTTTTTCAATACGTGATAGTGCAAACAGTGCAATATGGGAGCTCAATGATAATTTTGGGAGTTGTGGAGTCGCAGTTTGATTTTTGATGATGTTAACGATTTCGTTTGGAAGAAGCTCAATTGGCGCATCTTAAAGTTGCGGCTCATATGGTTAGGTCGGCGAGGTAAACGCACTGGTGGCAGGATTTGGTTGGCAGACATTTTTAGGCTGGTTGGCAAATGAACCTCAATGAAATGAGGTTGGCAAATCTGTCTGCGTCGCTGCGCGCCCACCCGCCTGTGGAATTTCTAATAGGCATCACGGTTTCTTTCGGTGAGCTCAGAGTTGGGTGAGCTCTCCATAGTGAGTGTTTTGTACTGTTAGTTGACAATTGCTCTATGTAGCGGCGGTGGACATAAGTTTCTTTTTGCTGTAGAGCTTTAGTAAGTTGACGTGAGGCATGTCTTAAGCTTTGCTTAGCAGATAGCGACCGATAAGCAGATAAGCATTAAGCAGATAAGCATCGCTTTTTGAGGATGAGCTTTTCGATTTGTAGATTGGTCTTTTTTTGGTTGCATTGTGTACTTCTAGTTTCTGGGGTTGAAGTTCGAGCTGCAGATACGAGTACATACTCTAGGGAATTAATAATTCTGTTTACGTTGACTTCATCGTTGAGATGAAGGATTGTGAACTCTGTACTTAACCCAATTGGTTTTCTGTGAGGTAAATTTTAATGATTGTTCCAATGTTCCTGGATGTCGGCGTAGAATAAACAGGACAGGCGAGTGATCAGATGAAAGATCCGAAAGACATTCGGCGCTTATCAGTTTTTGGGAAAGTTTTTTAAAATCGCAAAGTCTATCAAATAGGGTAGATGGTGCGCAAAAAGAAACATAGTCGAGCTTGTTTTTGGCTTTAATAATTGCATTATAGAGCTGCTTTCCTTTTGGAGTCAGGAAGACGAGATACCAGTGTGTGTGCTTGGCATTGTAGCCTACTGCTATGAAGTGGTCTTCTAGAGAGTTGAAAAACTACATAAACTTATCTTCAGCTATAGTTAAGAGAGGGGGAAGTATACGTCGGCTAGTGTAAGTTGATTGCTAGTATTTAGTTGTATATTTATACATGTGGCCTTTAGGTAGTTTTTAGCAAATTTTTTATGGTGCGTAATACAGCTTCTGATTAGGATTCCTGTACCACCATGTGCTTTATCGGCTTGATGATTTGTTCGGTAGTATGAATATCCTCGTAGTTGAGAATTGTATTTGTTTGTAAGGTGTGTTTCTGAATCGGTATTATGTCGATATGATTGTCGAGTAAGAGTTTATCTAACCAAAGGTTATAAAGTACATAGATGGGATATCAGGGCCCAAAACGGTCAACTTTTTTCGTCGAGCTTGTTGGTGAGGGGGGAACGCACATACATACGATTCTATTTTTAGAAATCGTTACATGTATGCTTTAAAAAAAAAGGGTGCGCCTTTGTATGTGTGTGTGACTGCTCGCAAGACGGCGTAAACATTTTTTGGCTTCCAATTTTCATTTTCAATTTCTTGTTTCTGTTTTCAATGCGCCGATGTATTAGTCAGTAGAACAAATAGTATTTTCAGTCGCTGCAGGTTAAGACGGGGTGGTAGCGATTACGCTACCTATGCATTAGCGTAGAGTAGTTACTTTATGTACAATATTTTTGTGTTCAAATCCTAGTAAGGACTTTTAACTTTTTCTTTCTAATTTTTATACCCTTGCAGAGGGTATTATAATTTTGTCCAAAAGTGTGCAACGCAGTGAAGGAGACATCTCCGACCCTATAAAGTATATATATTCTTGATCAGGATCACCTCCTGAGTTGATATAAGCATGTCCGTCTGTCCGTCTGTCCGTCTGTCTGTTTCTACGCAAACTAGTCTCTCAGTTTTAAAGCTATCGTCTTGAAACTTTGCACACACCCTTCTTTCCTTTGCACGCAGTATTTAAGTCGGAACGCCGACTTAGCCGACTATATCCTATATCTTCCATATAACTGATTGATCGGAAATGGCATAACTTCAGTGTTTTTCGAGCTAGAAAGTTGGGATTTTCTATGAATTCTATTTTTGGAAAAATAATACGACTTATCAAGTTTCATATGGATCGGCCGACTATATATTATAGCTGCCATATAACTGAACGATCGGAAATGGTATTTGGTAAAAATACCAACTTTGGGGTTCTTCAAGATAGAAGTTTGGAATTTTTTTTAGATTTTGTCTTGTAATTTATTGGTTATATTATGATATTCCCATAAGAATCGATCAACTATATCCGATTTTAGCGATATATATACTGTTTTAGCTGCAAGGGTATATCAACTTCGGCTCCGCCCGAAGTTAGCTTTCCTCTTCTTGTAGGATAAGGACCGCGCGCTTTCCATCTAGGCTACCCTCCAATTGTTACCCTCCAAGTTGATCTAACGGTAGTTAAAGTTGGTATTAAAGAAAACTCAAGGATCCATAGTAAAATCCGAGCTGATGAGTGAAGATAGTAGAAGATATTTCTGATCTCTTTGCTCTCACACTGCACTATGGACAAAAAGTCAGAAATTTGTGCATAAAGTTAAAGTTGTTATATTTTTAATATACAAAGTATAATGAATTTTCCAATTAAGCATACTTTGGATAAAATAAAACTGTTTCCAAAAAATTTTTAAATGCTGCGATTTGAATTTCCCGCGCAAACAAAGTCAGCTGATTGATTGCTAGCTTGATTTCTCAAAGTGGAACCGTGAAAATTTGTAAACATTGCATCTATGTTGTGGCTTTGTCGTAAAAGTAAAAACAATTTGTAAATATGGAAAATAATCGTACAGGTATGTAGATTAAACTTTGCGCGGTAGTTTATAGATGTTCTATGTGTTTTGTTGTGTCTGTTCAATTGTTGTTGGTGTATTTTTATAACTAAAATTTAACAATTGTAGCTGTGTTCTGTGGAGTGTAACTTTTTTACCGCGCGCTCCTGCGAGCAACTAAAACTGGTATGTTCTTCTTAAAAATATATAGATTAAGGCGTTAATAATTTCCTTTGCCAGTTTTTGCCCCTTTTCGAAAAAAATGACATGTTGCAGCCGAATATGAGTTTCGCCGTTTAACATTGCTGGAGATTTGGGAGAGCAATGGACGCGACGCCTTTGCCTTAAAGAAGTGGATTTTAGAAAAATGTAATGTGGATGATGTCACCAAGTCACAGGATAACGAAATCGAGGAAAAAACTAACATATTCATATCACACATCAAAATATATTTGCCTAAATGCAACCGAATGTTGTCTAGATTTAAGGTTCAGCACTCAGCATGGCTTTCGCAGACAATTATTATAACCATTGAGCAACAGCTTACGGATCCATCTCCTTCTAAAATGGGAAGGCCAAAACTAAAATATGAACAGGCTGGAATACGTTTGAAACGAAAAATAGCAAACGATCTTTCATCAGAAATAGATTCAACAGATCACTTATTACATGCGGCTTTTGTTTCAGCGAAGAGGGCTAAAGAGGATGATTTGCTTAATGCATTAAAAGGTGTCAGAGAACAACAGACAGGCAACGCGACTGGAACTTTGAAATCTCAGATGATTATTCCACTTACCCCTGATGAAGCATTGGCATTTTTGTTGGCAAATGGACTTACTAAACAGCAGTATATCAACATTCATCATGTAAATAAAGTTCGCGGCTGCGAAATTTTCCCCCCATATTCATCACTTCAACAAGTCAAAACAATTTGCAGACCATCTCAAATAGAAATTTCGGAAAGTCTTGCCCAAGTTTCAATGCAAAATATTTTGGACCATACATCAGAAAGATTATTGGTTATGCTTAAAGATGTTATATCTCAAATGGATGACGTATCATATTGCACTTTAGTAGCAAGCTACGGATTCGATGGATCTACAGGTCAAAGTTTATATAAGCAGAAGTTTCAATCAGAAGAGCCTGCTTCCCTAGATCTATCCCTATTTGTGACCACAATGATACCTCTACAGCTAATTGATGCAAATCATAGAATTATTTGGAATAACAGAGCACCACAATCTGTAAGATTCTGCAGGCCAATTAAAATTGAGTATGCAAAGGAAAGCCATGAAAAAATTCTACACGAAAAAGAATGTTTGGATGTGCAAGTCGCTGGTCTAAAGGATTTTCTATATAGAAAGGAAGGCAAGGAAATTGTCATTACATATAAAACTCAAATGACGCTTATTGATGGAAAAGTACTTAACGCTTTAACTGGTACGTCATCAACTCAGTGCTGTCCAATATGTGGTGCCAATACCACAAAGCTCCTAAAAACGACCGATTTCCTTTCCGAATGTTTTAAGCCAAGACATGAGACTCTAAAATATGGTGCAAGCCCATTGCATGCCTGGCTTCGATTTTTAGAATTCGTGTTGAACGTATCCTATAGGCTTAAAATTCAAAAGTGGCACATTAAACAGGCTGACAAAATCGAATTTATGTCTCGGAAAAAAGAAATTCGTGAAATGATGTGGACAAAAATGGGTCTACATATAAGCATTCCCAAACAAAATGGAAATGGGAAGTATGTGGTATGCTGGCTTCATGAATTAATCAATTTGTAGAATTTTTAATTACGTATTTATGAGATCTTTTGTTATTTAGTTTAAACTGTATAAAATATCCTTACATGCCCGGTAAATACTTTTTGCGGAAAACTTATGGACGAAGTTTTATAAGGACCAACTTCAAGGAAAAACATGCTTATGCATAGCACCCAATCCAGCGTTTAAGCGGGCAAGATTAAAAAAAAGAACAAACCTCCTTCCAACGAATAATCTAAATATAACAATCCTTGGTGTTTAATTACCCTCGATAGAACTTCAGCCCAGAACTTAACAGTATCATCGACATTTTCCCACTCTACCAGGGTTATGTCGTTGTACAGTCGTTCAATTTTATCTATATTAAGAGTACCAAAATACTCAAGGATTGGAGAGATTTGTTTCTTTTTGATTTTTAAAATATTTTCAACAGAGAATGCATCAAAAAATAAACTAAAAAAAAAGCTGCGTAAATTTGCTCAAAAAGCCAGAATTCCCGCTGCCCGCTGTTTTCATATTTTTCCGCAATCACGCTTAAAAAAATCCCACATCTGACGGGAAAAAAGCGGAAATGACACCACTGTTTCAAATTTTCATTGTTCCAAAAATGTTACGTTTTAAAAATAGAATTCTCTCTTTATCTCTCTCATCTGCCAGCCGTTTGTCGTGGAACTCGCTCTCAAATATTTTCATTTTACAGCGGGTTCCACGAATCGGCCTGCCAATATGCCGTAGAACCCGCACTTAAAAAGATATTTACAGCGGGTTCCACTACGAACTGAGGCGATTTTAAGGTGATTTTAGGGTGATTTTGAAATTTTTTATTTTTCTTGATTGGATTATACATTTTTTTTTAAAAGTTTAAAACAATAAAAATATAATATATATAGATTTAAAATAAAAAAAAGTGAACTTCCCGTGCCTGATTTGAACTCATTTTACTCTGCACATCAGCCAAGCACTCTACCACTAGGCTATCCCTCACTCGTTGTCGCGCGAAAAATTTCTCAAACTTAACTTATCGCGCAATGGAACCCGCTCGTTCCAGCGGGTTCCAGCGCTGGAACCCGTCATAGAAAATTTTTCTTTGTATGAGATGTCCTATCTATGTACTTTATAATCTTTGATCTAACCCAAGTTTATGCTGTGAAACGCCATTAGCGTCCGTCCATTAGGAGGGAAAGTCCGTAGGGTAATAATTTTTTGGATTTTATTGTAAATCAGCATTAGCATTAAATCTTGCATAGTTGTGCGTATAAATGGGTGCACATTATTGTTTCAAAGTTGCTTTTTGGCTACTCTGGCAATTGATGCTGCTGAGCCGTGTTCGGTTCTTGGTATGCTGATTTCGGAATTTAATTTTTTGAGGCAGGGGTGGCCAGTCCTTATTTTAAAGCGCTTGTGTATGTCACATTTTTCAGTGGAAGTTCGCACATCGACTGTAATTCTTCGGTGCAGCAGGAACTGAAGATTGTATGTACATATATAGGTTGCACTTCGTATTTCTTTAGGGGATTATTTTTTGGTTCGAACTCAACCTTAAAGAGTGGCTGCGGATTTCCCTGTTAAGGATATTGAAAACTCTCTTAGCGCTAAATACCCTCTTTTGTAGCGCCTTTTTTATCTCTGCAGGCGTTACGTCGAAAAAGTATTTTCCGCGATATTCAATAAAATCATAAGTTCAGTGACTGGAAGACGCTTTCTGCCAATTTTTACAAATTATAAAACCTAACCTTAGCTACGGTTACGTAGCTTCCGCGTTGTCTGTTAATGGGTTTATGGAGTTTTCAGGCTCTAATTTTACCTTCTAAGTTCAGTTCCCCATTTTCTAAGTCTTAATGGTAAGATGCGGATTGCACCTTTATATCGTGGGAATGAACTTTGTATAGTTCTTTGGACCGTTCTTCACTTCTCCCTCGGGATTTTGCCGTCAAAAATAGACTTTTCGCAATCTCTACAAAGAATCGTTTTGGCCGTATGTTTTGCCGAGAGCCCTTCCGGCACATTCTGGGTTCGGTTGGGTTGTGGCCAGAGGTGCAACATTTTTAAAAGCATATCGTTGGTACTGACGAGTAGGCTGCGAGCATGTCGTGAGCGGCAGAGTTTGGGCAGAGAAATTACTATGCCCCTGCAATAGGATCTTGCCGACCACTAGTGTATATTAAAATTATTAAAATGTATATTAAAAATAAAATATTAAAATATTATTATAATATAATTTAATATTATTATTAAAACTAAAATTGTAAATTAAGAGTAATTAGATACGTAGTAAGCAAAACTTATTTGCTAATTTTATATTGATTTCAACAAAATATTTTTTCTCTTTTTTTTTAAGTACTCTCTACTGCAGACCGTGGTCGATCACTGTCAGAAAAAACAACATTGTAAGTTCGCTACAAACTCGAAAATGCAATTCATTGGAACTACCTGTGAGAGCGTGCCTAAATTTCTTGAAATATCTTATAAATGTCGTCCATGTAAGTAAATAATGTTTTCTTTTATATCCAACCAACGAATTTGTAAAATGTTAGTAGGAATTTCTATTTTCCGATTACCCTTGATTTACCCTCTTATTTTCTTCAAAATTTATTATTTTATGTTTTATGAATTGCCTTACATGAATTTACCTTAGAATGCCATGAGGACGAATTTTCTTCGAATTTTTTGGGGACTTGCATGGCTAATTGATTGTTACCTTGTACCTAATTGTACGTTACCTTTTTCGGCGATAGGTAGTTATGATAAAAATATAAAATTGCTTAAGTTGCGGCTGCTGCCAACAGACAATATTAAAAAACAAGACTTTACCAATCGTGTCGTTTTACACAGAACTTATTATTCATGTTGTTTTTATACCCTTGCAGAGGGTATTATCAAAGATTATAAAGTACATAGATGGGACATCAGGGTCCAAAACGGTCAACTTTTTTCGTCGAGCTTGTTGGTTTTAAAGAAAAACAATTTAATATTATGTCCGGCTAATAGAATTTCAAGGGAGTCCCTCCGGAATTTTGGTATCCGACACGTCCGTCACTTATTTTTACAAAAATTGTAATAGCAATTAAATGCAATTAAAAGTAATAATAATAAAGTAAATATGAAAAGTAAAAAAAAATTTTAATAAAAAAATAAAAGTAAAAAAAATTAATAAAAGAAAATATAAAAACAAGAAAGGAAAGCTAACTTCGGGCGGAGCCGAAGTTCATATACCCTTGCAGCTAAAACAGGATATATATCGCTAAAATCGGATATAGTTGACCGATACTTATGGGAATATCATAATATAACCAATAAATTACAAGACAAAATCTAAAAAAAAGCTCAAACTTCTATCTTGAAAAACCCCAAAGTTGGTAAAAATACCATTTCCGATCGTTCAGTTATATGGCAGCTATAAGATATAGTCGGCCGATCCATATGAAACTTGATAAGTCGTATTATTTTTCTAAAAATAGAATTCATACAAAATCCCAACTTTCTAGCTCGAAAAACACTGAAGTTATGCCATTTCCGATCAATCAGTTATATGTCAGATATAGGATATAGTCGGCTGATCCTTATAAAATTTGGCATGTTGAATTATTTTGCCAAAAATAGCAATCGTACCAAATCCGAATTCTCTAGCTTTAAAAATACCAAAGTTATAGCATTTCCGATCAATCAGTTATATGGCAGCTATAAGATATAGTCGGCCGATCCTTATGAAATTTGGTAGGTCGTATTATTTTGCCAAAAATAGCTTTCGTACAAAATCTGAACTCTGTAACTCTAAAAACACCAAAGTTATACCATTTCCGATCAATCAGTTATATGGCAGCTATAAGATATAGTCGGCCGATCCCGGCCGTTCCGACTTATATACTGCGTGCAAAGGAAAGAAGGGTGTGTGCAAAGTTTCAAGACGATAGCTTTAAAACTGAGAGACTAGTTTGCGTAGAAACAGACAGACGGACAGACAGACGGACAGACGGACAGACGGACATGCTTATATCAACTCAGGAGGTGATCCTGATCAAGAATATATATACTTTATAGGGTCGGAGATGTCTCCTTCACTGGACAGGGTATAATACCCTCTGCAAGGGTATAATAATTATAAAACTGAAACTTTTTAAAAATTTAAACAACCGCCCAGTAACAAAATCGAACCTAGGACCGCGCGCTTTCCATCTAGGCTACCCTCCAATTGTTACCCTCCAAGTTGATCTAACGGTAGTTAAAGTTGGTATTAAAGAAAACGCAAGAATCCATAGTAAAATCGGAGCTGAAGAGTAAAGATAGTTGAAGATATTTCTGATCTTTTTGGTCTCACACTGGTTCGATTCGAACGTTTCAAACTTTCATTCTTCCAAAAATGTTACTTTCTAAAAATAGAATTCTCTCTTTCTCTCTCTCATCTGCCAGCCGTTTGTCGTGGAACCCGCTCTCAAATATATTCATTTTTACAGCGTGTTCCACGGGTTCCGCGTAGAAATAGACAGACAGACGTATTGTAATTAATTGCTTTTATTATGATATTCTCATAAGGATCACCCAATTTAATCCGATGTTTGCGATATATATCCGGTTTTAACTGCAAGGGTATATCAACTTCGGCTCCGCCCGAAGTTAGCTTTCCTTTCTTGTTTTTAAATAAAGTTTAGAAAGATATGGTGTAGAAGTAGTGAACAAAAAAACGAGATGTGTTTTTCGGTAAAAACACGCTGTAAATTTTAAGAAATATCTGTGGGCCTTCGATCTTAGAATATCTTAATGTCTATCCTATATATTGTACAAAAATTAAAGATTTCATTTATGAACACAACTATTTAAAAATTTATTATACCCTTGCAGAGGGTATTATAATTTTGTACAAAAGTGTGCAACGCGGTGAAGGAGACACCTCCGACCCTATAAAGTATATTTTTAGGGTCGGAGGTCTTGATCTTCAAAACTCAACTTTCGTGTTTTTGAAGATAGAAACAGAACTTAGTACAGATTCGACCTACCAAATTCCATAACGACCGGCCGACTATTTGGTAGAAATACAAACTTTGGTATTTTGGAAGACAGAAGCTTGAGATTTTTTTTTATATTTTTTATTGTAATATTGTAATTGGTTATATTATGATATTCTCATAAGAGTCGACCAATGGTCGAGCATATCTGCTGTTTTCGATATATATCCGGATTTAACTGCAAGGGTATATCAACTTCGTCTCCGCCCGAAGACAGCTTTCATTTTTTTTTGTTATATGTGTATTTATTAAATTTATTTAAAAAGAGAAATATGGTCCGTTCCTTCCGACCAGCTCCATTTTACCCTGCAATCCACTGACAAGCCGAACAATTTGTCCAAATCACGACACTCCTTGACAAATTAAATTCGAGCATGCCAGGGGGTCCAAGTGGATTGAGGGTCACATCAAAAAAAAAAAACGGTTCCTATTCAGTGTGCCTGTAGGATAACCAAACAGACTGTAACGAACGCGTACAGTAAGTCATAAGGTTAGGTACAGTAAACTGTCCCTAACACTGCACGGGTGGTCTCTACCGCGCCCCTCTGTCTACTTGGGGGACGGCTTGGCTCAGTCGAACGGGGCGTGGGTATGGGCACGGCAAACTAGACTGGGGTCTAGGAATAAGATAAGGGAGATAAGGAAGTGGGAAAAGGAAAGCGGTAGGAGTCGGCCGATCCTTGGGTGGTTTATACTACTGACCCTATTGAATGAAAGACTAGATGTTGTTGTCCTTCGTCTATACCCTCCCTTCCATGTAGACCTTACACTAGACAGTGGGGTCTACCCATATTCATCTGCCATGTTTTGATCCGAAGTGCTCTAAATAAAAGAATTTATCTTATGTTCATTATATATAATTAAGGATAATCAAAAATAAGGAAAAATAATCCATAAGTAAATACAATTTATCAGAAAAATACAATTGATAAGGAAAATACAATTTAAACTAATATTCAAATAGAAAAGTAAAAGAAAATGTCATGGATTTCCCATTGTATTCAAATTCAGTAATTACTCGTGGTTTACTCACTCAGCTTTTCCGACTCTGCATCGATCGTTGGGCCCACGAGGATGAGGCGCTTTTCGCTGTTTACTTATAAAAAGGAGAGAGAATACATTTGGGAAATACCTGACTAATATTTCTGACTTGGTCTGCTTATAAAAATACTTAAAATAAGGTCCTATGCTAAAGAATTCATACTTCTTGGAGTTTACATTGTGTAATATTAAGAATATTAAGGATTTATTAAATTAAATTAAAGAAAATTACACATGATTTCAACTAGGGTGGGAGTCGATACTAATTTGCCGCAGCTATCGAGGTTCGCCTTGGAATATTATGTGCAATTCAATATTGCCGAAAGTGTTTACACACACATGCTCGCAGGCAAGGTTATTGATTTCTCACAGTGTAGTACTGATATTTGGTCTATTTAGATTCACAAAAGAAATTTGTCAAAATACAGAAATTCTCACTAATAAGTGGCTGGCTGCTCGCTGAAGCACAAAGATAAACATAACTGAACTGCAGCGGCAACAGTTGTTGTTGTTGTGAATGTTCTTATTTCTCCTCTACATACTGATACTCCCTACTGCATGCTTATTTTGGGG
This sequence comes from Drosophila pseudoananassae pseudoananassae, assembly GCA_018153035.1. Classification (NCBI taxonomy): domain Eukaryota; kingdom Metazoa; phylum Arthropoda; class Insecta; order Diptera; family Drosophilidae; genus Drosophila; species Drosophila pseudoananassae. The sequence goes on from JAECXR010000055.1 coordinate 8,239,510, forward strand.
GGGCTCCTTTGTCGCTAGTTACGTCACTCTATCGGCGGTCCATGCGAAGATCAAGAAGCTAAAGTTGTCCCATTTATTCCAGGTTGGGGGTGGTTACTGGGTGGCTTTGGCTGCTCCGATCTGGTCCAACGCCCGATCCAAGGCCAAATTTCCAAATGGAAAGCCTATCAGGCTGCACCCGGACAGAATCGTCGAAAGGCCGTGCCACCTGACGAGTAATTGGTCATGTGGGATTTTTGGAATTATTTAAACACTTTCTCACCTTGTAAATTGTTTTTCCCGCAACACGATCAATAACTATTGTTTTTTAATTGTATTTTAGGCCGAATGCCTTCTTTGCACAAGGGTTTTCTTTCTATAATTTATCACCACACGTGTTTGCAGAATTCCCTATCGCTTTTAAAATACGCTGATGGAAACTTTTTACTCGGCCAAAGATCAGGAAAGAATAAATGCTAAGAACTGCCAAGAGTTTCATCATTCCCATGCTTCCATAAAACTTCCCTACCTAACGGAGTAATCGTATGATTTTCTACCTACTTTGGTCCGTTTCTGCAAGTGTGAGTTGGAATGGCACTTGTCTGTGCAATTCTGTTCCCATCTGTTGGGTGGATACAGTCGAGGAACGAAATATTGGCCTACCTATATGTTTGTTTTTATCTTTGGGTGGATACAGTCAAGGAAAGAAATAATGGCCTACCTATATATATTTGTTGTGGTTTTGGAATGAGGTGCACACTACAAGACCAAACAATCAGATTGCTCTAGTTGGACTGCCGCACACGAACACTTTGTACGCAGCATATAAGTCGCAACTATGTATGTATATCCTTTAGCTCCAGTTAACTGATTGGTCGGGGACTAAACTTTATGGGACTTTTTAAAAATTTTACATTTACCACATAGCCTATAGCCTATTATACTTAAATAATCCTAAAAGGAAAGGTCTATTATAGGAATTATATCCTATATTTTTGTATATATTTTGGATCCGATATATATCAAAACACATATAGTTCCATTTAACTGCAAGGGTATATCTACATCGGCTACGCTCGAAGAAAACTTCCTTTTCTTTTTTATAAAAAAAAAACCTTAAGAAACCTTAAACACAACATTATTATTTTGTTATATTTTCTGCTTAACTTATGATGCATCTTGTCCGAAGATGAGTTTCGAAGCAAAGTTGCCTGTGAGAACGATACTATGCCTCTGATGTGCAATCCATACTCACGACTAGCAATATACAGTGCGTCTTTTGGACACCTTCAACAAGGAAATGTGATGTGTCGGCCGAGCACCAGCGCCGATTTTAATAGAATGTCATTGGATAATTCTAGTAAGGTGAAACATGTTTTAGCTTCCTGTTTTTCCATTTTAAAATATTTAAGGTTGTATGGCTTCGTATGCAACTGAAACAACAATGCAAATATGTCATGGACGCCGTCGATGCAATATAGTAGCAGATACTGCCACATTTGGACGTCCTTGTATGACCGATTTCCAGTTGCACCTTAAAGTTGTGTACACTTGTAGTAAGTGTATTTACTTAGAACAAAATAGTTTCTTCTTTTATATTAATTTATTTTCAGTTCCTCGCAAGGTTTTGAAGGATCGCTATGAGACTGTACCCGAACCCGATGAACCTAAACAGTCGGAAGTTTACTTAGATTTAAATGAAATTTATGACGAGGATCAATTCTACAAAGAGTCGGAGGCTATACCGCCAACTCCAAAATTGCAAGGTGCGGAAGGAGAAATGTCTTCAAATGAAAAGGTTCACAAAGAAGGCCCATCTTTATCGAATACTTATGTGCCTGGAGTTACAACTCAAGATAAAAGTTCATTTAAAGGTAAATATAGACACTTTCTTGGCATAGATTCTACTTGTTTTTCCTGCCATTTCATTTTATCATAATACATAGCGGTAGTTTTAAGTTTTACAAGGTTTATCACATTGCAATGCATTGTTGGCATTGAAATAAACTCTTTAAAAGAAGAATGCAAATTTGCAAAACATTCAATATAAGAGGCTACTATATAAAGACGAAGAATTATAAATTTTCTGTGGGGGTCTTGATCTGAATAAAACACATTAAAAAAAAAATTAAAGCTAACTTCGGGTGAAACCAAAGTTCATATAGCCTTGCAGTTAGAACCGGATATACATATATCAAAAAAAAAACATCCGCTATAAGATATTAGATATAGCCGACCGATCGATATGAAATTTGGTAGGTCGAATTAAGTAACCAAAAATATATTCTGTACTAAGTTCCAGCTTTCTATATTAAAAAACACGAAAGTTGGGTCATTTCCGATCGTTCAGTTTTAAGGCAGCTATAGGATATAGTCGGCCGATCCTTATGAAACTTGCCATGTCGTATTATTTTGCTAAACAGCTTTAAATAGCTCTCGTGTAAAATTCGAACTCTCTAACTTTAAAAACACCAAAGTTATACTATTTCCAATCAATCAGTTATATGGCAGTTATAGCATATAGTCGGCCGATCCCGGCCGTTCCGACCATTTAACTATTTTAATGTTCACTACTTCTAATCTTCATTCAATAATCGTTGACAACTACGGAACTTTCCGATTCATAAAACCTCAATTCTTCTTATCCTTATAAATTACCACACATAAACAATATTTACTTTTCAAAATTTCGAATTCAGGATGTGTTCGAAGCTCTTTCAACAATAGATTCTGATATCCTTTGCTATCCTCTCACTATCTTATTCAATTTATCCTTGGAGTTGGCATGTCTTCCCCAGAGATGAAATGAATCATTTATATTTCCGCTTCATAAGAAAGGCTCTAAAGCACTTATTAAGAACTACCGGGGGATTGCTAAGCTATCTGCGATTCCCAAACTGCTTGAGAAACTGGTTACTTTCCAACTGCAACATTTTTGTAAAAGCATTATTTCCACTTCACAGCATGGTTTTGTCAAGCATCGCTCTACCACAACTAACCTTCTTGAATTCACTTCGTTTATCCACAGAGGTTTTCTGAGCCGCATGCAAACTGATGTGGTATATACTGACTTTAGCAAAGCGTTGGATTCTGTGAACCACCATCTCCTCCTTCATAAGCTGTGTCTTATGGGGTTTCCTCCACATATAGTACAGTGGTTGACCTCTTATCTATCGAACCGCACGCAGCGTGTTTTGTTTAAAAACAGTTCATCACAGATCATAATCTGGTGTTCATCTGGTGTCCCACAAGGTAGTCACTTAGGACCTCTTCTGTTTGTTCTTTTTGTCACCACATTCTTTGCTACCACATTTATGTATGCTGATGATGTCAAGTTATGTCTTTCTTTCTCAGACCATTTCCTTCATAGGCACCTGCAATTAGACCTTAACGAAGTCTTCTTGTGGTGCTCAAACAATCTCCCCAGGTCTAACTGCTCTAAGTGTAAGGTTATGACGTTCAATCGCAGTATGCCTCAAATCGTTTCGTACTCTCTTGGGAATAACGTCTTAGATCGTGTTTCCCTAATTAACGATCTTGGAGTCCTTTTTGATAATAAGTTCAAAGAACACATATCACTAACAGTCAATAAAGCCAGAGGTGTGCTAGCTTTTATTAAACGTTGGTCTAAACTAAAACTCTATACGTATCGTTGGTTCGTCCTATCTTGGAATACTGTTCTAGCGTTTGGAGTCCGCAATACTTTGTTCACCAAAGGAGGATTGAATCTGTCCAAAAGCAGTTTCTGCTATTTGCGTTAAAAAGCTTAAACTGGGATAATGCCACTTCCCTCCCGTCGTGTAATTGCCGGTTAAAACTACTTAACCTACCGCCTTAAAAAGAGCGCCGTACTTGTGCTGGGGTTATGCTACTTCATGTGCTTATTCTTGGACAGGTTGACTCACAAGTTCTTCTTGAAAAATTAATTTTCTCTGTTCCTAATAGAGTAACTAGATCCTTCCGACCCCTCTGGTTTGCAATTTCTAGGTCTAATTTTGCTGAACACGATCCATATCGCGTTATTTGTAAAAATTATAACTCTTTGTCCCATTCATTATCCCCTGAACTATCCCTAGATGTAATTAAATCCAAAATTATGGAATATCTTTCAATTTAATTTATCCTTACTTTTAGTTATAATAATCTAGTTTCTAGAATAACAGATCATTGTTAATAATAATAAATAAATAAAAAAAAAACACCAGCTACGTTCCACGTGGCTGCTGTTGTTGTATGATTTTCATAGATAACTAATTTTAATGCGACTGTTCTCTTTCATTGGAAAATTTTAATTGACAAGTTCCAAGCTAACATTCGTTGCTACGTAACCGTGAAAATCTCCAAAACTTCCTGCAATGGGACGTTTCCTGATGTTCTCTATATCTGTCTTTCAGAAAGTACGCCAGAAAGATAGAATAAGAATCGTTTATCCTTAAATCAGAGCGAGGCGACTTTATTGCGCTTCCCGTTGCTGCATTCGGCTAAGGAATTTCCGACTGCTCTATACGAATACTATTATAAAGTAACCTTAGATTTTACTGCTCTTTGACACCGCATACACAATTAATAAAGCCAAAGCCAGAGGATGCATAAACGGAAAAAGGGTCTAGGTCCTTCAAATGTAAACGCCTAGTGGTTTCTCCATATCGCTAACTAATTCGTAATAAATAGGGATTATATTTTTTTCTTAATCTTCGCTTTGACAAATAAGGGTGGTAGCTTTCTGCTGAACTTCTTTGCCGCATCGGTTTGCGCAAAGCTACATGCATAAACTTCTTTTAACTTTATGAAGCGACTGCGCCAGTTATAAACTTTGGAATTTGTTTTATGACACTGACTGGTTCTTTCTTTCGTTTTCTTTCGAATTAGAAATAATAAATTCGGTGTTTTAAACAAAAAATAGAAACTACCCGAAACGAAAAAAAAGGGAGAGTGGTGAGAGAAACATTTGCCTCATACGATCTCGTACTGCTAAACGAGGGAAACCAACACACCTTCAGCAGACCCGGAGCAGGATCCATCATAGATCTAACGTTCGCAAGCCCCTCGCTAGCGACTGGTGCTAACTGGAAGATAAGCGACAGCTTTACAGCCAGCGACCACGAAGCGATATTGTGCTCAATTGGGAGCCCGCAGGGAACGACCGAGGGAACCGAACCCACGAGGTCCCACCAAGCGGAGCCAACGAAATGGCTGACACCTTGGCAGCTAAGCTTGAGGCGGTGTGCATGGCGAGGATGCAGTTGGGAAGCCGCTACCGCAGAAATCACGCTCCCGATTACTGGTGGAGCGACGAGATTGACTCCATCCTCGCAAGGAAGCAGCGAGCGAGAGGCAGCAACAACTTTGAGGAGCGGCACCTAGCCTTCAAGGACCGTCCTAGAGAACTGAAGGACGCACGGAAGGACGGCTTCCTGGAGCTATGTGACTCGGCGGAGAAAAACCCATGGGCCATATCAGATGGTAAAGAAGAGGCTGTGCGCAGGAGGCCCACTAAGGACCATAGTGCGAGCGCTGTTCCCCCAGCAGACAATGAAGTTGCTGAGGTGGTAACGGAAGAGGATTGGCCTTAGTGAGAGGCTTAGCCCCCAACAGAGCATAAATGTATCCGCGAAGGCACTTTTCCCACCACGTGGAATGGGCAGAAGCTCCTGCTGCTCCTCAAACCAGGGAAACCAAGAGAGGAGGAGTCGTCCTATAGGCCAATCTGCCTGCTGGACACAACGGGGAAGGTCTTCGAGAGGGTGATCACGGCGAGGCTCGAAGCTCCCATAGAAGAAGAGGGAGGGCTGTCTCCCAAGCAGTACGAGTTCAGGAAGGGAAGGTCGACGGTGGATGCCATAGCTTGGCGTTGGCGTTGCTCGCAACGCAATAGCGAGAACCAGGTGGAAGGGTGGCTCCAAGCAGTATTGCCAAATAGTCTCCCTGGACATCAGGAACGCCTTCTACACGGCGTACTGGGACAAAACTCTGGCAGCCCTAAGTCGGTTCAACCGACTTAGAATGAACGTTGTCAGTAGTTTCTTTAGCTGCAGAGTGCTACTTGTCGACACGGACATGGACACGGAGTCCTACGACGTAACGGGGGGTGTGCCCTCCGGATCGGTCCTAAGACCCGCTGCTGTGGAACGTCATGTATGACGGGATCCTGAGGTTGCAGCTTCCAGCGGGATGCTGGATGCTAGTGTTGGTGGTTGTGGCCAAGCATAGGGAGGAAGCATAGGGAGGAAGCATAGGGAGGAAGCATAGGGACAGAGCGGCAAACAAGGCGATTGAGGCAATGGAGTAGTGGCTTCATAATGCTGGACTAAGGCTAGCCCCGCATTATCCGCACTCTACTAACTCAGACCTTTTTTTCTTTCACAGACGCCTTTTGCATGTATATTTGGTGGTTTTTTCCATCCTTTGGTCCTTTGATCAACCGTTTAAGCCTTATGCGCTCTTATGCGATCAGTGGCTGATCATATTACACTTGAACTGAAGTCAAGTGTTTCTGTTTTTATTGCAACAAAGTGTCCAAATATTTAGTTTATATTTATGGTACAGTGATCTCTGTCTATAAACAACTGCATACTCGACTGCATCTGCATCTCGACTTATATCAAAGCCAAAACCAAAGCCGATATAAAGGTGGAAGACGTAGCCTAACATAAATATAATTATATAAAGACAATTCTTCTTTCGATATGTTTACCCAGTTTTTGGCCTGAAAAAATTTTCGTCCAAGAACATTAGCCTAGAGAGTGGGAGCGAAACTTCCGCATATTAGAACCAATGACCAACCTTCGCCCTCTAATTCAAAAAACTAATACCATCACTAACACCACTAACCATACAGCATATAGACAACCCATTTCAACACAACCCCCAGCAGGCCCCTGAGATAATTCTTACACTCTTTCTTACGCTCATCGTTCGTTCTTCTTACCAGTGCTGCCAACTTTTGACCAGTAAAAAAAGCTGTTTTTGACGGGAAGAGTAAAGAAAAAAGCTTAAAACACATTTTCTGGTTTTTTTGTAAAAACTATCGTAAAGCTGCCACTTTTTCATATTTATACCCTTGCAGAGGGTATTATAATTTTGTCCAAAAGTGTGCAACGCAGTGAAGGAGACATTTTCGACCCTATAAAGTATATATATTCTTGATCAGGATCACCTCCTGAGTTGATATAAGCATGTCCGTCTGTCTGTCCGTCTGTCTGTTTCTACGCAAACTTGTCTCTCAGTTTTAAAGCTATCGTCTTGAAACTTTGCGTACACCCTTCTTTCCTTTGCACGCAGTATATAAGTCGAAACGGCCGGGATCGGCCGACTATATCCTATAGCTGCCATATAACTGATTGATCGGAAATGGTATAACTTTGGTGTTTTTAGAGTTAGAGAGTTCAGATTTGGTACGAATGCTATTTTTGGCAAAATAATACGACCTACCAAATAACATAACGATCAGCCGACTATATCTTATAGCTGCCATATAACTGAACGATCGGAAATGGAATTTGGTAAAAAAACCAACTTTTGGTATTTTTGAAGATGGAAGCTTGGTACTTTGTGTTAGATTTTTTGTTATAATAAATTGGTAATATTATGGTATTCTCATAAGGATCGGCCAATTTAATCCGATGTGTGCGATATATATCCGATTTTAACTGCAAGGGTATATCAACTTCGGCTCCGCCCGAAGTTAGCTTTCCTTTCTTGTTTTTACTTAAGTTAATACCAAAAAAAAATCGTGAAAAAGCCAACTGAAAAGCCAGAATTCCCGATGTTTAAATTCCCGCAATTTTTCCCGCAGTTCGCCTTCAAAAAAGGCCAGTTTTGACGGGAAAAAATCAAAATTGGCAGCACTGCATCTTACGCTCATACTCTCATAAAATGCTTTCTGTTTCTCAGTCTCTAAACGGAGCGCGATGAAGAAGGTTGGCCTGTGCTTCGGTTGATCTTTGTATGTATGCGCGTCACACATTCACATACACGGGTGTATGTGTGCGTGCGATTTCGTTTCGAAGCCAGAGCCAGTGTTGCCAGAGAATGAGCTCCCAAATAAGCTAGAATTTGAAAAAAAATAAGCTAGAATAAGTTAAAAATAAGCTAAAAACAAGCTATATTCCAATATGCCAGAAAACTAATGAAATTTGCAATTTTTGTATTTTTTTTTTAAACTAGATCTTTAAGCAAATCTGACATTTCACAATTTTCTTCAACGCTGTATTTTTCGCTTTTTTTTATTTGCCGCACATATTTTTCGGGTAGGTTGTATGAGTTTTTTTTTTTTTGTAATAGCAGGATAACGTTTATTTAAAACTGTCCTTTGGGGACAACCATTAAATGTTATCACATAAACTTCACATTTATAAGTGACATATTAATTTTATTTATTTTAATTTTATTTAATTTTATATTAATTTTAAATATTAATTTGGTAGAAATAAATTAGAGTAATAAGGGGAGGTCCAGCGGGTGTGTCCTTTTTAGTCTTCTGGGCTGTTCGCTGTTGTCCAGCAGGGAGCTGGCCAACAGGTTCGGGTGATTAAGCAGCCTCTGCATATAACGTGCGCTGCTTTTTTGGATCTCGTCCTTGACCCAAGGAAAATTGAGAACCTCGTGGATGGTGCGATTGTCATGATAGACGTGGGCCCTAGTGGCGATTCGAAGGGCTCTATTTTCAAACGTTTGTATAGTTCAGACATTCGTCTTGCTCGTAGTGCCCCAGAGCTGTATGGCATACGTCCAGATTGGGCTTATTATGGCCTTGTAAAAGAGAAGTTTCGTGGAAGTTCTCAGCTTCGATCTCCTACCCATGAGCCAGTAGCAGGATCGAAGGGTTGTATGAGTGACACTTTCCGTGGAATACATATCTGCGAAATTAAAAGTATGTACTATAATTAAGAAATAACTAATTGTGAATTTAAAAACAAACCTGATGCATAAAATAGCGTTTAACGCTTTTAGTTGGAGTCTGTTCCGTAGTTTTGTTTTGTCAAGATTCATCTGGCTGAAAAGGTGTTCAACCTCCGCATTAGACCACGGTAAGTACAGAAATTAAATTGCAAAAGAGGCAATAGAATCAAACGGTTTATTGTTTCCTAAGTCTGTATTCGCTGAGACCTTTATACGCATGTCAAGCACACAACAATATCAATTACCACACCATCGATAAGAAAACAAACTCACGATTATTTTACGCATCAATACAAATAATAATTCCTAAAATAAATAAACAAATAAAATAAATAAATAAATAACTCATATTCATAAGAAAAAAAAAAATTTTAAAATGGTAAAATTTCCCTAAAACGTTTATTGCTAGATTACGGAAAATTAATTTTAAAATAAGCAAGGTTTCAGGCTATAAGCTATTTGCAAATTTTATAAGCTATATTATTTTCAAATATGCTAGATCTAGCCTGAAATAAGCTAAAATGGCAACACTGGCCAGCGCACAATATTTTGATTTTTCTCACTTTTCAGCCTTGCTACCCTAACAAAATTCGGTTATTCTTTATTTCGTGAAATGACGAAAGAAATTATATTATTTTTTATATAATATTTTTTATTATTTCAGCATACATTTTAAATTTTAGGAATAAGATTAAGTGTTGGCGGTAAAATGTTTTGCATATATACATATATTTTTACGAATCATTTAAAATCAACATACTGAGATAGGAACAGGGGTTTTTTTAGGGGAGTGAGCAGGCACAAAACTTTACTTTGACTTTTTTTCAGTCTGTTTTTATGGATTTTTTTTTATTGAATTTTAATTTAAGTGAGGGTATTTTCTTATTTAGTCAACTTTTGATTATAAAGTAAAGTAAATTTAAAAATAAAAAAGGGTAACAACTTATTCCAAAAATGTTCTTTGCCTTAATTTGTTGTAAACATCCATTAAAAATAAAGAAAAATGAAAATTTTTTTTTTAAATTTTTAAATCATAAATTTATTAAATGAAAATTTAATATTAAATGGCAAATTCATAGCCAGTGTCTCAAAAAAATTTGTTTAATATTTTTGTTGCTGTCCGGTCCCCTTGGTCCCCTAAAAATCATCCATCGGTAAGGTATGCAGGCACAATCCACATGAAGAACAACAAAAAAGCGATCGGCGTTTTAAGTGATGTCGACTGATATACATACATATACCCTGTTCCTATCTCAGTACATTGATTTTTAATGATTCGTAAAAATATATATATGCAAAACATTTTACTGCCAACACTTAATCTTATTCCTAAATAAATTTAAAATGTATGCTGAAATAATAAAAAATATAATATAAAAAATAGTATAATTTTTTTCGTCATTTCACCAAATAACGAATACACCCGTGTATGTTAATGTGTGACACGCATACATACAAAGATCAACCGAAGCGGATGCCAACCTTCTTCATCGCGCTCCGTTCAGAGACTGAGAAACAGAAAGTATTTAATGAGAGTATGAGCGTAAGATGAACGAACAATGAGCGTAAGAAAGAGAGTAAAAATTCTCTCTGGGGCTTGCTGGGGCCTGTCGCAAAAAAATTTTTCCTCCATTTTCGTTGTATGAAATGGGTTGTCTATATGCTGTATAGTTAGTGCTCAGAATACTAGGGGGCTACGTAGCAAACTCCCTAAACTATATTCTGATAATTCTCTCTTTGCATCCCATATTATAGCCTTTATAGAAACTTGGTTAAGGCGGGAGATCTTTAGCTCCGAAGTTTTTCTAAATATGTAAGTACACCACTCTTAGAAGTGATCGACCTCTGCGAAGGGTCCTCATTTCGGTAGACTCCCAACTTGCTTCTGAAGAGGTGAAATCACAAGAGTTTGGTGACATAGAATTTATTTGCAGTACAATCATTTTGTCCGCTAAATCTTTAAACATTTTATGTTCATATATATCGCCTTCGTCTGAACCACCCACATATTGACAACATTTGTCTCCGTTTTTAATTTTATGACCGATCGTGACCAGCTTGTAGCGGTGGGCGACTTTAATATCCCAGAATTAAAGTGGCATAATGTCGATAACACATCTTTATCACTTATCACGCACCATGACTTCACCGCGGGCATGTTTGACAAATTCCTAAGTCAAATTAGCCATGTTAGGAATTCGTTACGACGGCTTTTAGACTTATGCTTTGTATCTGATCCTGAGGTACCACTCTTTCTAGAGCTTTGCCCCTTTCAACCCCAGCGGATCCATATCACCCCACGTTTGAGGTTTCAATCGAAACCATTTCTGGTATCGATAAGAAGATTCCATGTGTGGCAAATATGATTCGCCTTATTAATACATTTGATTGGTCCGATATTCTGGCATCCACCGATGTAAACGTCACCTTAGAAAAATTTTACCTTAATTTAAAATTTAAAGTTAAAATACATTTTTTGACTCTCGTGTGTCATTAAAATATCCGTCCGCTTCAACAAATCCTCCTTGGTTTACGAGGTGAATCACGAATTAAAAAAAATACTAAAAACAGGCTCTTAATAAAATATAAAAAACCTGCAGCAGTATAGATTTTTCATGATATCTACTAGCTCGGTCAAACTTACTGTGCATAACGCTGTATGTTACAGAAATTATATTTGCCTATTGTATATAAAAATAATTGAATAAAATAATAATTGTAAATAAAAAACTATTGTTTTTTATTTTGATGCAACAATAATTTGGAAATTTTCGTATATAACCTGGGAAACTTCAGTAAAAATCTGGATACTATAGGTTATAGCTGCCATAGGAAAAATCAGTGTAAAACGAGTTTTCGCGGGGATTCGTTTTCGCCTTAAAATAATAATGACAGAAATTATAAATGTAATTTACAAAAACGAACATAAAATAAATACATTTTTTTAATTTATGTGCTTACCCTTTAATATTTACATATATTTGTAGTAACAATTCGACAAATTAATGTTTCAAAAAAATCATATTTTACATAGTTTCGTCCAGTAAATCAATAGCTGATTTAAGAAGCTTGGATTTTGGTTTGCATTAAAGTTTTCTTTGACCCGCAATAAAAGGACCAGAACTTAGAAGTAATCTGTTTAATAAATAGGTATTCGTCAGGAACCTTGACGTTTTCCGCGTATAGTTTAGCCTAAATAATTTAACGTCTTTATTTTTTGTCTCTGCAGCTTCCTCAGAAAGCTCTCCAATTGAGATTAAACAATTTTTAATTATGGCAGGACCATGTAATAATACTTTATGAACCGATGCAGGAAGGTAGTACAATTACAAGCATGTTTAAATATGGATTCCTTTACATTAGCCGACTTTTCTTTATTTGAACCTGCTTCTCCACTCCAAATCTTAAAAGCATGCAAAAGTGAAAATTGGCATTCATAAGTGGCTCCTATGGAAATAATAAGTTTTTATTTTAAAGAAAAGAATATAAGCAGAAAATATAACACACAAATAACAACAAACGACAACACAAGCCAATTTTTTCAAATTGAGGTTAGGTTGTTATTATTATATGGCCATGACAACCCTTTTATCGGGTCTCGGCCTGAAACGCAATGTGCCTCCACGCGACTCTGCCCTGAGCGCGCCTTCGCCAGTTGGTAACACCAAGTGTGGACAGGGTTTCCATCACCTGGTCTTGCCAACGCGTTCGGGGTCATCCTGTCCTTCGTGTCCCAACAATCACCGCATCAAACACCTTACGAGCCGGAGCGTCTTCATCCATACGGGCAACGTGGCGCAGCCAGCGAGGTCTTTGAGATTTCACTCGACGGGCTACGTCAACATCACCGTACAGCTCATACAGCTCTTGGTTGTATCTGATGCGATAAACATCGTCCACGCAGGTTGGGCCAAAGATTTTACGAAGAATTTTCCTCTCGAACACTCCAAAAGCAGCTGCATCTGACTGCGTCACTGTCCAGCACTCCGCACCATATAGGAGTACTGGAAGAATGAGCGTCTTGTAGAGTGTGATTTTTGTGCGTCGAGAGAGAGCTCTACTATTAAACTGCCTACTGAGCTCAAAGTAACACCTTTTGGCAAGTGTTATTCTCCGCTTAATCTCCAGACTGACATCATTTGTGCTTGTTATAGCAGTGCCTAGGTAGATAAACTCCGGGACCGGGACGGACCCAAAGCTATAGTTTTCTGCAGTCAGCTGAGAATCAAGACGACGCGATAAATATACTACATAAATACATAAATACAAAGTATACATAAACTTTGTTTTCTCCATTTTCAATGCTAGTCATACTTTTGCTGATTCCTTTTCAATAGCCCCGAAGGCTCCTGTGACATCACGCTTGGTGCGGCCAATGATATCAATATCATCAGCGTAACCAAGGAGCTGGACACATCTGTTGGTTAATATCGTGCCCGTCCAATGTACACCAGCCTTTCTTATAATACTCTCCATTAAAATATTGAAGAGTATACAAGACAGCGAGTCACCTTGTCTGAGGCCACACTTGGTAGTAAAGGTTTCGGATTGGCCACTTCCTACCTTGACAGAGCTGATGGTGTTGCTCAATGTCATTCTGCAAAGTCTAGTCAGCTTTACTGGTATACCAAGCTCAGACATGGCGGCATATAGGCGATCTCGCCGGGGGCTATCAAATGCGGCTTTGTAGTCGACGAAGAGATGGTACGTGTCGATTTGGTTTTCGTAAGACATCTCCAGGATTTGGCACAAGGTGAAAATCTGGTCAACAGTGGACTTGCCAGGCCTGAACCCGCACTGATAAGGTCCAATCCGTGCTTCAGCATGGGGTTTCAGTCTTTCACACAATACGCTAGTTAGGACCTTGTATGCAACTGGAAGAAGACTAATTCCGCGGTAGTTGGTGCGCACCGTGGCATCACCCTTCTTCAGGATGGGACAGTTCATGCTTACAGATGACAGATCATGTTCCAATCTTCGCGCATGCTCTCCATGAGCCATATCTTACTGATTAGTTGGTGCATGCTCCCTACCAGCATATCACCAGCTGCTTTAAACAATTCTGCCGGCAGGCCGTCAGCACCTGCAGACTTGTTGTTTTTAAGCCGTTAGATTGCATCCTTGACATCGATGTGACTTGGGATTGGCACTTCAATATCAGTGCCATAGATTGGGGTTCATGGATCATAATCTTCAGAGTCTGTACTTGAGCCAGATAACAAACTCGAGAAGTGATCCCTCCATAACCTCAGCACGACCTCTTTTTCTGTGACAAGATTTCCATCATTGTCCCTGCACGCCACTGTACCAGTCTTAAATCCTTGGGTCAGACGCTTGACCCTCTGGTAGAAGTTACGTGCTTCATTTCTGCATCTGCTGCTCTCTGTGCTCTCACACTCTCGCCTTTCCTGCTCCTTCTTCTTGCGTCTGAAAAGGCGTTTTTCGTCTCTTCTTCTCGACCTGTAGACATCCAAAATCGCTCGTGTCGCCCCAGCCTGCAGTGTTCTTCCGTAGGCGGCGTCCTTTGCAGCTGTTGCGTCATGACACTCCTGATCGTACCATGGATTCCTTGATAGAGGACGCTGGAATCCAAGCACTTCTTCTGCCGAAGCTCGCAGGGAGTGAGATATGAGCGCCCATATATCGCTTATGTCTTCAGGTATTGAAGGTGCTCGGCTTAATAGCCCCGAGACGTGAGTGGAGAATGCATTCTTCGCCTGTTGTGATTGCAGCTTTCCGATGTCCAGCCTTCTTAACGCACTTCGACGTGCAATCTTCGCCACACATAGCCGTGTGCGAATCTTAGCTGCAACAAGATAATAGTCGGAGTCGATGTTGGGACCCCGACAGGATCGCACGTCGAGTATATTAGATGCGTGCCTTGCATCGATCACAACATGATCTTGGCATTAAAATCCCCGAGGAGAATTTTAATGTCATGGAAAGGACAGCGGCCATAAGCTCGGTCGAGCTCCGCATAGAAAGCGTCCTTGTTGGCATCATCCTTTTCCTCCGTTGGGGCATGTGCGCATATCAGGCTGATGTTAAAGAATTTGGCAGTAATTCAGATTGTTGCAATTCTCTCGTTTATTGGCCGCAAGTGAGAGACTCGGCGCCGCAGCCTGGCACCTACAACGAAACCACAACCAAATTCATGCCGTTCTGGATGGCAGCTGTAGTAAATGTCACAGTTCTTCTTTATGAAGCCTTGTCCTATCCATCGCATTTCCTGGATAGCCGTGATGTCAGCCCTACATTTGTTGAGGGTATCTGCTAGTTGTTGAGCAGCACCAGGTCTGTACAATGTTCGTACGTTCCAGGTGCATACTCTCAAATCATTGTCCTTTTTACGTTTGCTATGGTCGTCAACGTTAGATCGGTTCCTTTCCGAGGCTTCTCTTGCTTCCTTCACTGAAATTGTGTTTTACATGGGTGGATGGAGGATATTAAGGAGGGCTTCAGCCGCCATGGACACAAAGTCAGGGACATACACAATCCCACGCAAAAAGGTACAAAGAAGCCACTAAACATTTTCTTTATTAACCTAGAGCCAGCCAAAAACAACAAGGAGGCCTTTCAAGTCAAGCGGCTATGCGGCTATGGTTACGGTTGAGCCACCAAAAAAATTCGACGATGTGCCCCAATGCCATCGCTGCCAGGGCTTCGGTCAGACGAAACGGTACTACCATCTGGAGTACAGATGCGTAAAGTGTGGAGATAGGCACCCATCGTCCGAATGCACCAAAATCGCCAGTGAGCCAGCCGTCTGCCTCCACTGCGACGGACCACACGCGGCCTCTTACAAGGGCTGTCCAGCCTACAAAAAGGCAAAGAGCACGTTCGCTCCCAAGCAGACTGCCCCAAGAAGCCAGCAAACTCAATTCAGCAAAATTAAGCCTAACATCAGCTATGCTAGCGCAGCCAAAAACGGAGCACCACAGTTTGACTCCAACCCCAATCCCGATCCCAGTCTTTCAAGTAATCCAATGGACGCCCTATGGCTAGGATGGAATCTATGTTTGAGCGCATGATGGAGAAGTTCATGAGCCAAATGCCCAAATGATGGCCACCGTTTGCAAATCCTTATGCAAACGCGATTAGATATAACCATATGGAACGCTAACGGCCTGGTAAAAAGAAGGCCAGAGGTCGAGCTGTATTGCAGGACCCACCAAGCAGACGTTCTCCTCATATCGGAAACGCATTTTACCAACAGATCATACTTGACTATTAGAGGATACGACCTCATTGCCACTAACCACCCGAACGGTAGAGGTCGCGGGGGCGCGGCCATCCTTTTTCGCAGCTGCATAAAGTATGAGGCACTTCCAGCTATGTGCGAAGACTGGGTGCAATGTGCCTAAATTAAAATCTCCACTACCAACGGTGACATAACAATCGCTGCAGCATATTGCCCCCCCAGGCACAACATCAACGAACAGGAATTCGGCTTGCTACTGGATTGCCTCGGCCCCAAGTTCATAATCGGAGGGGACTTTAATGCTAAACACCCCTGGTGGGGCTCCAAGATTACGAACCCAAAGGGGTCGGCCCTATACAGGCAGATTCAGTCACGAAACTTGAGCTGTCACGCCTACGGATCCTCACAAAGTCCCAGATGTCCTAGACTTCGCCATCTCCGGAGGACTAGATTCTGCCGGAATTCAGGCGAGAGAAGTAGAAGACCTCTTCGTGGACCACAGCGCCTTCGCCGTGTCACTTTTCACCCCAGCCTTGCTCAGGTCAGCTCGCAAAAACATGATCTACAAGACAGCAGACGTTGACAAGTACCAATCATACCTGAACAACGTTACCGACCCCAGCCCGACACTTGACTCCCCGTTTGACATCGACACCGCTGTAGAAGAGTTAACCGCCCATATTCAGGCGGCAGCTTCTGAAGCAGCACCAAGGCCCTCCAACCGCCCAAGATTCACTGACGGGGACATCCACTTTTGGAGCCCAGAAGTCGAAGAACTCAAACTTGAAAAGTGACGACTCCGAAGAGTGTGGATGCTCTCGAGGAATCCTTTGGACAAAGCCGCCTTCAATAGAGCGACCAAATTTCTGACAGAAACGCTGGCAAGACTAAGAAAGCAGGCCTTTGACGGGTTCGTCGAACAACTTGAGCCAGGCGACCCTCAACATAACTTATAGCGAGTCACCAAATCTATCAGACAGCCGCTGAAAAGGATCCCACCTGTACAAAGAACCGACGGCAGCTGGTGCAGATCGGAGATGGACAGGGCCAACGCTTTCGCCGAACACCTCGAAGGTGTCTTTACGCCTTTCGATCGCTGCTCACCGGAGGATGCTGCTGAAACTGACCGACTGCTAGCCGAGCCTTCCAGGGACGCCGATCCCATACGACCAGTGACTGAGGAGGAAACAGCTGGCTCATAACCATCATGAGCAACAACAAGGCCCCGGGCGATGATGGTATCAATGCAAGTGCATTAAAAATGTTACCACCTTCAAGCATTCAGCTAATTACGAGGATCTATAATAGATGCTTGGAGATAGGGTACTTTCCGTCCACATGGAAACGTGCTCAGGTAACTATAATACCTAAACCCGGGAAACCCAAAGCGAACCTTTCGTCCTACCGACCAATAAGTTTGTTACCAATGCTCTCCAAAATACTGGAACGAGTGTTTTTAAGCAGCGCACTGCCAGTATTTGACGTGGCTGGACTTATCCCTGATCACCAGTTTGGCTTCAGGCTACGACACGGTACCCCAGAGCAGTGCCATCGGGGGGTGCAGTGCATCCTGGACGTATTTGAAACCAAGAAGTGCTGCATGGCCGTCATGCTGGACGTGAAGCAGGCGTTCGACCGAGTCTGGCATCCTGGACTTCTATATAAATTAAAGACTGGCCTACCCCGACCATACTTCCAGTTCCTAAAGTCGTTCTTGGAAGACCGTAAATTTTCGGTAAGATGCGGCGAGGCCATCTCCGGTCTAAGAGAAGCTCACGCTGGTGTACCCCAAGGCAGCGTTCTTGGCCCGTTGATGAACAACGCTTACACGGCCGACCTCCCTGTTCTTCAAAGGCCTGACCTGCTCGCAGCAACCTATGCAGACGACACCGCCTTCCTTACCACTGCCAACAGCGCCATGGGGGCAGCCGAGACGATGCAATTGCAGCTTGACTTGCTCAGCGACTGGCAAAAGCGTTGGAACATTGCCGTCAATAATGAGAAGTCCACTGCCACCACATTTTCTCTCTGCAAAGGCAACTGCCCTCCAGTTAACCTCAACGGCTCCCCAATCCCACAGGAAGACAATCCCAAGTACCTTGGATTCACCCTAGACAGGAGGCTCACCTGGAGGCCCCATCTGATTAAGAAGAGGAAGCAGGCTGATCAAAGACTTCGATCCTTCTACTTGCTCATGGGTAGGAGATCGAAGCTGAGAACTTCCACGAAACTTCTCATCTACAAGGCCATAATACGCCCAATCTGGACGTACGGCATACAGCTCTGGGGCACTGCGAGCAAGACGAATGTCCGAACTATACAAACGTTCGAAAATAGAGCCCTTCGAATCGCCACTAGGGCCCACGTCTATCATGACAATCACACCATCCACGAAGTTCTCAATTTTCCTTGGGTCAAGGACGAGATCCAAAACATGCAGAGGCTTCATAATCACCCGAACCTGATGGCCAGCTCCCTGCTGGACAACAGAGAGAAGCCCAGAAGACTAAAAAGGACACACCCGCTAGACCTCCCCTTACTACATTAATTTAGTAGAAAAAGGACTCTCGTCGCGCGCTTTAGTTTGCCACTCAACGGCTGTCGAGCGACAATCCAGGGAGAACCACGTGGAGGTAGTGCGTCGGTTTGAAGAAAGCAGTGCCAGGAATCATGCTGGCATTCACCAAGTTGAATGCAATCAGACACTTTGACCTGTATGCTTTCCCCCATCTCCCCAAGGTTAGGTTACCTTTTTGTATTTTGCAAGCCGCACGGCACCTTACGGCACTTGAACTAAACTTTCTTATATCCTTAAAATGCTTAATAATATTATACAAAAAGATTTGTGAATGCCAAAGAGTGCCATCACAACTAAAACTCTAACCAAACAATGAAAAGACAAACTAAGAACGTTCACAATTATGTACTAAATACAACAATGATTTACACAAAACACAACAAATACTTTTTATTGTAAAAAGAAGTTAATACCTTTATTTAAAATATTAATCACTTCCATGGCACAAACACTTGTTTTAAAAATGTTTAACAAATTTTTTGCGGAGAGCTTCACTTGCACGTTTCTTACGCTGCAATACACAATGAATATCATGCTATCTCTTTCGATGCTATTTTTGAAGCGGACAGACAGAGCAAAACAAAAAGATAAATAAATTCAAATAGCTAGACCAATTATAAATAAAAATTGGTACATTTAAAGTCAAAATTTGGGCTTTGGTTTTTTTATTTTTGGCCTACGGGCTGGACCACTGTGCGCTGCCGGATTTAATTTACTCAGGATCCGAAGCAGTTTTATAACTTTGTAAGCACTAAGCGTAAACATGTATATTATCCACCACTCTTACGTTTGAAAATTCATCTGCGACCTCTGATCAGGCCATTGCCAATCTATTTGCAAAATTGTTGTAAAAAACTTATTCTCCGCCTAGATTCTAGATTTACGCACACACTCAAATTTTAAACATGTGTTAGTTTTGCCCACCACTGGCCTAGAATAAGATTTGGAGATGGGAGCATCGGTCCGAAAGTGTGACCAACGCGGAAAATACCAGAACGAGAATGGTAACTGATTCAGCGAGTTTAAAGTTTTAAGCTAGAATCGAATCAAAAAGGTGGTAATAAGTTAAGACTAATTCGACAATAATGTAA
Source organism: Drosophila pseudoananassae pseudoananassae (assembly GCA_018153035.1). Classification (NCBI taxonomy): domain Eukaryota; kingdom Metazoa; phylum Arthropoda; class Insecta; order Diptera; family Drosophilidae; genus Drosophila; species Drosophila pseudoananassae. Next base: position 8,259,260 of record JAECXR010000055.1, read on the forward strand.
ATTATACTATAGAACCATAAAATATACTTACAAAGGGATTGTGTGTATATGTGAGTCGTAGTGAAATTCGCAGTGCAGAATAAAAGTTTGGACAGCAACACGATAAATGGTCAAGATAGCTGAACTCAAGGTGGACCAGTTGAGGTTTTTTTTGAGAGAACGAAATCTTGCAGCTGCAGGATCCAGCGCAGAGTTAGAGCAGTGACTAGTAGAGTTTGAGGAGTCGAAAGATGTGGAGATACCATCCAGTGTAAACATGACCCAACGGGAGGAATCGATGTCGTCACAAACGGCAGCCATTTCACAACTGCAACATGAGATGACAGAGCTGAAGAATATGAGGAAGGAATATAGGAATATATATTCGTTCGTCATGCATCGGAAAAAGAGATTACGGCACTTTGCCAGAGTTTAATTCAGGAGACGAGAACGCCATATCAGTGCACCAAATCATCGATCGTGTCGACAAAGTGGTTGGTGGATATCGTTGGACGAGAAATTTTTATTACTTGCCATTTATACAAGGATCAAGGGACCATCCAAGTTGTGGTTCGATTTATCGCCAGTAGTACATACACTTCGCGCAAGCTATGAGGGACGAGTTTGGACGAAGCGGAAGTGGATTTGAACATGGCCAACGCAACCAGGGGAGCTAAAGAGACAGTGAAGGAGTACGGTACAATTTAAGCATAGCAGCTGTTATAAGATATATTCGCGAGGGTTTCGCGAGTCCGTATCACCAGCCAAATCGAAGAATCCTAAGACGTATTTTAAGTGTGGCGAGTTTGGACACTTTGCCAATTCGTGCCCGACTAAGGAGCAAAAGCCCCGCTTTCCAAATATAATACTTTTCACAAAATAACAAAAAGTTGCCAAGCTGCAAGGGTTCTACGTTTAGAAGCATCAAATCAGGACAAATTGTTCACCAGAATCGCACATATTATTTGGAAAAGCTATAACGTCTTTATAGATACTAATAGCCAGGCTAGTATTGTGCAACAGTCAGTTGCCAAAGAATTAAACGCAGATCGGCATAACTGATCTATGATTATAAGCGGCATATGTGGAGTATTCTTACCGAAGAAGTGCTTATACAGATGGACGTCGAAGGAAAAACCATTGAAGCTAAACTGTTCGTAGCCTACGACAACCTTTTGCAAGAAGACCTTTTGTTACGACAGGATGTCATTATAAGCGCCCAGTTTTCCCTTAAGTTTGAGCCAGGCGACACAGAAGTCAAGTGAGCTTTACTGCAACCAGAAACCATTACAAGCGAAAGTGGTACCCTTAAGATTCTCGCTAATATGAACAATGATCAGAAAAGAAACCAAATACGTATGTTGTTAAATAAGTTCGAGAATGTTATCTCTACAGGATTGCAAGCAATAGGAAAAACAAACATCGTCCAAGCCAATATAACTGTTGAGAGCAACCAGGTAATTTCTTAGCCACCTTACCGAATTCCCGAGCCGAAGAAGCAAGTAGTCGCCAAGATGTTGGACCAGTTGTTGCAGCAGGATATTATACAACCATCTACGTCAGAGGATGCCAGCCCCTTGCTACTCATCAAGAAGCCGAACTGAAGCGACTCCCGTTTGGGTTAAAAAATGCCCCAGCCATTTTCAATCTTTTCATGGCAGAACTACAGATGCGCGTACAGAAAGGAGACATGATACACTACATGGATGACATGCTAATTGGTAGCAGTTCTTTCGAGGAAATGTATGCAAAGCTTAAAAGAGTCCTTCCTGTTCTGCGAGAGTGCGGACTAACTCTAAATGTGGATAAATGTAAGTTGTACGAGCAGTCTATTACGTTTCTAGGACATAAAATATACACCCAAGGAATCAGCCCGGGAAAGGTAAAGATGAAAGACATTTCCATGTTCCAACACCAACTAATTTTACGACAATTTTTGGGACTCATTGGTTATTTTTGAAAATTTGTCCCAGGATATGCTATAATATCGAGCCATTACATATTCTATTGCGTTACGGAAGTACGCCACATTTTGGGACTCACTGATTATTTTCGAAAATTTGTCGCCGGATATGCTATAATATCGAGCCATTACGTATTCTATTGCGAAAAGTAAAAACATTCCAATGGGAGCAGCGTCAAGAGGATGCATCCACCAAATTGAAGAAAAGTCTAACATCGAGTCCAGTTATCACAAGCTATCGCCTAGATGCTGAACATGAATTACACACGGTTGCCAGTACTGTTGGTTTGGCTGCGGTACTGATGCAAAGTGAAGCGGGTCAATTAAAGCCTATTTCAGCCGAGCAATACCGAAGTCAGAAAAGAATTATCACAGTTACAAGCTGGAAGTTCTATCTGTCGTTAAATCCTTGGAGTGGTTAACGTACTACGTTTATGGAAAGACGTTTATGGTCGTTACCGATTGTAATGCCTTGAAATCATCAATGGATAAGAAGGAACTTATACCACGAATTGCACGATGGTGGTTAAGAATTCAAGAATATGACATCGAGATTGTTCATTGAGCTGGAATACTGGTGTGCCACGCAGATGCTTTGAGTTGAGAACCGTATGAGAACATCCACGAGATTGACACGGCATGTCTGAAGATTGCCAAAACCCTTATAGACGAAACTGACTGGTTATTCGCAATACAATTACAATATTGTTTCGGTGGGTTGTGCCAAAACGACTAAGATACCATATACACTCCTGCCCATATTTATACGACACCTCGACAATTTTAGTTTCGACCCTCGTAGGAGAATGGGAAAGCAAAAGAAAGCCAAAATGAGTATGCAGAACAAAAGCTGTATTAATTCTGCCTTAATTCTGATCTTCTTATCTCTGGTTGCATCTTGCGTTTTCAAGTAGCGATTTCAATTTTGTTCGATTAGAGCGACAAGTGTGATTTAAATTACTTTGTATAATATTTCTAAGATAAATTAAATTCATTTTGAATAAAATGCCGGCTGGACGTTTATTGTCTGAGGGCGAGAAAGGAAGAATTAAAGCCTACAACGATGCAGGCTTTAATGTGAGCGAAATTTCTAGAAAAATTGGCCGAACACGTTGTGTTATAACCAATTTTCTAAGAAATCCGGAAGAATATGGTGTGAAACGCAGTTCTGGGAGAAAACCAAAACTGGATGACCGCGATAAACGTCGCATAATTTTGGAAGCGAGCAATTCTTTTGCTTCGTGCTCCACCATTGCCGCAGGTTGCACTAAGCCTGTGTCCAGGATGACTGTTTGGCGGGCGCTGAAAACATCCGAAGTAATTGTTAGAGGAATATTGAAAAAGGCCCCGTCCTTAAAGCCGCGCCACAAAACAGCGCGACTTCAATTTGCTGAAAACAACCTTCAGAGAAACTGGGCCTCGGTATGCAATTTTAGCTTAATTTTGTTTACACAGATTTTTTCATAATTTCTCATTTAGATAATTTTTTCTGATGAGAAAAAATTTAATCTTGACGGCCCAGATGGTTTTCGGCACTATTGGAGAGATTTGAGAAAGGATCCACTTATTTTTTCCAAACGAAATTTTGGAGGCGGATCCGCAATGGTTTGGGGAGCCTTTAATGCGTCGGGAACGCTTGATCTCTGCTTCACAAGCTGCAGGATGAATAGTGGAGACTATAAAAGAGTATTGGAAGAGCGTCTTCTGCCATATTTGGAAACAAATATGGACAGAAACCTTGTTTTCATGCAGGATAACGCATCAATTCACAGGAGCAGAGAGACGCTGGGCTTCCTAAATGTTCACAATGTAAATGTTTTGGAATGGCCAGCGTGCTCTCCGGATCTAAACCCCATTGAAAACATATGGGGACTCTTAGCCAGGCGAGTGTACGCCAATAACACCCAGTTTGAGAGCGTTGAAAGCCTTAAGGAAGAAATTTTGGCTCAATGGGCTCTTTTAGATGTAAATTTATTAAAAAATTTGATAAATTCAATGCCTAAAAGGCTTTTTGAGGTAGGAAAGGCTCAAGGTGGCCAAATTAATTATTAAATAACAGTTTAAACATTAAAACATTACTTAAATCAAACAAAATTGAAAAGTGTCGTATAATTTTGTTACACTTGCAGGCATAGCAAAAATGGGGCTTTTGAGCTTTTGTTATCGCTACTTGAAAACGCAAGATGCAACCAGAGATAAGAAGATCAGAATTAAGGCAGAATTAATACAGCTTTTGTTCTGCATACTCATTTTGGCTTTCTTTTGCTTTCCCATTCTCCTACGAGGGTCGAAACTAAAATTGTCGAGGTGTCGTATAAATATGGGCAGGAGTGTACTTCATGAAAGCCACGACAAGTCTGGACATACACAGAGCAAAAAAATAAAACGTGTTCCTAATACGAGCCCCGAGATATATTGAAGAATACCTTATAAGCTTGGAGATATTGTGTTAATGGAAAACGAGCCGAATAGCACGGGAACTTCCAGAAAATTGGAGCCTCGCTATAAAGGATCTTTTATTGTCAACAAGGTTTTGCCCAACGAAAGATATCTAGTGAAAGATATTCTAGTGAATATATTTTCATATTTCTATATTTTCAGAAAAGGCCGAATGTAATGAGCTGATCGAAAGTCAACATTGTGCGACCATCGCGGAAAATACCAGAACGAGACTGATAACTGATCCAGCGAGCTTAGAGTTTTAAGCTAAAAGCGAATCAGGAAGGTCACAATAAGTTAAGATCATAGCTCGCAAATAACTGGTAACCTTTTTTTTTCCCTATTAGGAGAAGAACCGAAAAAAATGTTAACAGTTTCGTTTTTCCAATTTTTGTTTTTAATTATTTTTTCTGAATATTCAAATGTCAGAAAGACAAGTGAAACAAGTCCCACAAACATTCATATACACACATACATGCAAAAAAGACTTTTTGAATCGTCTCACCAAGCGATTACCATTTGTTTTTGGCCATGCAACTTTTTTTCGAGGAACAAAAATTCGAGGAACTAGCCAGGCTAGTATTGTGCAACAGTCAGTTGCCAAAGAATTAAACGCAGATCGGCATAACTGATCTATGATTATAAGCGGCATATGTGGAGTATTCTTACCGAAGAAGTGCTTATACAGATGGACGTCGAAGGAAAAACCATTGAAGCTAAACTGTTCGTAGCCTACGACAACCTTTTGCAAGAAGACCTTTTGTTACGACAGGATGTCATTATAAGCGCCCAGTTTTCCCTTAAGTTTGAGCCAGGCGACACAGAAGTCAAGTGAGCTTTACTGCAACCAGAAACCATTACAAGCGAAAGTGGTACCCTTAAGATTCTCGCTAATATGAACAATGATCAGAAAAGAAACCAAATACGTATGTTGTTAAATAAGTTCGAGAATGTTATCTCTACAGGATTGCAAGCAATAGGAAAAACAAACATCGTCCAAGCCAATATAACTGTTGAGAGCAACCAGGTAATTTCTTAGCCACCTTACCGAATTCCCGAGCCGAAGAAGCAAGTAGTCGCCAAGATGTTGGACCAGTTGTTGCAGCAGGATATTATACAACCATCTACGTCAGAGGATGCCAGCCCCTTGCTACTCATCAAGAAGCCGAACTGAAGCGACTCCCGTTTGGGTTAAAAAATGCCCCAGCCATTTTCAATCTTTTTCATGGCAGAACTACAGATGCGCGTACAGAAAGGAGACATGATACACTACATGGATGACATGCTAATTGGTAGCAGTTCTTTCGAGGAAATGTATGCAAAGCTTAAAAGAGTCCTTCCTGTTCTGCGAGAGTGCGGACTAACTCTAAATGTGGATAAATGTAAGTTGTACGAGCAGTCTATTACGTTTCTAGGACATAAAATATACACCCAAGGAATCAGCCCGGGAAAGGTAAAGATGAAAGACATTTCCATGTTCCAACACCAACTAATTTTACGACAATTTTTGGGACTCATTGGTTATTTTTGAAAATTTGTCCCAGGATATGCTATAATATCGAGCCATTACATATTATATTCTATTGCGTTACGGAAGTACGCCACATTTTGGGACTCACTGATTATTTTCGAAAATTTGTCGCCGGATATGCTATAATATCGAGCCATTACGTATTCTATTGCGAAAAGTAAAAACATTCCAATGGGAGCAGCGTCAAGAGGATGCATCCACCAAATTGAAGAAAAGTCTAACATCGAGTCCAGTTATCACAAGCTATCGCCTAGATGCTGAACATGAATTACACACGGTTGCCAGTACTGTTGGTTTGGCTGCGGTACTGATGCAAAGTGAAGCGGGTCAATTAAAGCCTATTTCAGCCGAGCAATACCGAAGTCAGAAAAGAATTATCACAGTTACAAGCTGGAAGTTCTATCTGTCGTTAAATCCTTGAGTGGTTAACGTACTACGTTTATGGAAAGACGTTTATGGTCGTTACCGATTGTAATGCCTTGAAATCATCAATGGATAAGAAGGAACTTATACCACGAATTGCACGATGGTGGTTAAGAATTCAAGAATATGACATCGAGATTGTTCATTGAGCTGGAATACTGGTGTGCCACGCAGATGCTTTGAGTTGAGAACCGTATGAGAACATCCACGAGATTGACACGGCATGTCTGAAGATTGCCAAAACCCTTATAGACGAAACTGACTGGTTATTCGCAATACAATTACAATATTGTTTCGGTGGGTTGTGCCAAAACGACTAAGATACCATATACACTCCTGCCCATATTTATACGACACCTCGACAATTTTAGTTTCGACCCTCGTAGGAGAATGGGAAAGCAAAAGAAAGCCAAAATGAGTATGCAGAACAAAAGCTGTATTAATTCTGCCTTAATTCTGATCTTCTTATCTCTGGTTGCATCTTGCGTTTTCAAGTAGCGATTTCAATTTTGTTCGATTAGAGCGACAAGTGTGATTTAAATTACTTTGTATAATATTTCTAAGATAAATTAAATTCATTTTGAATAAAATGCCGGCTGGACGTTTATTGTCTGAGGGCGAGAAAGGAAGAATTAAAGCCTACAACGATGCAGGCTTTAATGTGAGCGAAATTTCTAGAAAAATTGGCCGAACACGTTGTGTTATAACCAATTTTCTAAGAAATCCGGAAGAATATGGTGTGAAACGCAGTTCTGGGAGAAAACCAAAACTGGATGACCGCGATAAACGTCGCATAATTTTGGAAGCGAGCAATTCTTTTGCTTCGTGCTCCACCATTGCCGCAGGTTGCACTAAGCCTGTGTCCAGGATGACTGTTTGGCGGGCGCTGAAAACATCCGAAGTAATTGTTAGAGGAATATTGAAAAAGGCCCCGTCCTTAAAGCCGCGCCACAAAACAGCGCGACTTCAATTTGCTGAAAACAACCTTCAGAGAAACTGGGCCTCGGTATGCAATTTTAGCTTAATTTTGTTTACACAGATTTTTTCATAATTTCTCATTTAGATAATTTTTTCTGATGAGAAAAAATTTAATCTTGACGGCCCAGATGGTTTTCGGCACTATTGGAGAGATTTGAGAAAGGATCCACTTATTTTTTCCAAACGAAATTTTGGAGGCGGATCCGCAATGGTTTGGGGAGCCTTTAATGCGTCGGGAACGCTTGATCTCTGCTTCACAAGCTGCAGGATGAATAGTGGAGACTATAAAAGAGTATTGGAAGAGCGTCTTCTGCCATATTTGGAAACAAATATGGACAGAAACCTTGTTTTCATGCAGGATAACGCATCAATTCACAGGAGCAGAGAGACGCTGGGCTTCCTAAATGTTCACAATGTAAATGTTTTGGAATGGCCAGCGTGCTCTCCGGATCTAAACCCCATTGAAAACATATGGGGACTCTTAGCCAGGCGAGTGTACGCCAATAACACCCAGTTTGAGAGCGTTGAAAGCCTTAAGGAAGAAATTTTGGCTCAATGGGCTCTTTTAGATGTAAATTTATTAAAAAATTTGATAAATTCAATGCCTAAAAGGCTTTTTGAGGTAGGAAAGGCTCAAGGTGGCCAAATTAATTATTAAATAACAGTTTAAACATTAAAACATTACTTAAATCAAACAAAATTGAAAAGTGTCGTATAATTTTGTTACACTTGCAGGCATAGCAAAAATGGGGCTTTTGAGCTTTTGTTATCGCTACTTGAAAACGCAAGATGCAACCAGAGATAAGAAGATCAGAATTAAGGCAGAATTAATACAGCTTTTGTTCTGCATACTCATTTTGGCTTTCTTTGCTTTCCCATTCTCCTACGAGGGTCGAAACTAAAATTGTCGAGGTGTCGTATAAATATGGGCAGGGTGTACTTCATGAAAGCCACGACAAGTCTGGACATACACAGAGCAAAAAAATAAAACGTGTTCCTAATACGAGCCCCGAGATATATTGAAGAATACCTTATAAGCTTGGAGATATTGTGTTAATGGAAAACGAGCCGAATAGCACGGGAACTTCCAGAAAATTGGAGCCTCGCTATAAAGGATCTTTTATTGTCAACAAGGTTTTGCCCAACGAAAGATATCTAGTGAAAGATATTCTAGTGAATATATTTTCATATTTCTATATTTTCAGAAAAGGCCGAATGTAATGAGATGATCGAAAGTCAACATTGTGCGACCATCGCGGAAAATACCAGAACGAGACTGATAACTGATCCAGCGAGCTTAGAGTTTTAAGCTAAAAGCGAATCAGGAAGGTCACAATAAGTTAAGATCATAGCTCGCAAATAACTGGTAACCTTTTTTTTTCCCTATTAGGAGAAGAACCGAAAAAAATGTTAACAGTTTCGTTTTTCCAATTTTTGTTTTAATTATTTTTTCTGAATATTCAAATGTCAGAAAGACAAGTGAAACAAGTCCCACAAACATTCATATACACACATACATGCAAAAAAGACTTTTTGAATCGTCTCACCAAGCGATTACCATTTGTTTTTGGCCATGCAACTTTTTTTCGAGGAACAAAAATTGAGTTCAAGAAGGATTGTAAAAATCGAATCGCCGAGTTTTTTGCCACAAGGACTTCTTTAGGAGAGGCATAAACAAGTTACCATCAAAATGGCAGAAAATCATCGAAGGCAACGGTACATATAGCACTTAAATCGGACAATGCTAACTATGTTAAAATCGTCGTCAAAAATCAATAAAGAAACCGGTATGTCATTATCAAACAACATAATATTAATTAATATGTACTTATTAAGAGCAATAAAATGCATTTTTTGGTAAAAATTTAAAAATGTAGAACCATTCTTTTTATGTGATAATTACCCATGTATATAGATATCATATTAACTTGGCCTCAGTTCGTAGTAGAACCCGCTGACTTGACAACAATAATATCTTATACATATATAACATTTTCGTGCCAAAGTTTTTGTAACGATAATCCTCCTAAACGGCTGTACCGATTCTCATGAAATTTTGTAAGCGTATTGAGTAGGTCTGAGAATCCGCCAACATTTATTTTTCATCCTCTTAAATTCTGTTCGACATACCAAAAATACGCATATAAAGTGAGTTAATACCTCATCACACTGACAAAGTCACGCTTCATATCATTTTAACTCAATTTAAACGCGGCAGGAAAAGTGCAACTTCCATAATTGTTTCACACGGACAATTATACGTGGCATGCTCTCTAGTGGGTCAACCATCTAGTTTGTTGGTTTTAGCTAAAGATGGACTAACAAAAAATATTGTTCACGCTATAGCACTAAGAGATTGACTTGCTGAACTACACTTCAGCAGTAATAATAACTTAAAAATAATGTTTTCCTTTAGTTATTTTTATATTCCCTCATGGTTCACAGCGATCCAGATGACATAAGTCTAAAACTGAGTAAATATTGTACAGAAATTATAAAGCCATCTGGTGGCAAAACTACGTTTGCCGGGTCATCTAGTTTTTATATAAAAATAAAATTTCGATCTTAATCTTAATTTCCGATCTTAACTACAAGGGTAGGTTAGGTTAGGTTGGGGCGGCGATGCGGGGCCAGTGACTGACACCCCCATCAACTTGAGCCGCTGGGGCTCCTTGTGATACCGCACAGGCTGTGGTCCTACAAGGGGACCTCACACCTCCTATCTACTGATGTGCCCAAGAGTGTGCTATCCTTCCTGCGGCGGCTCGCGGTATCATCCAGATTTACGGCTACGAGTCTGCGTGGAGCGATCTCCGCGAGGTCTGTTAGATCCGTGAGTGCTGCTGCGCCCAAGAATATAAGTCTGCTGCGCCCCAGCGCAGGGCATTGACACAGCAGGTCTGCGACTGTCTCTTCCTCTTCTACATCCCCACAGCTCCTGCAGTAGTCATAATGTGGCACCGCTAGTCTAGCCGCGTGTGCTCCTATTAACCAGTGTCCCGTAATGGCCTTGACTGCCAGACTACAGTCCTGCCTAATAGGGGCTATAAGCATCATTGATCTATTCCTAGAGCGGATCGGCCATATCATGCGTGAGTTCTTTGGAGATTTCTCCATTTCCTCAGTGATGCACGGTCAAAGTGATCCCTGCATTTTAGGCCTACACGTAGCTAAGGGGATGCCTACTGGTTCCTTCTCCAGGAGGAGAGGATTGGTAGTACCTGCTCTTGCTAGTTCGTCAGAGGCGCAATTAGCCTCGTGGTCCCTATGTCCGGGCACCCATATGAGGTGGATGTCATACTGCTCTGCCATCTCGTTAAGAGATCTGCGTCAGTCTTTTACTGTCCTGGAGTTGGATGAGAATCCGTCAAGGACTTTGAGAGCCGCTTGACTGTCTGAGAAGATACAGATTGTGTCTTGATTGCCAGTAAGTGCTAGGGATCTAAGTGCTTCCCCGATAGCTATTACTTCTGCTTGGAACACACTACAGTGGTCGGGGAGTCTAAAGGACTCTTTTAGACACAGCCGTTTGCAATGGAAACCGCCTCCCACCTGGCCATTCAATTTTGAACCGTCCGTGTAGATATAGACCGGCTGGTCCCGGGATTTGTGTGGCCCATTCCTCCCTTGTTGGAATGGAGACCTTGTATTTTAAGGTGGGATGATCGACAGGTACGCAGTAGTCTGTAAACCCTGTTGGCGTTCAGTGGTGTAGATCTAACTTGGTAAGTCCATAGTCAGTCCATTTCCATATGCCCGTCTCGCGTAGCCTGATTGCCGATAGCGTGGCTATCTTGACCCCCATTATCTCTACCGGTAATAGGTCGAGTATGAAGTCTAGGGCATCAGTCGGTGTTGTACGTAGGCTGCCTGTATTACAGACTTTCGCCATCCTCTGCGTTTTCCTAAGTTTCTCTCTAATTGTGGAGTTAGTGAGAGCAGGCCACCAGACCACCACCCCGTAAAAAAGGATAAGTCTTATGACCGCTGTGTAAAGCCATCTTACTATTTTTGGCGACATTCCCCATTTAAGGCCAATGGCTTTTCTACAAGTATAGAGCGCGATTGTTGCCTTGTTAGCTCTATCCATAGTGTTTGACTTCCAGTCCAGTTTCCTGTCTAGCATAATCCCTAGGTACTTGGCGCTACCGCTAAGGGATAGTGTTTCTCCTAATTGTTTTGGAAGCCTTAAGTTTGGTATTTTGTACTTCCTGGTGAAGAGGACGAGCTCGGTTTTGGACGGGTTTACACCTAGTACATTTCTAACTGCCTATGTTGAGAGGACCCTAAGTTTGTCCGTCATGCGGTCACATAGGGTCTGGGGAAATTTTCCGGAGAAGGCAATTAAGACATCATCCGCGTAGGCGATAACTTTGCAGCCACCACCATCTAGGGATCGCAGTAGGCTATTAACCGCCACGTTCCAGAGTAGGGGTGAGAGTACGCCTCCTTGCGGAGTGCCTCTTCTGACGTATCTATGAATAGATTCTCCTCCTAGTGATGCCTCAACAGTCCTGTTTACCAGGATCTGCTATATTAGGCGTATGGATTGATTGTCTATTCCTAGTGTCGTCAGCGCATTGATTATCGAGCTCGGTAGGATGTTGTTGAACGCACCTTTTATGTCTAGAAAAGCAATGAGTGCGTATTCCTTGTCACTAAGTGCCTTTATCGCCCAGTTGAGATACCTGTCACTCAATAGGTATTCCAGTTGGTTGGGGAAGGAGGGGCTATTCCCCTGTCTCTGCATTTCCAGGGTTGAGTCTTCTCGAGAGCATCCCGGGAAATGTGCCTCTGTGAGAGCCTCTAGGGTTTCTGTGCTGGACGATGTCCAGTTACCTTCTGAGGTTTTAATGTATCCTACGTTTGGTGCAGTTGTTGCGAGGACCTTCCGGAGTCGGGAGGCCGCTGATGTTTGCTGAATGTTCGTGCAGAACTTGGTCCAGGCATTCATTTTTGCTTTACGAAGTTCTTTGTTATATTGCCTAAGGTTCGCTTTATACGACTCCCAGGCTATCTCCGAGTTTGTCTTGCTGGCAAAATTAAAGGCCTTGCGGGCCCTGGTCTTAAAGGGCGCAAGTGTTTTCGACCACCATGGTGGTTTCTTTGACTTGTTATTGCCCGATCTACTTTTGGGACAAGCTTTATTGAATGCCCTGGCGCACGCTGCCGTAAGCGTGTCCACCTCGGCATCCAGGACTTCCCTACTGTCAACGTCCCTTGTTGGAGGTTTCCTCAAGGAACTTTCTAGTTTATTCCTTTATAACTCCCAGATGGCTTTTCTCGGGTTGCGTACCGTTAGTCCATTGATTGATCTCAAAATTGACCACTTGTTCTATGTACCGATGGTCCGAGAAAGAGTGTTTCTCTAGGACTCCCCATCTAACAATCTTGTCAGCTAGGGAGTCAGAGTAAAGAGTGATGTCAAGTACTTCCCTTCTGTTATTGACTATGAAGGTGGGTTCTGTACCCCTGTTACCCACCAGAAGATTAGAGCCTAGGATAAAATCGAAGATTGACTCACCCCTCTCGTTCGTGTCAGTGCTTCCCCACTGATGATGATGGGCGTTAGCATGGCAACCTATGATCAGGTCGATCTTGTGCTTCCTGCTGTCTTCCACCTGCTGTTTGAGTCACGGGCGCGGGGGGAGGGCCTCCTGGTCGTGGCCCATATTTGCCGAACATACTCTTAGAGGGTCATTTGGGCTATCTATGGCTACGGCTACGTGGTCTTCATTGCTGAAATTGGGTAGCAAAAAGAGGTTAAGGTTATTTTTTGCGAGGATGCAGGCTCGCCTTTTACCTGTTGTAACTCCGACGGCCCCAATCCAAGAATCCGGTCTCCAAGGATCCAGGGTTCCTGGATGAGGGCCACATCAGCTCCACTCTCCGCGAGGTGGAGTAGGAGGGCAGCTGACGCCGCTTTACTGTGATGGAGTTTTATCTGCAAGATTGTCAGGTACGTTTTAAAATTCTACACCACAGTAACTTCTGCCTCCGTCTCGGAGCTCAGCAGAGAGTCCTCCTTCATTCCGTCTCCACTAAGTGCCCTTGCCAAGTCGCTTTCCTCCGAGGCGTACCCTTCCAGGATGTCCTCCTCCTTATCCGACATTCCTTCCGGGTGCCTCTCTTCGGTCGTCTCCTCCAAGCCTGGCTCTTGCGCGTCTGCCTCCAGCCCGATACCTCCTGGTTTGGTCTTCGCATCGGATTTGTAAATCCGACGGAACGTCACGTGTTCAAATCCGTACTTTATCCGGTGCTCCGACCTTTCCAGGGCTTTTACGGTATCCTCGTTGAGGGTGGATTCTCCAGTCCGCCGTGGGAAGCGTGGGATTGCACATCCTAAGCATAGTTAGGATGGTCTTAGGGTCGGCTGGCTTTTCTGTGAGCCACACTCGCGCCCTCGGTTTGCTTGGGATCTCCTCCCAGTCAACCGCCACTAGCTTAGCTCCAGGATAAACCTCTCCATGCGATCCATCACGATAAGCCTGGTTAAAACTGGGAGGTCGGCAGGTCCCTTAGAGTTCGCATATTAGCGTCCGAGCCCCCCCTCGGACACGCATTCTTCGGCATATTCTGTTCCACCTTGGATTGGGGTGATCTAAGGAAGGGAGTGTTCTTCTCCCAGCCCGACTACCATTAGCCAGCATCCTTGACAGAGACATGACCTTACCGGGATCTTTTACCAGCCGCCCGTGGAGAGTATAGTCGCACTACCAGCGGTGTACACAGTTACGGCACGCAATTGCTTGCGTGTAGGTCCCCCTGTTGTACCCGTTGGCTGACGGCCTATGTGGCTAGCTCAAAGAGGTTGTGGGAACATTCCACCGAATGTCAGTGCACAGAAATAATGCAAATATCACCTCTTAAAATAATACCTCCTTTTTCAAAGGCCGGGCCTATTTAAAATTGTATATATTCGATTAAAACTTAACTACGACGTACTCAAACCCTATGATGGATCTTTACTGTTCCTCAACAACTACAGCTCGGCTCCGACGACAGTCTGCGTTGTTGTAGCTAAAGCAGCTACTGCAGCTCCGTTCCCGCTCTCGGATCACTGACATCGTCTCTTCGATGGCTGGCACCTAATCCGGGTTCGTTGCCAATAAAAAGTCCTGCCAGACGTACCGCCAGTCTATGCAGCCACCTATCCAGTCTTAGTGTCTTGCAGCCGGACAAGGGCACAACGAGGTCCTACCTTTCAGGACACACACGGTCACGTTACCCACTAGTCGCCACACACCTACTCGTATACGACCTGCCGCATTCGTGGCGAAGCAGAAACTAGGCGTCGCGCCTCCTTAATACCAGGGAATCACACGCCAGCAAGCCAAAGTCTGGAGTATTTTGGCGAAAGGAGTCTTCCCTATGTACGCATCATGGCAAGGCTAGCAGCTGCAATGTGGCAATAGCCCAACTTTGCGCTTTTACTTTGGGCTGGACGTTAAGAATAGTACGTCTGTCTGACTCTCCAAAGGTGGAAAAAATTTGATTAAGAAAATTCAGTTGTAAGCTTCAGCACCGTGGGGCATGCTTGTATCTTATAGCTTTCTATGCTACAAAATGTTCTAAGCCAGGCTTGTTACGACTTCGTTTTCTCACTTTGGCGACTTCGGCGAAAGCCCCTCCAGCTCAACACAACCCTTTCAAGTCATATTCAATTCTATTTTTAAATTAACAAAACTTTTGCTTTACTTTATATTATTATTTTCATTTATGATTAATATATTTTCCAGAAAATCTTCTTTTATCTGTGGGACTGATGAATCGAATCAAAGGGTCCATAAGTCGTAAATTTATCCACGAAACTGAAAATGTTTCAACATTACACAAAAATGCGACAAAAATGGCTAAAGAAGGTGATTTTTCTACACGAAAGCCAAGCAATGTCATCGAAAACAAATCCTTCATCCGTAAAAAATGTGTGAATATAGATGACTGGGGTACTATAGGATTAAATTGTACCAGTGAGGACATCGGAATAGAGCATGTGGAAGTAATTGGTTTTTTATCAAATTGGATTGAAAGCTATATTTATATAAAAAGTGAGTGTATAAAGTATAAGTCAGACTAACAAAGTTCGTTAAAGTCTAAAGTAGGTTTGCTCAAGCTCTGCATACAGCAAAGGAAACTTTCATACAATGCACAAAATCACCAAGGTCAGAATTTTTATAACCTTGCAGAGGGTATTATAATTTTAGTCCAAAGTGTGCAACGTAGTGAAGGAAACATCTCCGACCCTATGAAGTATATATATTCTTGATCAGGATCATCTCCTGAATTGATATAATCATATCCGTCTGTCTGTTTCTACGAAAACTAGTCTCTCAGTTTTAAAGCTATCGAATTTGCATACCCCTTTTTTTCCTTTGCACACAGTTTATGAGTCGGAACGGCCGGGATCGGCCGACTATATTCTATAACTTCCATATAACTGATTGATCAGAAATGCTGTAACTTTGGTGTTTTTAGAGTTAGAGAGTTCAGACTCGTACGAATGCTCTTTTTGGCAAAATAATACGACATACCAAATTTCATAAGGATCGGCCGACTATATTCTATAGCTACCATATAACTGCCATAGAACGATCCGAAATGGTATTTGGTAAACTTACCAACTTTGGTATTTTGGAAGACAGAAGCTTGAGCCTTTTTTTTAAATATTTTTTATTGTAATAAATTGGTTAAATTATAATATTTTCATAAGGGTCGACCAACTATAACCGATGTTTTCGATATATATCCGGCTTTAACTGCAATTGTATATCGACTTCGGCTCTGAATTTTGAGACTAACAATAAGTTGACGAATCTTAACATTAAAGTTTAACCAACAGTATACTAAGACTGTATTCTGGTTGCACGTCCCTCAGGTCGGTCGCTGGGTGGGAAAGTCATTGCGACTAAGGCGTGATTGGTTGCTCAACCTTGTTAGACCTCCCGCCAGGTGGTTAGGGTGCACCGATAGGTGCACTTAGTACTTGGTTAAGTACTTTACCTTCTGTTCTGCGATCGCTTCTTTGACTGGTAGAATGTTTAATTCGCGGTGTATGTTTTCGTTGCGAACGTACCACGGTGCCCCGGTGAATGTTTTCAAGATCTTCGACTGAACTCTCTGAACTATGTCAATGTTGCTATTGCTGGCGTTCTTCCATAACTGGGAGCCGTACATCCATATAGGTTTTAGTACCGAGTTCTAAAGCAGGACTTTACATTCAAGGCTAAGAGGTTGATTAGCCAATGAAGGTTGATGGCTGTTAGCTTTAGGTGTGTTCTTTTGGTTTCAATGTGCCGGCGTCATGTGAGTCTTCTGTCGAGATGTACTCCTAGGTATTTTACTTCGTTTGCTTGTTGGAGTAGAGTGTTGTTTAATGTAATCGGTGGGCAGTTTTGCCCGTTCAGAGGGATCGTAACGTGCTTGCATTTTAGTTCATTCACTTTAATTCGCCAATCTGCCAGCCATTTTTCGACATCGACCATATGACGAGCTAGCTGCGCAGTTGCTTGAATCGGGCATTTTGAGCGGCTAAGAATAGCTGTATCATCGGCAAACGTGGATTTTGTTAGACGTGTGCTTGTCGGGATATCTGCTGTGTATAAGACATATAATATTGGCCCTAGCACGCTGCCTTGCGGAACTCCAGCTCCAACAGTGTAATCATCGGATATAGCGGTGTTGCACCTCACGACAAATTTTCTGTCGTGAAGGTAAGACTCTAAAATCTTAGAGTCTGTAGGGGAGCATTGTCTTGATCTTGTACATTAGACCTTCTAGCCAGAGTCTATCGAATGCTTGAGACACATCTTAAAATATGGCAGTACAGTACTCTCATTTTTCGAACGCGTTTCGAATTTCGGATGTTATCCGGTTGACCTGCTCAATTATTCCATGTTTTTTACGAAACCCAAATTGGTGTGACGGGATTCCTTCCTAGATTCTCA
The DNA here is from genome assembly GCA_018153035.1 of Drosophila pseudoananassae pseudoananassae. Classification (NCBI taxonomy): domain Eukaryota; kingdom Metazoa; phylum Arthropoda; class Insecta; order Diptera; family Drosophilidae; genus Drosophila; species Drosophila pseudoananassae. Next base: position 8,276,517 of record JAECXR010000055.1, read on the forward strand.
AGTATGTGTTTATCACAGTCATTAAGCATTTTTCAAAGAGTTTAGATAGGCAGGAGAGTAGGCTTATAGGTCTATACGACGTGGGGATAGTGTGGTCTTTCCCCGGCTTTGCTATCATTATTATAATTGACTTTTTCCATCTCACTGGAAAGGTGAGAGTGAGCTGGGTGAGAGTGCAAACGGCGCAGTATGGGAGCTCAATGATTATTTTGGGAGTTATGAGGTCGCAGCCCGGAACGTGGAGGTTCATAGCCTCCAGGTAATAGCCTTTGATCTGGAGGCTATGAACTGAATATTATGGGTGCGGGCAGTAAATCCCCTCTGGTGGATGCGACTTTTCAGCTTCTTATAAACTGGGCAACCTCTATAGTTAGCAGTGTGATTTCCACCGCAGTTGCCGCACTTTTTCGAGTTGTGGTATCTTTGCTCGCTGGGCAGTGTGCGGAGTCATGAAGCTCACCACAAACTACACAAGACCTTGTATGGCCATATTCTTTGCAGTTCGCACATTGTACCAGGCCATTGCGTTTGTGCGGCTCCTCAACTGTAATTCAGCGGTGCAGCAGGAACTGAAGATTGTATATAGGGTGCACTTCGTATTTCTTTAGGGGCTTAATTTGTGGTTCGAGCACAACCTTAAAGAGTGGCTGCGGCTTTCTATCCCTGTTAGGGATATTGAAGACTGTCTTAGCGCTAAATCCCTTCTCTTGTAGCGCCTTTGTTATTTCTGCAGGCGATACTTCGGGCTCTATGCCCTTAAATACGACTTGCAAGCCCTTGCTGCTTTTTAGCTGATACGTGTAGAAGTTATTTTTTTTGTCGGTGAGGTATTTCGATAATACTCTGTAATTATCTTCAGACTTCGTTTGAACTTTTGTTTCCTGGATGCCCTTTACGAGTGGTATTATGTGGAAGTTGTCCTTGCCAATGAGCTCTATAATTTTGTTGACAAGAAAGTTGGAACTTTTTTCTTGTATGTAAATTGGCGGGGGCTCAGGCTTCCTTTTTCGGTTTCTGAAGATTCGGCGTCATCCTCATAGTCTGCCAAGATTTTAAAACGGTTTGAGTACGTTGGCGTTTCTGTTGCAGCTATGTTAGCATTGCCACGGGTTATTTTGCGTTGAGAGTTTAGGGGGCTCAGCTTCCTTTTGATTTTGATGTATCGATCCATACCAGTCTGCACAGTCGGCTTAATATTTTCTTTGTTTTTGTTCTCTTTTTCACTTTTAAATTTTTCACTTGTATTAACATTATTTTTAATCCGTTTCTATTTAAGTAATTTTCCGAATAGGGTGCGGGTTCTTTATCACGCTTGGGCGACAGTTATATAATAAGTTATTTGTGTGTGAGCTTTTCAAATAATATTTATTAATCATTTGTTTAACTCAATCCTGTTAGGGTTTGGCTACTGACAAAGATAGAATAAAATATAACGCGAGCTAAGGCCGCGGAGTTCTACTTAAGACTAAATTAAAATACTACCCGGGCTATACTTCGAGGACTTCGTTGGGCTGCGGCGCAGTTGCCCAATTGCAGTGTCAGCATTCCTTATTCGGCCAGCAACAATCACTTGTTGCGCAAGTGCCCGAGCCGGTCCGCGGACTGTTGCCCTTGGAATGCGTAGTCAGCACCTCCTTCATTACGCGTGCGGGCCACCGGATCCGGTGTGCAATTTGGCACTTTTCCTAAATTCTGTCTGCGCGTGTTACCTTATATATTAATTAATTTAGTACCCTATAGAAAGAAAATAAAAAAATATGTATAAGAAGTTGTAACGAACAACGTTGAGCTGTTGGCCTTGCAAACTGTTAGTCCCGCACGCGTTGAAATCCGGCTATATCTCGTCGGCAAATGTGTGTTCAAGTGGTGGTGTGGTGTTCTTTAGGGGACACAGATTACGGGTGCTCATTTGTATCTGTAATAATTAAAATTTATCGCGTGCGAATAGATAACGAGCTTAAATCGGACAGACGGTTAAAGAAAAGAAAGACGGAAAAGAAATAGTACATCTCACTCGACATGCCACGTCCCTGGGTGTAGACGGGGGTGTTGACAGCCCTCCCTACCATGGCCAATGCTCTTCCAACAAAGTGATGCATTAGGCCCCTTTTAATATTTTGAACTTACAACGGCTCTTGGGTCAGCATGGCGTTAAAACAGTGTGTTTACTCAGACATTATAATATTTGTTTATTTATGTAAATAAGGGAAAGATAAGATATTCATTCCTAATTTTCATAAAATATTCAAAATAATAACCGTATAACTATATAGAAATTTTGTGAGATAAAATATACAAAAAAAAAAATGTGATATAAATATTTAAAAGGTACCTTTGTTATTATTTTCATTTCAATATATCTCAATTCAATGTTTTTCTATTGATTTTAAATTTATGAGGAAAGTTAATTATATTCATTTAAGCATTAAATTTAATTCATGTGATAGTTTATTAAAATTTCGGCAAGAAAAAAAAATCAAACTTAGATTATGCCAAAGAGTAAATAAAACGGTTGAACATGGCTCACCTTAAATTTCTCCAATAATGAAAGCGCTTCCATTCGTTGGAGGTGATGCTGTAAATTCTGGCAGGCAATTGCAATAAAAACAAACAACAACAAAAAAACTCGGCAAACACACGCTTATTAGCGCATAGCGCAAAGCGACCTAAATTTCCGCTGCAGAGGTAAACGGTGACAATTCTTAGCCGCCGCTCCCTACCCCTTAGGGGGTCTGAGAAAACAATATTTAATATGGTTAGAATCTGGCCAGAATGCTTCTACTGTCCGCTGTTCCACAATTTAAAGATGAGTAACTAGCAAAAATAGGCATGGATCGGGACAAGATCGGATCCAACCTCTCTCTCTCTTTTAGGCCAGCCTTGGACCTTTCCTTTCAGGCAACCTCTCAGTAAGCAACCTTTCAGGTCAAGATGTGGTTTAGAAAAGCAAGCATGGTGCGTTTAGCAATGGCCTCCTGTCGGGGCTAGAGCTGGGATTAGTGGGAGGCTCAACGTAAACGCAAATGCAGTCTTGCAGATTGCCGATAAACTAGAGTATAATGTAGCCACTTGCAACGGCTAACTCCCGCTAGGTGTTGCTACTACCCCTTGAACCTGTGGTTCCTGCTGAGGTGGCCTCAGTTGGTTCAAGGATATCCTTCTCAGGAATATTCCTTCTCCTTGATACCTATACTTCCTGATTCTCCGTGTTCGTTCCTTGTGCCTTCAGAACAGTCCGCGAACGAACGACTTGGGTGTTCTGCTGTATGATTTTTAAACACCTTTGGCAAGATGGTTTGTAGGTATTTCGAGCACCACAACCATAACAGAACACTTTTCGTCGCTGTGCAGTCTTGGTATCTATGCCCTTCTTTTCTGCAATTCCAGCATATTAAGGATATGGCCTCCACAGTTCCTTCCGGCTCATACTTTTCCCATAATAATGTCTTTTGACCTTGGATTGTCATGAAATGTAGACAATAGAGCTTCTTTTTCTTTTATTGTTTCTCTCATTTATATTTTATTGTCCATACTTTTAAAATTATTAATTGAAACGTGTTCAAAGATATTTTCCCACGGTGCCACTTTGAGTTGGCTGATTTTATTTATACCGGGTAGCGTTTCAAGTCTTTCGAAAAATTGTCCCAAGTCAAGAGTTCCATTGGTATATAATGAGCTAACATCATATCTTGCAGTAATTTTCTTACCAAGAAGCTAGTACCATTTTCCGAAGAGTTTCATCTCGGAGATTTAGTCTTTCAACAGGATAACGCTCGCGTAGACGTAGCGCGGTATATGAAGACGTTTATGGAAATTAAAGCAATCGATTTTATGCAGTGTCCGGACTTACATCCGTCTGAGAATCTTTGGGTCATCCTGACTGCAAAGTTTTCGGAGGTGAAAGATAATTTCATGGTATGGCGTAAATGGCGGAGCGGAATGGTTTTCACCGCTTTGGGTTTTTCTTTTATCAAATTACTGAAAGAAGAAGTATAGATTGTAGTTTTACCACCCTTTACAAAAGTAATCAGGAAAGACTTACCCTACTTCAGTGGTAATCCTGAAGAAAGTTTTGTCATTATCGTCAGATACCAGTAATCAACTTTACGTTGAGAATTCATCAACCAGGAAAATGTTATGAGGTGGCAAAAGTGCCTAAAAAGACCAGCCATGGAGGCTGTTTGAGGAAAGTTGATGACGACAGCCACGGTCAGTCGGGTTAGGGAATCATTATGTATACGGACTAACTGAGTCAATATATGACAATCTGAAGGCAAAACTATAAATGAAACTAACCGTTAAGTAACCGGAACTAAAGATGACCGCAGGAGAGCGCCGACTAACATCGGCGTTTTCGAGCACAGTGGTGATAGTGACATCTGGAAATTAATATAAAGGGTAAGATAGACCCCAAAGGGTTCAACTGTTGTTGGACAATGATAATAACATTCAACAGCGTCTGTGATCGAGCACACAAATTGCGACAAGCTTAAGCGTTTGAATCTCCGAGAAAGCCAGGAATTTGTAAAACGAAACACGCTATGCTGGAGATGTCTTGACAGGCCCTACATACATACATAAGTCATTGTAAGGCGTCACGAGTGAGCTCGCTGAACGGATACATATGCAGTTATGCACACAGTGCAAAAAAAAACAATGGCACTGATTAACGAATGTTCAGCATGCACTTTCGTGGAATAGAAGTTTGGTAAAAATCTCAGAATCGACGGACCCTCAGATTAACTTTGGTTACTTTGGGCGGTAAATGAGTCAGTTTTTAGAAATCATCATCCCTGAGGAAGAATACCGATACGCAGCTACAAGGATGTAAGTGCGTCGTAAAAATTGGACTATATAATGTTAAATATGGCGCACCATTGACTATACTAGAATCGGTAGGAGTGGAAGTTGTTGCTGCTAAATCAAGGCTTGGGTGGTCAGTGTATGGTCACTAAGGAGACGACGAGTGAAAAAACCGCGGCATATAGCATGAGGGAGACCTATTCGTTAGGGAGAGGTACTTAATAAGAAAAATTAACGCAAGCCAAACGCTTAGACCAAAAGAAGATGAACGAGCTTATTCAATCCTAGATAGGGCGACCAAATACATTTCGGACGAAAAGCGGAGCGAAACAGGTCTTATTTTGCGGTGGGAAACAGTTCTGCAGTTGGCGATCCGACTACTTATATGCCTTGAGTCGCACATGGAGCACGAAGAAGAAGTTAGAAACTTCGTAAAACAGAAACTGAAAAGATGGTAAGAAACGGGATATACATATACGTAAACTAGAAGAGAACGAGATAACAAGACGAAATGTTGATTTCTCAACACAGCTTTACAAAAAGGACCAGAGCAATTGCCATCACTAGTGGCACCAGAAGCGGAGACATTTGTCAGGGATAGAGATTTATCTTAAAGTACCCAGAAGCGGTGGACGCTATATTACGAAATATCTTCGGGGAATTCTCGGCATTAGAAGTCCAAGGAATACATCGAAAAGGAGGCTTCGAGACGCGAGGATGGATTTGCAATTCCAGAAAGGTGAGTCAAACTATAACAGGTAAAGTCGACGAAAAAATTTAGGTATGTGGTGGGATCCGAGAACGGAAGGGTTCATGTTCACTAGTAGCCAACAAGGCTACTAAGAGATAACAAGCTACACGATAATCAGACGCCGACGAAAATACCCAATTTTATAGTGTTAATTTCTATATTTGATGATCCTGTTGGTTTACTGGAATTTATATTATAAAGTCGAAGTTTATCTTGCAGTTAGTAGAATAACCCGTCACAGCTTCATCGATTCACGTCGCATCGAGGGACTAGGCATGAAACATAAGATATTACATTACACTTTGTAGATTATTCAATACTTCGATGTATTTTATTAGCATCCAAGAGAACTCTCTTGTCAGCTATGGCAGCTATCCTAGGACTACGAGTAGCCAACTATCATTCGTGGTGGAGAAGATCCTGAACGCATATTCTGGGCCGACTATTGTTTTGGTCAAGTTCCGACGCTCGAAAGTTTCATTAATTTGTGGGGCTGCGGAAGAAACTGTGGAAAACTCGAAGCCCACGAAGTGGTTACCCTCATCAATAAACGTTGAATGTTAAATAACTTGTTGAATAAAATCAGAATTTAAATGAGGATCAAGGTGGTTCACAGGACTGGCGTATCTGTATGAAACAAAATCTCTATGACCGGTCACAGAGCTCAAATTTAATAATTTAGAACGGATTTATATCCACGAAACATAAGCGACGACTAAAGCAACGATTAAAAGCATACACAGAGGGACTTCAAAATATGTTATGCGATTTTTGGGAGACATCTGTAATAAAAAATTTACATCAGATGATTTCGCGTCATCAAGATTTCGGAATCAGCCTCAAGATTTCGGAATGTGTAAGAAAGCCCACCTAAAGTTCACCTCCCCTATAGCAGAAAGCTTTCTAAAGCTTACAACATCACGGATCTTCTAATGGACTCCTTCCATGGGAAATTCTAACATAAACTGAATGAGGTCGACAGCATTGTTGGGGAGTACTCATTAAGAGCTTGACAGTCCGAGCCGTAGACATATAGTGGAGCAACAGCATGAATGGGCTAGTGCTGAAGACGTTCTTTACCAGGAGAGAAGTAACCAGGTGAATCGTATCCGATAACGAAACAAACTTCAAGGGAGCCAGACGCCTACTACAGGAGGAGATAAACAAAATCTTGCAGAGCGAGATAAAGAATAAACGTCCAGAGATCGAATGATCGTTTATACTACCAGGACCGCCTCACGTGGGAGGTGCCCGGGTACAAATAATTACATCTGTTAAATACCATCGAGTGGCAATATTACAAGAAACACATGTTCAAAATCCTATGCTACGAGCTGCACTGTCGAAGACAGAGAGAATCCATAGGAGTAGACCACGTACGTATTTAATAAGGGAAATGGCAATTATTAATGGCGCAGTATCGCGAACAGCCACTGGACTACTCCCAAAGCCCATAGTGAAGCTGGCAAAATGGGACAACAGACATATTCAATATTGAAAGTTATTTTCTTTACTAACTATTACTGTTATAAGAATTGCAATATTGTCAGCGAAGGTTGATATAACCGTGGAGGTCGCAGTGTAAAACCCCCCTCCAATATCGGAAACTAATTTCGCACCAACAACTAGCAGTGCTACAATTTAAATCACAGCAAAAACCACTGTACCGCGATGCAACGACTACAGCGAGTACAAAAACAACCACTTCGGAAAGTGCCAAAGCGGCCCCGGTCCGCTTCGCTAGATCCAAATTAATGGATGAATGGATCGCTACATCCAAATTAAGCGCATGCTTAGCCCGTAGAGTAATCCGGCAGGAAATAAAACAAAAATGAACCGTGTCCGGAAGATCGACCAAGAACCAGACAGATTCCTTAGTAACAGATTTGCCCTACTGGCGGAGGATTAGGAAAACCAACCAGCCTAAAACACCGCAAAAAAACCCAAGCCCCCTCCAATCTATATTAGGGAGAAAAGCTCGAGTGCCCTGGACAACAAAACTGCGGCCCTGATCGGGAACGGTGACAACTTTCATGTTGTCCCGCTTATCAAAGGGAACATCCATGAAACGAAGGTGCAAACCAAGACTAAAGAGCATTGCTCAGACATTGCTCAGAAAAACTATTAAACGTACCAGCTGAAAAGCAGTAAGGGCCTACAAGTGGTAGTACAGGGAATCGAACCCGATGTTACCACCGCGGAAATAAAATCCGCCCTTAAAATCCGCCCACAAACCCTTTTTAAGGTCACGCTCGACCTAGCAAGCAGGTCGCTGAAGAAAAACGAAGTCCACCCAATCTTCAAGCTGCAATATCTTTTGCATCGGAAAACACTGTTGAAGAGCCACATAAACGCAACGGTCCAGTGCAATGCACTAATTGATAAGAGTATGGACACACCAGGTCATACTGCACACTTCGGGCAGTCTGTGTAGTCTGCGGGGACGCCCACAACTCCGCTTACTGCACTACAAACAAGGACGAAATGGGGAAACTGCGGAGGCAACCATTCGGCAAACTATAGAGGATGTGTGGTGTACATGGAGTTGAAGAGTCGCATGCGTCAAGCGACCGCAACGCGCAACCAAAATCCACGGAATAGGCACATTGCGTCAAAAACTACGCCAGACTACTTCTTCGCCAAAGCTGCGAGGTCCTCATTCGGTCCACTAAACACCACCAACGGCATCTCCTATGCCGATGCTTTTGGATCTGGAAGGGAAATTCCAATTCAGCCCAACTCTCAAAGCGCTCAACAGGCCCTAGAACAGCCACACAGCAAAACGGAAACTATGATGCTTACAAAGTATGATGGAGCTTACGTCATTCATTAAACGACTATGCAAACACTTGTTCAAAACCAGAACATGGTGATAAAACTGCTCGTAGCACAACAGTGTAAATAATCTATGCAGGCTCTACGAATATCAATGTGGAACGCCAATGGTGTTTCACGGCATAAACTAGAATTGTCACAATTCTTGACCAAAATCCATATTGACTTTATGCTACTGGTGGAAATGCATCTTACAAGCAAATACAACTTTCAAATAGGAGGCTACGAGTCCCACAACGGAACTGGAGTTCTAATCAGAAAACGCATGAAACACCATTTTCAAAAAAGGTTTGCAACAAACTTCTCGCAGGCCACATCGATACAAATTCATTTAAGCAACGGAATCCTTTCAATCGATGCCGTTGCGGTGACAAAAAACATACCTCGCAATCTAATAAGTGCCAAAGCAATCTCAGACTTATCATCAGACCAATCGCTTGTGCTTCTAACGCTTCTTCAAAGCCCAGAAATAACCGTACACCCCGTACAAACGAACTGGCTTAAATACAAAATTTACATGAGTACCCATATAGAACTCGCCCCGGAGTTTAACATGGAATCGGACATCGACTACACTACGAGCGCCTTGGAAGAAGTACTCGTTGCGGCAGCAAAAATCTCTACTCCTCATGGGAAGGAAGTAGACCGAAATAAATACTTTAAATCTACCAGGCTTCTAATCTAATGTACTACTTCTACTAGCTTCTAATCTTCTTCTAATTTCGGCCAGGCTCTTCACCAACAGGAAGAAAATGCACAGCTGAGGTACATCCAGAATCTCTCGCCAACAAGCACAAAGTACCCCCTGTGGAGGGCCAACCCAAATCTTAGCGCCCCCATTGAAACGACCACCCCGATAAGAAACTCTTCGGGATGCTGGGCTCGCAGCGACGAAGACCGAGCTGAAACATTTGCTGCACATCTCCAAAGTGTCTTCCACCAAACTCTGCCTCAAATTCATTCCTCCTGCAGTAACCGGCCCACCCGAAATCGAAAAAATCATAAGAAGGCTAAAACCAAAAAAGGCTCCCAGTGGTGACCTATTGACGCCAAAGATGCTGATCGAACTTCCAAAATGCTCTATGGAGGTCGTCTGCAAACTATTTAATGGGATCATTAATCTTGGCTATTCCCCAAAAAAATGGAAGAAATCTATCATTATAATGATACCGAAGCCTGGAAAAGACCACACAATTCCGTCATCATAGAGACCAATAAGCCTTCTGTCTTGGTTGTCTAAATTGTTTGAAAAATTCCTGTTAAATCGCATAATACCACATCTGGAAGCTTCCAATATTATGGCGGTACACCAATTTGGCATCCGCAAAAACCACGAAATCATCGAGCAAATACATCCGAAATACGCTCAACCTTCGAACAGCGAGAAAACTGAAGCGCTATTTTTCTCGACGTATCTCAATCTTTCGACCGAGTTTGGCTTAGTGGACTCATGCCCAAAATTCAAACGTGTTTGCCAATATACACCCACAAGCTCTACAATATATCTCTACAATAGGGTATTTTCAGTGAGATGTTACGCAGCTACTACTGGCGACTACATCATCGAAGCTGGAGTTCCACAAGGAAGCGCACTCCGCCCGTGTCTATATGTTTTGTATACTGCGGATATTCCTACGTCGCTTCAGATGCCCAACGCAAGCAACAACCCAACTTGCTAATCATCTAATAGTAGTGGAAAGGTGGCTTTCCGTCTGGCGCATTAAAATAAAAGAACATAAGTGTAAACATATAACGTTTAATAAACAAACAAGTCCTCCGCTTTCACTAAACGGTATGCAGATCCCTCAAGGTAACGAAGTAAAGTACCTTGGCGTCCACCCTGATAGACGACTAACCTGGCGTAAGCACATCGAATGCAAAAAGATGCACCTAAAACTGAAAGCCGGCAGCCTCCACTGGATCATAAACTCACGATGAAAATCAAAAATCTTGAGAACTATCACTGGGGCACCTTGGTATGTTCGCAACGAAAACATCCACCGGGATCTGGGCATCCTCGCAGTAAAAGACGAAATCCAGAATCAAAAAGAGTCCTACAAAGAAAAACTGTCTTTGCATCAAAATTTTCGCTCGGGGATTTACTCGGGTTTCTAGCGTATCCCGTCTGAGACGCAACGACCTCACAACCCAGCAATCGATTTTTATGGCCGTCTAACTCTGTATCAGTCAATATGGCTGTTATTTAAGTTAAATATATAAGATTTGATACACCTCTTGTTAGTCTCGCAAAGAGAAGATTCAAGAAACAAAACAACGTTTAAAAAAAAAAAGCGGTAGTATGTACACCAGTACCCCACTGAGGTTGTTTAACGAATATCTGAATAGACGAATATCCTAACGATCTTCTCCTAACAAATATCTGAATAGAAGCTCCTCTGGGTGTCGTATTAATAGCTAGGATCATCCATATTAGGTGCATGGATTATATACTATTATATACATTTCTAGATTCCTATATAGATATTAGAGCAAACTTGGAAAGCCCCTCTAGGGTTTCCTTACTGGACGTGGTCCCGTGTTTATCCGCGATCTTACTGTACCCTATATTAGGTGCAATGTTTGAGAGGACCTTTTTAAGGCGAGAGGTCTCCGAGGTCCCCTTAATGCTTGAGGCATTATTCTTTTCCCAACATAGATGCTTGTTATACTTCTTGAGGTCCAATTTGTATGTCTTCCAAGCTCGTAGCGAAGTTTAAGGCTCTACATGCCTTTGGTGCAAGCGTCGAAGACCACCACGGCGGTTACTTCGACCTGCCCGATCTGTTTTTGAGATAAGCTTTGTACAGGAGTACAGAGCCTGTACTCCAACGCTCCAGGATCCAGGGTTACTAGATAAGGGCTACATCAGATCCAGATTCGGCGAGGTGAAGTTGGATTCTCAGAGACATCCTTGAGAATCTCCCTTACAGTAACCCGACGTTACTGTAATCCCGACGCATCCCGAAGTGAGTACTACCTGCCTCCGCAGTCTCACTGCATCTTTCACCTTGGCTACCCCTCAGTTGTGACCCATCAACCGGATAAGGAGGGAGTGAGGCTAGAGCTAAAACAGGTGGCAGGAGTAGGCACCTCAAGCAAGGAGATCGCACAAAATGCGAAAAGACGGAGGTCGACCAAAGGTGGCACGCTCCAAGCAAATAAGAAGAAGGTACAGCCACAGCAGGCCAATAGATCGTTCGCCGAGTTAACTCTGGTGCCAAACCCTTTTTAAAGTCCTTGATATCGGATCCAAGGATGGTGTAATCCTCAAGGGGTGATTTGAGCAAGGGAGTGTCCCGATTACGATTAGCCAGCGTCCACGGCAGAAGCATGACCGTACCGGGAACTGTTTCCAGCCGCCTGGAAACTCGCCTCGCGCCTTCGCGTGGAAAGTAGTTTTCCCGGAACCGCATGACCGTTAACAATCGTCTACATTGCCGGTGAGTGAGCAGAGGCAGCGATCCAAAGCGATATTGAAATGGAAAAACATCGATGTCAGCCGTCAAAACATTATTATTTTTTTTTTTTTTTTTTTTACCGGTCTTTTAGAATTTGGAAATGGCTTGTGCATCAATAAGAGCATCAGCTAGCATTCCTGTATTCATCATAAAGCTTAGAGGCCCAGACGACCGAGGGGCGCTCAAGAAACGATTTGTTAGAATATATTAAGCTATTTGTTTATTATTAAGCTAGGAGGAGTTAGTAAGGAAATTTAAAATTCTATATTTTAAGTTTGAGGGACAGGAAAGAGATGTTATAGCGTAGAGACCATTGTAGTTCGAACATAATATCCTAAAAGGGTCATGCAGTGCATATGTCGAACTACAACGGCTAAGGAACAGAGGACTAAAGTTTCGAGTCCTTCTATTAGAAATGTTAAATTTTAAGCGTGTTAGTAAATACTGGCTATCTACATCCCCGTTAATAAGGTTATGCAGAAAGACTACACCGAGCATTGTCCTACGATTTGTTAAGCTAGGTAAGTTTATAAGTAGGAGTCTACTATTATAAGATGAAAGGTGAAGATTTGCATCCCAGTTTAGACCTCTAAGTGAAAAAGTTAGGAAATTCTTTTGTACGGATTCTATGCGGTCCTGATGTACTCCATATTGGGGACTCCAGACACATGAACCGTACTCCAGTATAGGACGGACCAAAGAAATGAATAGTGTTTTAGTTATATAGGGGTCATTAAATTCTTTTGACCACCTTTTGATAAAACCAAGGACTCCTTTAGCCTTATTAACCATTAAGGAAATATGGTCGGCAAATTTAAGTTTGATGTCTAATAGGATGCCGAGATCATTAACCTGGGTCAATTTTTCTAAGGCAATCCCATTAATAGAATACGTAGCTTGCAGAGGGCAAGAAAGATAGAAAGACATATGTTTGCATTTAGATCCATTAAGTATTAGATCATTAGCTAAGCACCATTTTTGAAAGTTATCAAGGTCAGACTGAAGACTGCATTGGGCATTTGTACTGAAGACAAAGCTTTACATCATCTGCATACATAAGAACTAGAGAGTTCGTTAAAGCAGGGGGCAAGTCGTTTATAAAAAGCGTAAATAATAACGGGCTAAGATGTCTTCCTTGAGGGACGCCGGATGTAGCACGGACCAGACGGGACTGTATGTTTTTAAATAAGACTCTTTGTGTCCTTCCATCTAAGTAGCTGGAGATCCACGTTAAGAGGTCTTTAGGAAAACCCAGCATATTCAGTTTACTCAACAAGAGTGAGTGATTAACTGAATCGAATGCTTTGCTGAAGTCTGTGTAAATTACATCGGTTTGATATCCCTTACAAAAGCCATCTATGACAAAGGATGTCAACTCCAATAAGTTTGTGGTGGTGGAGCGACGCTTAATAAAGCCATGCTGACAAGGAGTGATAATCGAAGAGCAAAGGTGTTGCAAATGAGGGGTAATTAATTTTTCAAATAACTTTGGAATTGCCGAAAACTTAGAGATGCCTCTGTAGTTGGCAGCCTCGGACTTTTTCCCTTTTTTATGTAGGGGAATTATAAATGATTCCTTCCACATAAGGGGAAAAATCGAGGTTTCCAAAGATAAGTTGAAAAGTCTTAGAAGAGGTTTGCACAGAGCCCTGGCGCAGTATTTTAGCACACAGCCTGGTACTCCGTCGGGGCCTGGCGAATAAATGGGTTTTACCCTTAAAAGACCAGATAATAAGTTGTTCTTAAAAAAAAACGGACAGAAAATAAGATTTGCTGCTTGAATGTTATATGCGTAAGGCTGATCAGTCAATTTAGGAGGAGAATAAGTTGTTTGAAAAAATTCTGCGAATTGATCGGCAATGGCCTGATCCGAAGTCGCAGAAGAATTTTCAAACGTAAGCAGGGGTGAAAAAGATACGTGTTTACGCTTAGTGTATAAAAAATTATAAAACTGCTTTGGATCCTGAGTAAATTGTATCCGGCAGCGGTCAATATAATTCCTATAACATTCAGCGTTATGCACGGTAAAATTCGACCGAGCTAGTAGGTATCTTGAGAAATCAACACTACTGCAGGTTTTTTTATATTTAAGTAAAAGCTTATTTTTTTTATTTTTTATGTTAGTAATGCACCTTGTAAACCAAGGAGGATTTGTTGAAGCGGACGGATATTTCCAAGGCACACATGAGTCAAAAAATTTATTTAAAGTAAAATAAAATTTTTCTAAAGTGTTTCTTCAGTTTTTTCAGTCAAATGTTTCTATAAGGCTATTAAGTTTCTGAAAATCAGCTTTACGGAAACAGCGAATCTTATTTACCACGCTCGGAGACATCTGATCGATACCAGGAGTGGTTTCGATTGAGACCTCCAGCGTGGGGTGATATGGATCCTCTGGGGTTGAAAGGGGAAAAGCTCTGGAGAGAGCAGTACCATCAGGATCAGATACAAAGCATAAGTCTAAAAGCCGACCTAGCGAATTTCTAACATGATTGATCTGACCTAGGGACATGTCAAACATGCCCGCGGTGAAGTCATGGTAAGTTATAAGTGACAAAGATGGTGAGTTGTCAACGTTGGACCACTTTAATTCTGGGATATTAAAGTCGCCCACCGCTACGAGTTGGTCACGATCCGTCATAAGATTAGAGACGTATCGAATGGCGGACAAATGCTGCCAATATGTAGGCGGTTCAGACATAGGAGGTATATATGAACATGTAATGTATAAAGCTTTAACGGACATAGTGATTTTAACGCAAATAAATTCTATGTCACCAAACTCATGGGATTTCACCTCTTCAGAAGCAAGAGTAGAGTCTACCGAAATGAGGACTCCACCTCTTCTTCGCTGAGATCGATCCCGTCTAAAAGTGGTGTACTTACTTGGAAAAACTTCGGAGCTAAAGATCTCCGGATTTAACCAGGTTTCTGTGAATGCTATTATATGGGATGCAAAGAAAGAACTATCAGAATATAGCTTGGGGAGTTTGCTACGTAGCCCCCTAGTATTCTGATAGGTAAGAGTTAGTGAGGAAACTAGTTTTTTGGGTTAGTAGCCAAAGAAGAGGTGGAGGGTTGGTCAGTGGTTCCGATATTGGGAAGTCTCGCTCCCACTGGTTTTTGAACTTTTTTCTTAACGGAACTAGGCTGATGTTCTTGGACGAAAAGATTCTCTGGCCAAAAACTGGGAGAACAAATCGTCTTGAACATCAGCTCGGGCACACGAATCTTGAAAGAAGACGTGCGCCTTGTATAACTATATTTAAATTTTTGTATGTCCTCCACCTTTATATCGGCTTTTGTTTTGGCTTTGATATAAGCCGAGATATCAATCTCTGAAGTATCAGGGGCGAGCCGAGAAACAAATATATGTTTCGATGGAGGAATCACCTGTAAGGGTTTTGGTGTCGCAGGTACGAGAACTGCAGCATCAGTCGGTGCCGGTGTTCCGGACTGTGGAATACCCCTTTGGGTGACTCTAATGGGGGTTTCGTTCCCTAGGACCTGTGGCATCACTTGAAGGGATGCCATGGCGGACATATCAGACAATTGCTCATTATCCCTGAGAAATTCGGATGAATTTTTCTCAGTTCTAGCCCTTGGGGTGGCCAGAGGTTTAAGCGGCTGTATTAATGCCGGCTGAGCAGGCTGAGGCGGATCAGAGATAGCGGATTTCTTATGCTTAGGGGACTCATTTAGCAGCTGAAGGCCACTAAACTGAGTGTCAAGCGCACAGAGCTGGTCATTGATTTTACGAAAACCAGTGATCAGCTCTTTAAATTTTTGGTCTGTCTCATGAACGACCTCATTTCGCCTTGCACAGTACGACAATTTTCACAACAGTAATGTATCCCAGACCTACGGGAAATGGCATCCGAAACTGATGCAGTGAAACCGGCACACTTGGCATGCACGACGTTCTCACATAGCCAGCAATGGATGGCAGGCTGGGATGAGGAAATTGTCTTGTTACAAGACTTAATGGCACAGACAAGTTTAAATTCCATTTTATTTTTTATTTATTTGTTTTTTTATTAAATAAAACAAAAAATAATATTTAAAAAGTTAAAAAACTCAATACCTTGAACCACTTTGCCAAATAGGAAGCCAAAGCGGGAGCTTTGAATAGTGCAAAAGAGAAATGCAGAAATATAGATAAGCCGGGGAAGAAGCAGAGCTGAGCTATGCTTGGAATTGAGATTATTGAATTTATTAATTCGACTCCAAATATACCACAGCACTCGTGAAGCGATACGGTTTAGGCTTTAAGATAGTTAAGATTCACAAGATTTAATTCACAAGTATGTAAACACCGGTTTACCAATATTTATAATAAAACGCAGTGCGCACAAAAAAACACGACCGTTCGCTTAAGAGAAAGAGAGGGAAGTAAAGTTATCTGACCAATATTTTCAAATTTTTAATAATAATGTATTATTTTTCAAAATTTTTTTTCTTTAGAAAATATATATATATATTTTACCTATGTAGGGTACCTGTACTTTATATAACCAATATAAATTTTTTATTCTTCTTGCAAAAGTGCAAATTTTTGCAAGTTAAAAGCGCTACTGTGAGGCTTGAAGGACTTTGTATGACATAACTGTATAAAATATTATGAATCTTGGGTTGACACAAAACCATTAATTTTTATTAAGCTTTATTTCTTTATTTAGAAATAGAGCATAAAAAGACAAGCCTATTTTAATTGTCAAAAATTGTTTCAGAGCATCAGGAACAGTTTTATCTATACCTTATCATATCTGTCGCCGCCGGATTAGTCCTTATTTTAACAATACTGATTGGGCGTATTATAATGCAAAAACGTTATGGAGACTGTGAAACGCATTTATCCAGTGCAGAATGTTCTAAAGCAGTTGAGAACGTTTCGGGTGTCATCGGAGAAAATCGCCCTAAGGAAAATCTCGAAACAGGCGGTGCTATCGTACCTAAACATATGAGGGACTATAGCTATGAAATTGACCACGGCAGCACTTTAAAATGTCAGGGGCCTCTGCCTAGCTTATTAGCCCGAGACGAGACCCCAGAGGTAAGTTTCTTAATTAAAGTCAATACTTTAACAAAAACAAGAAAGGAAAGTTAACTTCGGGCGGAGCCGAAGTTGATATACCCTTGCAGCTAAAACACGATATATATCGCTAAAATCGGATATAGTTGACCGATTCTTATGGGAATATCATAATATAACCAATAAATTACAAGGCAAAATCTACAAAAAAATTCCAAACTTCTATCTTGAAGAACCCCAAAGTTGGTATTTTTACCAAATACCATTTCCGATCGTTCAGTTATATGGCAGCTATAAGATATAGTCGGCCGATCCATATGAAACTTGATAAGTCATATTATTTTTCCAAAAAAAGAATTCATAGAAAATCCCAACTTTCTAGCTCGAAAAACACTGAAGTTATGCCATTTCCGATCAATCAGTTATATGGCAGATATAGGATATAGTCGGCTGATCCTTATAAAATTTGGCATGTTGTATTATTTTGCCAAAAATAGCAATCGTACCGAATCCAAATTCTCTAGCTTTAAAAATACCGAAGTTATAGCGTTTCCGATCAGTCAGATATATGGCAGCTATATGATATAGTCGGCCGATCTTTATGAAATTTGGTAGGTCGTATGATTTTGCCAAAAGTAGCATTCGTACAAAATCTGAATCTCTGTAACTCTAAAAACACCAAAGTTATACCATTTCCGATCAATCAGTTATATGGCAGCTATAAGATATAGTCGGCCGATCCCGGCCGTTCCGACTTATATACTGCGTGCAAAGGAAAGAAATGTGTGTGCAAAGTTTCAAGACGATAGCTTTAAAACTGAGAGACTAGTTCGCGTAGAAACAGACAGACAGACGGACAGACAGACGGACAGACGGACATGCTCATATCAACTCAGGAGGTGATCCTGATCAAGAATATATATACTTTATAGGGTCGGAGATGTCTCCTTCACTGCGTTGCATCAAAATCAAAATTATAATACCCTCTGCAAGGGTATAAAAATACTAATTTTAAAAGAACTAATTTTAAACTTTTAAATTTTAAATTGATCCAATTAAAAAAGATATTAAGAAATGTGATTATTTATTTAAATTTAAGTAAAAAGTTTTGGGTTTTCAAAATTTGGGTGTTCAAAATTCGCATCGCAAAAGTAAGTACCGAAGCCTGCTTTAATACCCCAATGTTGGAAAAAAGTTACATACGATTTCGCTGAAATGTGTCGTGGAATTGTATTTAAGCGGGCGAGACCGTTGCCGGCTTCCACAATAAATGCATTTCGCTTTTGTATATGCGAACTTTGGGTACAGCTATTTTTATAAAGAAACAATTTGTATTGCAGAAAAAGATTCAGTTCGTCTTCGTACATAAGTACCATCGAGTTCTTTAAAGCTGGAGTTATGAATAACAAGAAAGGAAAGCTAACTTCGGGCGGAGCCGAAGTTGATATACCCTTGCAGTTAACCCCGGATATATATCGCAAACATCGGATTAAATTGGCCGATCCTTATGAGAATATCATAAAATAACCAATTTATTACAATAAAAAATCTAAAAATCTAAACCTAAAAATCTAATACCAAGCTTCCATCTTCAAAAATACCAAATTTGGTATTTTTACCAAATACCATTTCCGATCGTTCAGTTATATGGCAGCTATAAGATATAGTCGGCCGATCGTTATGCAATTTGGTAGGTTGTATTAAATGACCCAAAATAGAATCTGTACGAAGTTCCAGCTTTTTATCTTCAAAAACACCAAAGTTTGTTAATTTCCGATTGTTCAGTTATATGGCAGCTATAGGATATTGTCGGCTGATCCTTATGAAATTTGGCATGTTGTATTATTTTGCCAAAAATAGCATTCGTACAAAATCTGAACAAAATCTGTCTCCTTCACTGCGTTGCACACTTTTGACCAAAATTATAATACCCTCTGCAAGGGTATAAAAAGTGTAAGGTGTAACGATCGAAATTACTTCCTTGAAAGTTTCCAGATGTAGAACGAACTTAGCGGTAATGTACATTTTTAAAAAGAACATTTCGGGGCCTGGTTTAAACGGCTTAATCCTTTTAATGACCAGAATCGATTAAACACATAAATATGGATTGGGGGTTGAAAGGAACAAATATCTGGATAGAGTGGTTCCTTCAGAATTATCGGCCGACTATATTCTATAGATGAAATATAACTAAATGAACGAAAATGACCCAACTTTCGGATTTTTTAAGGTAAAAGGTTGGAATTCTGTACATATTGTATTTTTGGCAATTTGGTCATGCATTCCAAAGTCATAGGAATCAAGTGACTATATCCTATAGCTGTCACGATCGGGTATGACCCAAATTTGGTCTTGTTGAAATTATTAGCTTTTGACTTTTTGCTACTAATGGTAAGAAATTGGTTTTATAATGAAATGCTCATAATATTATCTCAAATGCACAATTTGTCAATTATATCCGATATTTGCAATGTATATCCGATCTTAACTTTAAGGGTATATATACTTCGAAAGTTGATATACTTCAAAAGTAAGCTTGCCTTTCTTGTTTGATTTTGTTTTTAGGCATGCCGTTTTAAAGCAATAATGCAGGGCTAATTAAATTCTTACAGCAGAGTATTCTAACTTTCCACGGTTTGCGTATAGCCTGGGGGCTATGGTGTGATACTGTTCGAAATAATTTAAAAATCATTGGCCTAGTTAGTTTTCCTGAAAATGTAGGAAAACTTTTGGATTTGAGCTTTTAAAAAGAATAAATATTTATACATATGTTTCTGTGGACGCAGTGTTTATCCAGCACTCTCTAGAGCTCTTAGCACATTGAAATAACTTGCATTAGTATTAGAAACAAATAGCATAAAGTGGTCCGCGAGCATGACGTTACAAACGTTTATACTGTGTTTGTACGGCAGAGCTCGAGCAGAGAAATTTTTTATGCCTCCTATTGGGACATACATATGTATATGGGCATATATGTATGTAAGTCCTATGGCATATTTCCTATGGTCCATATAGCCCAGCGACTACTTTATATTATATATGCCTAAATATACATATATAGTTGAGTGTTTTTTTGTATACTAGTGTTACAAACAGCTGCTAATTTAAAAAACCTAATTAATTTACATATGTTTTTAAAAATTTGAACTCATTCTGATAAATATTTTCATTTTCTTACTAATATCAAAGTGCAATATTGGGAGTTTTCGATTTCCCTAAAACAAAAAAACTTATCGGTGTGAAATTTTTACAAAGTCTTCTTTAATATATTCCCCCGGTAAAAAACGAACGAATACTATTGTACTATTTTACTTTTATAATCAAATTCAGAAACAAACAAATTTTTTTCAAAATGGTATTTTTAAATACCGTTTTTTGTTACCTCAATGTATGCATTAGTTAAAAGATGGTTTGTGAATCAAGAAAGAATCAAGGTTTGTAATTTCGGTGAGATCCCCACACATCACCTTTTTTAAAGACTTTTTAAGTGGAATTTGAAAATATTCTTAACATAATCGACATGATATTACATTACAATAGTTTCTAATTAAGTAAATAGAAATTTTTTAAAAACAATAAGGTCTAAGGGGTATTTAAGGTCTTAGTATGTAAGGTTGAAAGGCCTATGCTGAGCTTCTAAGACCGTGCTTATGCTAGCTATGCCTGTACCCATAACCACCACTCCCTTAAGATTTTACCATCAGGGTTGCCCTTGACCGCGATTCCGAACAGAATGGGACTCTTTGCAATCTCCGTAAAGGACCTATTCTACAATGTGCGCAGCCGCTTTGCAGTGGGAAACATTTTGGGATCGTTCCCGCTTGGGTTGCAGTCGTGGCTCATGCTTTGTATGCTGTATATTCATGCTGTATGTTCTTGAGCGGTCCTTTTGGCTGATTTTACCCACAATCGTCTAAAGATCTCTCATGGCTTGTAAAGATCTGACCGGCGGTTTGTTTTCTCCTCAAATTAATACTTCCCTTGGTTTCTATCGCTAGACGCCGGAAGCTTATCATTCTTAACTTCTCCTAAAGTAGGCATCATGTCGCTTAGGCCGGAAGATGTCGCCATGATGATAGTTGTGGGTGGCTTTCTACCAGACCCTGCCTTGTGATCTTGGCCAGGAAGGTTGGCCAAGCTTAGTGGTTTTTTTAGGGGATCCCGACTCCTTGTTTTCCGTAGGTGGTCCCCCGAGCTGAGCGACCCAACAAAACAGAATTTTTTAAAATTTCTTACAAAAAGAACTTAAGTCGTTTTAGGATATTTATTGTTTACTTATCGTGTGTAGAAGACATTTTTGACAAAATGGCTTAACTTTGAACAAGAATTTGGTTTTTTGTTGAAATTTTTCTATTATTTTTGTCGAAAAAAATTAGTACATTTTTGAAAATAAATTCCTTTGTTTATTACCTAGAGATTACATCCAAGAACATTGAGTAAAATTTTTACGATCGGCTGACCAGCTTATCCATTTTCAAAAATCTAAATCACCGACTTTGGAAACACTGTGTCGGATCAAGCAGCAGCCGCTGTTTTAGTCTTAAGTTTATTTATGTATCAGGCTTAGGTATGTACAAATCGCCTTGTTGGTTGTAAGCCGACTCTTTCTCGCCGCTCGACATCGACGGGACTATCTTTAGAGAGTTATAGCTCCGCAATGTCTAAGTCGGGCTGCGCTCTCCGTTATCAAGAGCTCCGCTCACGCTTCAAGTCACTGCTAAGCATCAAAAGCTATTTTCGGATTACCCAGGTTCATCTGCAAAAATCTTAATACAAAATAAATATACTTATAACGTATATTCATATACTTTTTTATATAACTTTTTTGAGAAAAATGTTTTCTTCTCTAATAAGTTTATTTCTTCTGTGTGTTTATTTATTATTCCAATGATTTCATTAAATTCTTTATTGTCTATTATGTTTTCTTTCATATTGCGTACCATAGCTGGGTTTCTAAATCTTCTTTATCTTCTTCTGTTAGTGTACCAAAAAAATATTTGGGAGCTGATCTTACTGTTTGTGCTAAATAAAGGGATAATTCATTGTATTTCATGTTTCAATTGTTAAGTGCCGTGCTATTTCTGGTATAGACCTTTAGACCTAGACCTTTAGACACAAACATTTTCATATTTTATAAATTTTTGGTATGTATTTAATATTTTGAATTAACGGATTGATCGGAAATGCTATAACTTCGGTGTTTTTAGAGTTAGAGAGTTCGGATATATAGCTATATATCCGGGTTCGGGTTAACGTCACGGTCTGTGGTCACGGGGGTCTAACCTCGCGTCATGGTTTGTCACGCTGGGGGGGGAGGGGGTCAAAAAAGTCTGAAATTCGTGTCACGCAATTCTTATATGGACGGCCCCTTATATTACGATATTCTCATAAGGATCGGCCAACTTTATCCGATGTTTGAGATACTTGTATATCCGGTTTTAATTGAAAGGGTATATCAACTTCGGCTCCGCCCGAAGTTACCTTTCCTTTCTTGTTTGAATATCCCATTGTATTATTTTTTCGTGAATATTAATTACTTTCTTTTGAAAAACTGCGTAGTTATGTAAATTAGAAAGTATAACTGAAGTTTCCATTACTTTGCTTACAAATTCAGTTTCATTAATTCTGTAAAAGCCCTTGAAAGATTGACAAATCTTCGTCATTATTTATATTCATTTAAAAATTGTGTCCGAATACAAATTTAAGAATGTATTTTGGTGTCCATTCGTTTGTTCGTTCGTTACTGTCTTCGTTTCATTTTTCAAATATTAATTGATAATTAAAAGCATTAATAGGTTTTTCTGTAATCTGAATACTATTTCTATTGTCTTCTATCTCTTTCTTTATTTTGAAATGTTTCGTCGGTCAGTTGATTCTCTTTTAGATAATTAATATAGGGCGTCTGCTACATAATTTTCTTTTTCTTTAATGTAATTAATACCAAAATCTTATT
This sequence comes from Drosophila pseudoananassae pseudoananassae, assembly GCA_018153035.1. Taxonomy (NCBI): domain Eukaryota; kingdom Metazoa; phylum Arthropoda; class Insecta; order Diptera; family Drosophilidae; genus Drosophila; species Drosophila pseudoananassae. Next base: position 8,299,346 of record JAECXR010000055.1, read on the forward strand.
GACTAATATTGACACCAAAATCATTATGTAACTGTTCAAACATTGGGTTCAACATAACATTAAAAACATAAACAATTTTAAAATATTTAAAAAATTATTTAAAAATGCAATTTAAAAATATTCATATATGCAGTACACTTTATCGACCAAATATAATTATAATAATTTTCTAATATTCAAGAAATGAGCTTTATAAATTTCATACAAAAATAGACATATATACAGTCCACTAAAAATAGTAATCGAAGGAAAGGTTAAAGTTACATCAAATTTATTTAATAATATGTTAATCTAAAACAACATCAAATGTACACCTTTTTGTAGCCCTTTGCAGAATGTTCAAGCATTGAACATATAACAAGCATATAACTGATTGATCGGAATTGCTATAACTCTTGTGTTTTTAGAGTTAAAGAGTTCGGATTCGGCATGAGTGCTATTTTTGGCAAACTAATACATGCTAAATTTCATAAAGATCGGCCGACTATATCCTATAGCTGCTATATATATGCTTTATCGGCCAATTTAATCCGATGTTTGCGTTATATATCCGGTTTTAACTGCAAGGGTATATCAACTTCGGCTCCTCCCGAAAGGAAAGCTTTCCTTGTTTTTTATTTTTTTATTTATTTTTTTTCTTTGCTTGCCATAGCGGAGGCTCAGTCCCCGCGGATCCCTCACCTTGTCTCTACTTGGCAAGGCAACAGCTCGCACACATAACTAAAGCGGCGGCTCAGCCCCCGCGGCCCTCTCACCACCCCAATTGCCTCTGTGGGCATGATATTCGAGCATGAATTAATTCTTTAAGCCGATTTTATATGAGCAATCCCCTCCACCAGTATAGGAACACCAAGCCATTCTTCAGTTACTCTGAGTCCGAGACCGAAGGGCCGACCAGATTTTCTACAATCAAAGGCGCAAACGTTAGCGCACCCACATCTGCTAATATGGCTTTCAGCATGGAACAAATTACGGCCACTATACAAGCGGCCGGTAACCATGCCATTCAGAAAACTAATCTCGAAAGAGATTGCGCCTGGCTATATAGCAGCTGAACGCTCGGGTCAATGCAGTGCAGATGCCCAAGCGGAAGCTCCCCAAATTAAAATATATGAACCAATAGAGATTAGGGTCAACGTCAAATGTGACGAGCCCCTAGACGCCGTCAACTCCCTGCCTAAATTTACGGGAGCACAAGACGCATACGTCTGCTGGGGGCAATCCGCAGTAGCCGCACATTATATCTTTAGGAATTTTGTAAATAGCTCACGCCATTATCAGACGGTAATTATTATTAGGAGTAAAATAAGAGGCCCTGCCGATGCCGTCCTGTCCTCGTTTAGCACAGCGATCATAAATCGCCTCGATTTTACGCACAGTGATAAGCGTCAGATACACTTCATAGAGCAGGAAATGGGTACTCTCAGGCAGGGAAATCTTTCGCTCCTACAATACTATGACGAGGTCGAGAAAAAACTCACCTTGCTTACAAAAAAGCCACCATGTCGTACGAAGCGTCGGCGGCAAAAGTTTTGTGTGACAATTTCCGGGATGACGCACTCCGAGTATTTATCCCGGGACTCAAGCGCAGCCTCACGGATGTCCTTTTTTTCGGCAAAGCCGAAGGATATTCCATCAGCTCTCGCTTTGGCTCAAGAAGTGGAATATAACCACGAAAGATTCTCCTTCGCAGCTTCGTTCGGAGAAGCCAGGAGGACAGGGATAAGAAACAATATCCGAAGCCGCAAGAACACCGACAGGCTCCTGCTCAGACAAACTCCGAGACAAGTACTGGCAAAAATCCGTACTACATCCAAACAATATAAGGTGTAAGTACACTCTGCTCCACGCAGTGGAAACACCCCCGAACCGATGGACATTGACCTATCACTGTCTAAGATTCTCAAACCATCTCAAGCCACGGCATACCAAAGCAGGAAGCCGGCCGTGTCCGACCGATCGGTCCTGCACAAAAGGCAGAGGCGCAGGCAGGGAGAAATATACCGCGGCAGCTTCAAGCGCGGCTCAGGAAATTTATGACGACGCCATTCAAGAGTATGATTCGGACGTCAATAATTATTTAGGACATAAAAAAAAATTTTATAAAAAGGACATACGAAGAGTAGCAAGGGTTGAAGGGAGTGAAGCTTTTGATAGACACGGGCGCGTCAAAAAATTTGAAAGCGTCCGCCCGGTTGATTCGCCATTTTCGACATATTCTATCCATGGCGTCACCAGCATCCCAAAAAAATGCTGTATATCACTATTCAACTTGAAGGTCACGTTCCTACCAGATTTGACCTCCTTTGATGCCACCATCGGTCTTGACCTGTTAAAACAGGCAGGGGCATCACTTTGCCTAGCTTCCGGCCATTTCAAATGGGGATCCGAAGTAGAAAGGCTAGAATTCCCATCATGCCCCAATGTTAATTTTACTGAAGTGGACTGCTCGAATGCACCACCTTCCGTCAGGAATGCATTTTCAAAAATGCTAAGCGACAGGAAAAATGTCTTCGCAAAACCACATAACATGTCGGTGGTAGCCACCATCAAGACTGTTGATAAGGAGCCCATTTATGCTAGACTTCACCAGGTGGAGAAATACCGATAGTGGCAGCCATCGATAATCAACGATATAACATATTGACATCGATAATATTTTCAGAAAATATTTGTTTACTTTAACCAAAAGTTTTGGTTTAGATCAGTGGGGGGCAAACGCACACAGAAATCAAAAGTTCTTAAGCAAAACCTACGCTTCCCCATCTATGTATATGGAAAAAACTTTTAATGGAGAAAACTTGTTGTGACCCCATTTCTGAGATAATGTTTCTCAGTGGAAACATTTTGATTTTTAAGTTTTGGCTGTCAAATGAGGCAAAATGGGAGAAAATAATTACTTTAATACTTAATGGGTCAAAATGAAAGCTTATGTCTTTTTCGTTCCTGCCCTCTGCAGGCTACGTATTCTGTCTATGGGATTGCCTTAGAAAAATGAACCCAGGTTAATGATCTGGGCGTCCTATTAGACATCAAACTTAAATTTGCCAGCCATATTTTCTTAATGGTTAATAAGGCTAAAGGAGTCCTTAGTTTTATTAAAAGGTGGTCAAAAGAATTTAATGACCCCTACATAACCAAAACATTATTCATTTCTCTGGTCCGTCCGATACTGGAGTACGGTTCATGTGTCTGAAGTCCCCAATATGGAGTACATCGGGTTCACTTAGAGGTCTAAACTGGGATGCAAATCTTCACCTTGCATCTTATAATAGTAGACTCTTACTTATAAACTTACATAGCTTAACAAATCGTAGGACAATGCTCGGTGTAATTTTTCTGCATATACTAACACGCTTAAATTGTAACATTCCTAATAGAAGGACTAGAAACTTTATTCTTCTACTCCTTAGCGATTGTAGTTTGACATATGCACAGCACGACCCTTTTAGGGTATTATGTTCGAACTCCAATGGTCTCTACTCTATAACATATCTTTCCTGTACTTTAAATTTAATGTATAGAATTTTAAATTTCCTTACTAACTCCTCCTAGCTTAATAAATAAAAATTAGCGTAGTTTATACTAATTGATCGTTTCTCGAGCGCCCCTCGGTCGTCTGGTCGCCTCTAAGCTTTATTATGAATACAAGAATGCTAGCTGATGCTAATTGATGCACAAGCTCTTTCAAAATTCTGAAAGACCACGAAAAAAAAAGCCAAACAATCTCTGTCACAAAATCGTTTTCAAATCAAAAGTATCACTCGTTACAGTTTTTTCCCCTAACTCTCGTTTTTGGATCCAGTTTGGCTCACTGACTGTGAGTTTCAGTGATGTTTTTACTGTGTGTGGCGCGGCAGAGCTCGGGCAGAAAAATTTCATATGCACCTGGGATAGGGCCCAGCCTAACACTGATCTAAATCATCAATAAACTTATGTGAACTATTTTTCGATTTAATTTTATGTAGATCCATAACCATTAGATATGTGGCTTAGATGAGTTAAATTGATTGATTGTCAACCTTAATTAAGTTGTCAAAGCGTTTTAGAAATAATGGAAAATACATTGTATCACCATCAAATTTTTCGATATGTTTTACCTGCATGAAGAATATATGTAGATGCTGATTAACCTTCCATTTTATTATTTTTTTGTTTTGTTTAAAGTAGAACGGTATTATAAATTGGTGTTTTATTTAAATTAGACATTAGAAGTCCTCATTCATGATTTAACTAATGTTGGGTTCACTGTTTGTTTCAATTTATTTGTTTGTTTCAATTTACATGGCTTATGTCTAATTATATGTCTGGATGCCGATTATAATGACATGGGAAAGGGTTTGTGTCTAACTGATTTGAATTATTCTCGCAGTTGGCGGGAAATGTTGTTTATAAATGATTTCCGGTATACCTGTTGTATAGAGGTTTCGTTATTAATGGCTATGCCAGAGTATACCGGTTGAATTTGGGTTTCGTTATCTTGGTTATTGGCAGATATGTAACATATAAGTTAACCACTTGGGTTTATTATTTTTAAAAGAATATAATTTTGTTGGACACTTGGTCCGTATTTATTAGTACAAAAATTGGAATTTAATTATGTTTTAAAAAATTGGCATATTTATACCCAATAGCTTTGTCGCTGCCTCTGCCAGCGTCGGAGCTTTGCCGTTGTCTTCGCTGCAGCGGGTAGTGGATCAGACGATGCAGTCAGCACCTTTTGGGAGCTATTGACCGAAGCCGGGAAATTGCCCTTGCACTTTAGCTTTCTGCTGCAATGCCGGATGCACGAGGCCAACTTCGGTTGCGAATACGTTTTGTGTTAACACCTCTACCTTTCAAATCGAGTGTCCACGCGCGTTGCGGTCATTGATCTCGTTATCGGAAGCTACTTTGTTGATGTGCAGTACTTTGACCCTTTTAATCAAGAAGCGAATTGCTATTGCTGCAAGTCCCGTGATTATTATGGATCCTATTAAAAAATCGGCTGTATGCGAAGTGGTTTTCAAGAGTTCTTTATTTCTACGTTGCCAGAGAATATGTTGAGTAGAATTACACCAGGTGCGAGTTCATCAATAATTGGAATGTGTTGGTTGTTGATTTGAGTGCAGGTGGCAGGGCGACTTTTTAATAAATTTGGTAGGAAAGAAGAATTACTTATGTCTATCATATTTCTATGTTTACAAATTGTTAATTCATTATAATTATTACATTTAGAAATTTTTGCCAAAAGTTTTCCTTTACATCTGATTACATTTTCGTTTTGGATTTTGTTAACATATTGACAAATTTTTATTGGTTTGATTAAAAGTTCTTCACAAAGGTTGGTGTCGGTTATGGGAATTTTAATAATGTAAATAAGTGTTGGCCCATTGCTTGCTACGCTTACTTCTGCTATTTTCATGGCTTCTTCAAAATTAGTGTATGGTAACTGGTCTTGATCTAAAGTTTTTATAACTTTATTTACCTCTTCATCTCCTAATATCTGTGTGTTACTAATATCTGCTTTCGCCCATTGTATTGCGTGGTTAAGGTTAACGATTTCTTCTTAAAGCATTTTAATTTGAAACATTAATGTTGTGCTAGTGTCTCTTTGAGGGTTTCCTCCGTATTTTAAGCTACTTATTAAATTTGTATTGGATTGGGTGATATTGTTTATTTTTTCTAGGATGAGTCTGTTCAGAATAACTTGATTGTTGTTGTTGGTTAATGCAGAATTTATCTTTTCTTGAACTATTTCAAAATCTCTACTGTCGGGGGATCCAGCTAACCATTTCCAGCCGCTGCCTATCAAATCGATATGGGTTTTCCTTAACTCAGGTGTTATAGATCTCCTCTTTACCCGCCCTGCCTTGTTGCACCATTATCATTGGGCAACCCATTTTACGTTAGATTGTCTCTGGAAACCCCACGGAAATATTTAGACGCGATTCATTATAATTTCTTTACTTCATTATATTCATTAGATATTTCAGTGTTTGGTACATTATTCCTACAATAACAAATTCTAATCCTAATCCAACATCATTATTCAAAGGGATTAACCTAACCTTAACATAAAATGATTTAGTTTGATTTAAATTTAATGATTTACTTAATTTATGTTGATTTGAATTTAGAAAATTAAGAAAATTACTCTATTTTGCTCTACTTAATTTTACTTCATCCAAAATATTCATATACATATTTAAATATCGTTTATATGTTATTCTGACACATATTCGTAGGTTGTTGCGGCTATGCCGTACCAAAGATTATAAAGTACATAGATAGGACATCTCATACAAAGAAAAATTTTCTATGGCGGGTTCCAGCGCTGGAACCCGCTGGAACAGTGCGGGTTCTACGGCATATTGGCAGGCCGAGTCGTGGAACCCGCTGTAAAATTAAAATATTTGAGAGCGGGTTCCACGACAAACGGCTGGCAGATGAGAGAGAGAAAGAGAGAATTCTATTTTTAGAAAGGAACATTTTTGGAACAATGAGAGTTTGAAACGTTCAAATCGAATAGTGTGAGAGCAAAGAGATCAGAAATATCTTCTACTATCTTTACTCTTCAGCTCGGATTTTGCTATGGATCCTTGCGTTTTCTTTAATACCAACTTTAACTACCGTTACATCAACTTCGAGGGTAGCCTAGATGGAAAGCGCGCGATCCTTCTCCTTCGGGACCTGGGTTCGATTTTGTTACTGGGCGGTCGTTAAAATTTTTAAAACGTTTCAGTTTTATGATTATTTTTATATTTTCATTTATTTGTTTTTACTTTAATTTTCTTAATAATATTTTTTTTCCTTTTCATATTTACTTTATTATTATTATTTTTAATTGGATTCTATTACAATTTTTGTAAAAATAAGTGACTGACGTGTCGGATGACAAAATTCCGGAGGGACTCCCTTGAAATTTTATTAGCCGGAAATAGTATTCAATTTTCATTAAAACTACAATTAAAGAAAAATAAAAAAAAATTATAAAAGAAAGAAAAAGTTACAAGTCCTTACTAGGATTTGAACACAAAAATATTGCACATAAAGTAACTACTCTATGCATTACGCTACGACCCCGTCTTAACCTGCAGCGACTAAAAATACTATTTGTTCTACTGACTACCACATCGGCCCATTGAAAACAGAAACAAGAAATTGAAAATGAAAATTGGAAGCCAAACAATTTTTACGCCGTCTTGCGAGCAGTCACACATACATACAAAGACGCACCCTTTTTTTTTACGCATACATGTAAAGAGTTCTAAAAATAGAATCGTATGTATGTGCGTTCCCCCCTCACCAACAAGCTCGACGAAAAAAGTTGACCGTTTTGGGCTCTGATGTACCATCTATGTATGTACTTTATAATCTTTGGTTATACCACTACCCTTCAGTACCAAAATTCCTTACCCCGACGTTTCCTGGCGACATTGTCGAAAAACAAAAACAAATTGCATGGGCTTCGTTTACTCACGTCCGAAACGAAAGGGGAAACGAAACTTCTACCTGCTTTTGGTTTTCGACGATGATTTTCGAAGCTTCTACGTCATATTTTCGATGATTCTCGAAGCTTCTACGTCATATTTTCGATGCAGCGGCACGCGACAGAGAGACAATTAGAGAGATGTATATGGAGGGAAGGGAGAGAAACAAAATCGGTGTCGAAAACCAAATGAATGGAAGCGACGTCAGAATACCCTTTTTAAAATATGATGAAATATTTTTATATATTTAAGATTATATTTAATAAATTTTTCTTTTCTAATCAAATGGTATATTGAAATGTATTATTAATAATTTGCTATAGGCAAAGCCAATATGTTCATGTTTGATTATGAGCCTTGTGCGATTCTAATTACAAGGCATTGCTTTGGTCGACTATACCCTGGCACTCGCCAGAATTTTCGGTTGTCAATTTTCGGTTTCGTCTTGCCTCTCCCCTTCTCTTTGCATTTGCTGTTCAATTTGCATCGGAATTACACGCGTTTGTTGCCTTTAAAGTTAAATTTTTTAAAAAACATTTACATAAGTGACCTAGTGATACTAACTAATTCTGGTGAGTAGTGCATATAATTAACTTATTTATTAAATACCGAGCGGCCGTTCAATATATCTATGTACATATGTACATATATTTATTAAACGGCATTAGCCGTTATATGTATATGTATATAAAATTAATAACGCAATATAGATTTTCGTCGAGGACCTGATCGTCCAGTACAATATTGACGGAGTTAGTGGGAAGAAGAAATTGAAGGCGTTCCCAAATTTTTATGGAATTTTGATTGGTATGTATTTTAATTACAAATAATGTAAGAGATATCTAATTTCTATTTATTTTATTTACAGATAGTATATCTATGGTGGATCCGGGGAAACCGCCGGAGAAATTGTTGGGGCACGCTTTGCCGGCCATCAAAAATAATAATAATAAAAAAAAATTAAAATAAGTAAATGAATAAAATAAGTAGTATAAATCTTTAGAATAAATAATAAGTAATAACAATAGATTATAACAATAACAATATAGATTATAACAATTCATAATTTCTTATATTAATAAAATTTCAAATGAAATAATAATTTTGGTTGGAAAGGTTGGATGGAAAGGGGGGGGGGTGAAAATCGTTACAGTTCCTCAATAGTTCCTCAGGGAATCCCTTATGAATCCCACCTAATTCCCGTAAGATTCCTCAAAGAATACCCCAGGGATTCCTCGGGGTATATCCTCAACGATTCCTCAGAGTATACCTCAGGGATTCCCTGGGGTATTTAGTTCGAAATGCTCTTCGAATAACTGCAGGAATCCTGCAGTATTCCTCGAGTTGTTCGAATTCCTCGATGTGAGGAACTCTTCTATGGAAATTCCTTGATGGTTTGTATGAAACATACCTAGAGGATTCCTCGGGTGGCAATACTATTACCTAGACGTTTCCTTGAGTAATCCTTGAGGTATGGTACTGAAGGGTAACCATACAGCATTTCCATACTGGCTTCGAAACGAAATCGCACTCCCACATACACCCGTGTATGTGAATGTGTGACACGCATACATACAAAGATCAACCGAAGCGCAGGCCAACCTTCTTCATCGCGCTCCGTTCAGAGACTGAGAAACAGAAAGCATTTAATGAGAGAATGAGCGTAAGATGAACGAACGATGAGCGTAAGAAATCCTCTCTGGGGCCTGCTGGGGCCTGTCGCAAGAAATTTTTGCGTCCATTTTCGTTGTATGAAATGGGTTGTCTATATGCTGTATGGTTAGTCGTTATACTGAAGCAAAAATCAGAAAAAGAGAAGAATGAGAAACCAAACAACAGAAAACAGTTTTTCCCAATCTGCTTAGTACTGTTTAACTTCTTTTAGCACCAAAAAGCAGCAAAAATTTTCGTTTGCGCTTTGTGGTGGTCCGACCGTTGTATCCAAAGGGAGTACCAAAGTATACACTCGCAGCGTTATAGAAAAAAAACATGAAGCATGAGAACATGAGAATACCCAAGCCGCTATGCCAACAGTAAGCGATATGGGTACCCACAAAAGAGTACCCGAATCCATACCCACCAGCCGAACTGCTGGGCTTTGTTTAAAGCATAAATGTAAAGAGTTCAAAAAATAGAATCGTATGTATGAGCGTTCCCCCCTCACCATCAAGCTCGACGAAAAAAGTGGACCGTTTTGGGCCCTGATGTCCCATCTATATACTTTATAATTTTTGCTCCAAGCTACCTCCCTACCAATTTTCACTCAAATCTGTTCTGCAGTTTTTGAGTTATAAGTGGTGTATTATAATTATGGTCAAAAGTGTTCAACGCACTGAAGAAGACATCTCCGACCCTATAAGAAATTTATTTTTGATCAGAATCAACTTCTGAGTTAGTTTAACCATGTCCGTCTATGTTTTTATCTGACTATCCTTCTATCGGTCTATCCTTCTATCTTCTGAAGCTATTTCAAACTGTGCACACACCCTTATTTTCTTTGCATGCATGTATAAATCGGATGGATATATAAATCGGAGCATATATAGCCCGAAAACGGTCGACTTTAGCTGCCATATAAGTGATTGTTGGGAAATGCCATAACGATGTTGTTGTTTTTAGGATAAGGAAATTTGGATTTCTATTTTTGGTTAATAATAATTTCATAAGGATCGGTCGACTATATTCCATAGCTGCCATATGCCACTAAGTGACCAAAATGTCATAATTTGAAGTGCCATATAACTAACCAAACTTTGATATTTTCAAAGATAGAAGTTTGGAATTTGTTTATCAGAAATTAAATTTGGTTTCCGTGTAACAATATTTTTTAAACTGTTGATGACATAGGGTGCAAAAAATAGAATTCCATGTACAAGTTGAAAATTTTTACAAAATAAGTTGAACTTTTCGAAATCCTCAGAAGATATTGCAATCAATATGATTTAAAAATTGTGAATGATTGTTTGTTTTTTAATTTAAAATATAAATATATGCAATGAGAATGCTTGTCTTGACGTATTTTGTTCACAACAGTTCAGCTTCTATTATTTTTTTAAATACACATGAGAAACAGTTAAAAAATTCGCAAAAAAATTAGTTAACTTTAAAATATAAAAAACCGAGCCTTGAGATTGTTTAATAGGTACATGAGTTAAAAATCCTCATAAAATTTAAAAAAGCTAATGAGAAGTATTGAGTAGGTCTGAGAATCCAGCAACATCTATTTTTCATCCTCTTAAATCCTGTTCGACAGACCAAAAATCGCATATAAATTGAGTTATTACCTCATAACACTCACAAACTCACGCTACAATAGCGTTTTAACTCAATTTAAGCTGGGGAAAAAATTCTTCATCATTAAGTAAATACATTAATTCAATTTATAAGTGTTTTGTACAGTGAATGCCAAGAAAACGCAAAGGGGGTGATTTGAGCCGTGATACAAGTAGATCTCGAATAATGAGAAATAGAGGATCCGAAAAAACCGAAGACCAAATCCAGCAACAAAATACTGATGTATGTGTTAAAATAGCGCAATTTCATCAAGAAGAGCCAGAAGATACACGAGCTAAACGCAATGAAGTCTGAAAATAAGAACAACGACAATCACGCCGTTTCAAAGCCAATAGGCGCAGAAGAAATGACCAACAACGACAACAGGTACATCGAGAATTTATATCAGATTCATTCCTGCGTCTAGCCTGATATTGAGTATTATGCTCACTCAAAAGTGGTAATTGGTGCTATGGACAAGGAATGTCCGCATTGTCATGCTCTGAAATTCAAAAATGAGCCAGCTGGGATGTGTTGCGCGTCAGGAAAAATGCAACTATCAGACATGAAAACACTACCTGAACCATAGAACGGCTTACTTATCGGCACGGATCCATATTCTAACGTGATCCTGAAGTCGATTCGAACATTCAATTCATGCTTTCAAAATGACATCATTTGGAGCAACAGAACGAAATGCTTGAAATGTTCGTTCAAAAACGAACCACATAAATTCTTACAAATCTACTTTATGGGCGGCTAGGATTCCAGAACGTGTGATTATAATAACCTTGATTCATTTTATTCCAGAGGTATCGTCAGCGAGCTAGATGCTCTATTGAACGAGCACAATGAATGGTTGAAAATATTCAAATCGCATATGCACCAATTACAAAGCGATAATCGCAAGATACTCTCATTGAAAAAATATTTCCCGATACACACAGTATAAATGTAGTAATGTATTGGTGTGCCGACCACTAATATAAATCTATTGATACAGTTTGCGACGACAGCGAAGCAGTAAACTTTCCCACAGAGTTTTTGTACCCACAGGATTCGCAAGACATACCAACGCATAATGTACAATTAAAGGTTGGATCTCCAATTATCCTACTTCGTAATTTGAACCCGCCCCGACTGTGCAACGGTACGCGATTAGTCACTCAAAAATTAATTAAAAACGTGATCAAAGCCAGCATTTTAAATGAAGGTTCAGAGGTGAAAATATACTAAGACCATGGATTCCTATTATATTTACAGCGCCAATTCAATTCAAACGTATTCATTTTCCGATTAGATTGGCATTTGCAATTACTATCAACAAATCCCAAGGTTACCATGTTTTTCACACGGACAATTATACGTGGCATGCTCTCGAGTGGGCCAACCATCCAGTTTGCTTGTGTTAGCTAAAGATGAACTAACAAAAAATATTGTTCACGCTATAGCACTAAGAGATTGAATTGCCTAATTACGATCAAATAATAACTTCAAAATAATGTTTGCCTTTTGTCATTTTTATATTCCCTCATGGTTCACAGCGCTCCAGATGACTTTATAATACATAAGTCTAGAACTGAGTAAATTTTGTACAGAAATTATAAAGTCATCTGGTGGCAAAACAACATTTGCCGGGTCAGCAAGTTTTTATATAGTAGAAGATTATAAAACTAAAATTCACTTTTTAAAAATTTCAAACTTCATTGTTCCAAAAATGTTACGTTCTAAAAGAAGAATTGGAACTTGATGAAAACTGCCATAGGAACACTTTTGTTTCTATTAGATGTCCCATCTATGTACTTTATAATCTTTGACACATCACAACAGATAAGATCGAATATACTTATAACATAAGTATATCGCAAATATTGGATACATGTTACTTTTGACAATTATGAAAATTTGATTATAAAACAAATTTCTAAGATAATAAATATTAAAAAAAGAGGCCCAAGTTTCTAAATTGAAATAAAGGGTTTTTCAATAGGTGCGCTTCAACTTTTATCCGATAGGGACGGCGAACCCTATCTTCTAATATATATCTAATATAAATATAAAATATAATATATATAATAAATCTAATATAAACTAATGATATACTAAATACTATTATATCCTAATGTATACTAATGAAACTTCATTAGTATTAGTGGCGGACTAAGGACTTTTGAGGCCCGGGGCGGTTTTGTCTTGGGCAACCCCGTTTAGTGGCAAAATTTAAGTCTACATAATGTTCCAGTGCTCGTGAGAGCAAGAAGTGCTCGAAGTGATGAAAACATCGCAGCCGCCAGCGCTTCAGGTCAAGAAGACGCGAATGTGTCGCTCACACGAGGACCGCTTACGCTCATGGATCGGCCGAGTGGCCGCCGCGCTCGTGGGATTTGACACCTCTAGACTATTTTCTTTGGGGTTACGTGAAGTCATTGGTCTATGCCATAGACTCTATGGCAATAAGCCGGCAACGTTGCAAGAGCTCAGAGCCAATATTAAAGGCGAAATTGCTGAAAATTAGACCGATTTATGCGAAAGAGTTAGTTGAAAAGTCAAACCGTTTGTGTTTTATTAAAAAAAAAGTTGAAAAGATAGACAGACATATAGACTGACTTTATTTAATAAAATTTCTTACTTAAACAAGAAAGGAAAGCTAACTTCGGGCGAAGCCGAAGTTGATATACCCTTGCAGTTAAAACCGGATATATATCGCAAACATCGGATTAAATTGGCCAATCCTTATTAGAATATCATAATATAACCAATTAATTACAATAAAAAATCTAAAACAAAGTGCCAAGCTTCCATCTTCAAAAATACCAAAGTTGGTATTTTTACCAAATACCATTTCCAATCGTTCAGTTATAGGGCAGCTATAAGATATAGTCGTCCGATTCTTATTAAATTTGGTGGGTCGTATTATTTTGCCAAAAATTTTGTACTCTGTAACTCTAAAAACACCAAAGTTATACCATTTCCGATCAATCAGTTATATGGCACTATAGGATATAGTCGGCCGATCGTTATGAAATTTGGTAGGTCGTATTATTTTGCCAAAAATAACATTCGTACGAAATCCGAACTCTCTAACGCTAAAAAAAACCGGAGTAATAGCATATCCGATCAATCAGTTATATGGCTGCTATAGGATAGAGTCGGCCGATCCCGGCCGCTCCGACTCATATACTGCGTGCAAAAGATAGAAGGGTGTGTGCAAAGTTTCAAGACGATAGCTTAAAAATTGAGAGACTAGTTCGCGTAAAAACAGACAGACGGACATGCTCATATCAATTCAGGAGGTGATCCTGATCAAGAATATATATACTTTATAGGGTCGGATATGTCTCCTTCACTGCGTTGCAAACTTTTGGACAAAATTATAATACCCTCTGCAAGGGTATAAAAACTTACTTGATGGTCTTAAAACTAGGACGCTAAAATTTTATATCTGGTAGATCAAAGCAGTAAAATTAAGAAATTACTTAAGTATTGATTAATTGCTTAAATTATTTTCCCTTTGTTTTTCATAATCAACCACATTGTGGATGTACTGGAACGTGTACCATATACGCGAATATGTACAAAATTATACATACCGATTCAGAATTATAGATATGATAGCGTTAGAAGGACTAAACCGTCTATAACTGCAATTACTGCATTGATGACATCAGACCTTCATGAAAAAGCCATCCTCGAAACTTCAGGTAAATATATAATTGTTTTTAAAACTCAAAATTCTGGCTTATATTTTTATTTCGTGTTTAAAAGAAATGAATATACCTCTATTAATCAGTATTGTGATTAATATATGCCGTTTGATATATACCGGCTGATAAGGAAAGCATTTTTACTGGTGCGAAATTTTCTGACTTTTTTTCAGAGAATTTTCAAAGAATTCATATTCACTTAATAGCGACTTGTGCTAGCCGTGCCTATAGCCAAGTTAAGAGAGTAATGAATGCTTTGAAAAATTTATTGATAGTTGTTGTAGTTTAACTTGAGTAGTGAATAATAGTTTTATTTTAAATAATTGAAACAGCGATTAAGTTTAACACATTCGTTGGCGAGAGAGGTGGGCAGTAGAAGCAGTGACTTTACTATCGCGAGTTCCGTATGCGTAAATCTATACCGTGCCAATTGCATTTCCAATACTTCCCCTCAATTGGTAAGGCGTTGATCGACTGGACGTATAACCAGGGCTGTCTTGCAGGTATTGTGTTTTTGAGTCCCTTTGTCAATATGTCTGCCGGCATATCGGACGTTGGAATGTAGTTTACTAAAATAGTTCCTTCTTCTACCGGCTCTCGGATGAAATGGTGGTGGATGTCAACATGCTTGGTGCGTTTGTGGAACACGTGGTTGCGTGTAAGTTTTTTTTTTTTTTTTTTAACGTTGCTTTTATTTCTTGAATCTTCTCTTTGCGAGACTAACAAGAGGTGTATCAAATCTTATATTTTTAACTTAACTAACAGTCATATTGACTGATACGGAGTTAGACGGCCCTAAAAATCGATTGCTGGGTTGGGAGGTCGTTGCGTCTAAGGCGGGATACGCTAGAAACCCGAGTCAATCCCCGAGCGAGAAAATTTGGGTGCGAGGACAGTTTTTCTTTGTATGACTCTTTTTGCTTCTGGATTTCGTCTTTCACTGCGAGGATGCCCAGATCCCGGTGGATGTTTTCGTTGCGAACATACCAAGGTGCCCCTGTGATAGTTCTCAAGATTTTTGATTGTGCGCGCTGTATGATGTCTATGTTGCTGCTGCTCGCGTTCCCCCACAGCTGGGAGCCATACGTCCAGATTGGCTTTAGGACTGAATTGTACAGTAGTAACTTGTAGTCCAGGCACAGTGGCGATCGTGAGTTTATGATCCAGTGAAGGCTGCTGGCTTTCAGTTTTAGATGCATCTTTTTGCATTCGATGTGCTTACGTCAGGTAAGTCGTCTATCAAGGTGAACGCCAAGGTACGTTACGTCGTTGGCTTGAGGGATCTGCATACCGTTTAGTAAAAGCGGAGGGCATGTTTGTCTATTAAGAGTAAACGTTATATGTTTACACTTTTGTTCGTTTATTTTAATGCGCCAGTCGGACAGCCACCTTTCCACTATTGTGAGATGATTAGCCAGTTGGGTTGTTGCCTGCGTTGGGCATCTGGAGCGACTAAGAATAGCGGTATCATCGGCGAACGTTGACGTTGTTAGTTGTGCGCTCGTAGGAATATCCGCAGTATACAAAACATATAGACACGGCCCGAGTGCGCTTCCCTGTGGAACTCCAGCTTCGATGGTGTAGTCGCCCGAAGTAGCTGCGTTGCATCTCACTGAGAATACCCTATTGAAGAGGTATGATTCCAGTAGCTTGTGGGTGTATGTTGGCAAATACGTTTTAATTTTGTGCATGAGTCCGATGAGCCAAACTCGGTCGAAAGCTTGAGATACGTCGAGGAAAATAGCGCTGCAGTATTCTCGTTGTTCGAAGGCTGAGCGTATTTCGGATGTTAATCTGTTCACTTGTTCGATGGTTCCATGGTTTCTTCGAAAGCCAAATTGGTGTGCCGGGATGATATAGCAAGCTTCCAGATGTGGTATTATGCGAGTTAACAAGCATTTTTCAAACAGTTTAGACAAACAAGATAGAAGGCTTATTGGTCTGTATGATGACGGAATTGTGTGGTCTTTTCCAGGCTTCGGTATCATTATAATAATGGATTTCTTCCACTTTTTTGGGAAATAGCCAAGATTAATGATTCCATTAAATAGTTTGCAGACGACCTCTATAGCGCATTTTGGAAGTTCGATCAGCATCTTTGGGGTCAATAGGTCACCACCGGGAGCCTTTTTTGGTTTTAGCCCTCTTATGACTTTTTCGATTTCGTTCGGCCGGAATGAAGGTGCGGCTGGCTGAGGGGAGGACTCTGGCTGAATTACTGCAGGAGGAATGAATTTGAGGCAGAGTTTGGTGGAAGACACTTTGGAGATGTGCAGCAAATGTTTCAGCTTGGTCTTCGTCGCTGCGAGCCCAGCCTCCCGAAGAGTTTCTTATCGGGGTGGTCGTTTCAATGGGGCGCTAAGATTTGGGTTGGCCCTCCACAGGGGGTACTTTGTGCTTGTTGGCGAGAGATTCTGGATGTACCTCAGCTGTGCATTTTCTTCCTGTTGGTGAAGAGCCTGGCCGAAATTAGAAGTAGATTAGAAGCTAGTAGAAGTAGTACATTAGATTAGAAGCCTGGTAGATTTAAAGTATTTATTTCGGTCTACTTCCTTCCCATGAGGAGTAGAGATTTTTGCTGCCGCAACGAGTACTTCTTCCAAGGCGCTCGTAGTGTAGTCGATGTCCGATACCATGTTAAACTCCGGGGCGAGTTCTATGTGGGTACTCATGTAAATTTTGTATTTAAGCCAGTTCGTTTTTGGCGACTTCAGGCTGAAGGGGTGTACGGTTATTTCTGGGCTTTGAAGAAGCGTTAGAAGCACAAGCGATTGGTCTGATGATAAGTCTGAGATTGCTTTGGCACTTATTAGATTGCGAGGTATGTTTTTTGTCACCGCAACGGCATCGATTGAAAGGATTCCGTTGCTTAAATGAATTTGTATCGATGTGGCCTGCGAGAAGTTTGTTGCAAACGTTTTTTGAAAATGGTGTTTCATGCGTTTTCTGATTAGAACTCCAGTTCCGTTGTGGGACTCGTAGCCTCCTATTTGAAAGTTGTATTTGCTTGTAAGATGCGTTTCCACCAGTAGCATAAAGTCAATATGGATTTTGGTCAAGAATTGTGACAATTCTAGTTTATGCCGTGAGACACCATTGGCGTTCCACATTGATATTCGTAGAGCCTGCATAGATTATTTACACTGTTGTGCTACGAGCAGTTTTATCACCATGTTCTGGTTTTGAACAAGTGTTTGCATAGTCGTTTAATGAATGACGTAAGCTCCATCATACTTTGTAAGGATCATAGTTTCCGTTTTGCTGTGTGGCTGTTCTAGGGCCTGTTGAGCGCTTTGAGAGTTGGGCTGAATTGGAATTTCCCTTCCAGATCCAAAAGCATCGGCATAGGAGATGCCGTTGGTGGTGTTTAGTGGACCGAATGAGGACCTCGCAGCTTTGGCGAAGAAGTAGTCTGGCGTAGTTTTTGACGCAATGTGCCTATTCCGTGGATTTTGGTTGCGCGTTGCGGTCGCTTGACGCATGCGACTCTTCAACTCCATGTACACCACACATCCTCTATAGTTTGCCGAATGGTTGCCTCCGCAGTTTCCCCATTTCGTCCTTGTTTGGGTTGCTTTGAAGCGCCGATTTTTCCACTTCGGTATCGCGGGTTGAAAAGTAAGAGTAGAAGCCGTTTCTTTGGTTCACTGAACTTCTACGCTCGTTCTTTTGGTCTAGTTTTGGTTTTAGCACATTACAACTGTTA